>OZ018395.1:28741783-28809172 GCA_963969525.1 Ontholestes murinus | reverse complement strand
GTGGGGTCAGAATTAAGTTTTTCAAATTTGTTATCAGCTATAAAATTTAGGACTTTGGTTTTATAATCGGCTTCGGGAATTGCAATGATGGTATTGCCTTTATCTGCTTTAGTGAAAATAATTTTATTTAGGGTGGATTTGTTTTTTATGGATTTTGCAATATCCAATTCGGTTGACCTGAAGGGATACGGCTTTTTACTATTTAAAATTACACGTTTGGAAATGGCTTTATTGCAGATTGTATTATTATCGGTACTAGTTAATGCAATTTCAGTTTCCACGGCTAAAATTATTTTAAATTCGATAATTCGTTCTTCAATCAGCCCAACGGCTTAGCGATGGGAAACCCCTTAAGCCCTTTACTAGCCGAAGTATTTATGGATCACTTAGAATCCATTATTAGCAAACACCCCCTTTTCAATAAATGCCTTTTTTGGGTGAGGTATGTGGATGATATCCTGGTAGCTTTTCAAGGTACAGCAAGACAATTAGATGTTTTCTTATCATATCTAAACTCAATCCACTCAAACATTAAATTTACAATAGAACTCCAAGAAAATGAATCTATCAACTTTTTAGACCTAAACATACATCAGAATAATTTTAAACTTGAATTTGACATATACCATAAACCAACCCATACTGATACAACTATCCATTTTAAATCCTTCCACCCCATGCCCCAGAAACTTGCAGCCTATAATTCCATGATCCATCGGCTGATCAACACCCCATTATCGGAGGCCAATTTCAACAAAGAACTAAATAGAATATTAACAATAGCTAGTAATAACGGATTCCCACTTGATTTAATAAATAATTTATTGAATAAAAAACAAAAACGTCAAATAAATTCATTAATTTTCCCTAACAGTAACCTAAACCAAAATAAAAAGTATTGCTCATTAACATATATTGGTCCTCCTTCAATAGCAATTAGCAAGGAATTAAAATCTTTAAACATTAAAACATCATTCAAAACAAATAATTCACTACATAAATTTATAAATAACGCAAAAGACAAAACAGCTAAAAATGAAAAGTCAGGCGTCTACTTGTTAGAGTGCGGTAATTGCCCAAAAGTATATGTAGGACAAACAGGCCGGAGCTTCGAGGACCGAATCCGTGAACATAAGAAAAGTTTCACATTAGAGAAAACAACATCTACATACGCGAACCACCTTCTAGATGAACAACATCAATTTAATCCGGATTTCAAAATTTTACACACGTGCCAGAAAGGAAGAAAATTAAACCTATTAGAACAATTAGAAATAAATAAATTTAATAAACGCCATATTTTACTAAATGAACAAACGGAGCTCAACAATTCACCATTACTTAATTTATAATTTTTGTACCTGCAATACCCCCACCATATTCATAGTGTTATGTAGTATTTAAGTCTCGATTGTAATAAATTTTAAATCATTATTCATCTGCCTGATGAAGCCACTGTGTGGTGAAACAATTGTAGCAGTATCTACAAAATAAAGCTAAACTCAAAACGATCGTGTTTTTTCATTATAAATACTCAATATTTATTAAGTATAAAGGGTTTTTTAGTTGGTTTTATTTTTATACAAAAAAAAAATAATACTCATAGCTTTGCTTCATGTTCTACTCGAAATGGGTTTTTATTTTTAATCATACACAAATATTATACAGATTTATTCATTTTTATAATGTATTTATAAGCAATTAAAAAATAAAATACAGGATGAAATAAAACACGATTTTCTATGTTTTATTACATCCTACATTTGAAAATGAAATTCCGCATAGTAACGGTAACCACCATCCTGTTTCTAAAATAAATATAATAAAATTAATACTTTTAGCGGTATTTTGTATCTTATTTTATATTATTCACACAAAAAGATACAAATTTATTAGTAAATATCATTTAGCATAATACAATAACTGACATTGATGAATAAGTATTACTGTAGCATGATATAATAAATTATAATTCAATTAAAATTACTGTTTTATATGCATTGAAAATCTGTATCCAATTAATTACCGTCAGAGAAAACATATTTAATTAACATTGGTGTCGCCATATAAAGCACACTTCCAATTAAACTTTAAACCATTACAGTGATTACTTCAATTAAAATTATTTATGTAAATAAATTGAAACCCGTAATCTACTTATTGATCGGCAATGAATTGAAATAATGTTAAATTTAATCAACGCAACTCCATTAAACTTTGTTGCCTGGAAATTGCACAAATTACGCTAATATAATTTAGACTTCAGAAATATTGGTATGAATTAATAAATTATTGCAATATTAACCGATGAATAATTAAATAGATAATCAGAGGTAACTGATCTATTTTAGAGGCTTATTATATTGTTAATAATTAGAATCGAAAAAAACTATATTTTCAAATTAATAATCTATATTGATAATAAAGAAAGAGGAAGTGTTTCCCTTAATTCCTAAAGAAATTGCAATATTATAAGAATAATTATTAAAAATACAAAAATACATTAGCATTTCTATTATATAATTTATTCGATTAGTTAATAAACTTAAGGTTAAATTTATAACAAAAAGTTATACAATTATATTTAAAATATTTTATATGAGTATACAGGGTGTCCCGTTAATGCGGGGAAATGGCTGGACCATAGATTCCTGGGGTCAAAATATGGCGATTTAACGCAACTTATCTATATCCAAAAATTTACGGTTAAGCAGGAATTTGGCTTCAAAGTTTCAAATTTTTTTATTTCTTCTGTTTATAACAATTGAACACTTTATTTGATTTGAATGAAATTTATTATTAATAAGTACCATAATATCATACATCATTTCAGTTATTGTGGCCATCAGTGATTGACAGGAAGTATAAAAAACAGTAGTACCACCACTTATAAACTAAAATATGTTTTTATTGGTGCATCCAATAAAATCCAAAAAAATCTACTTGAAAGGGCATTAGATTTAAAAACTTTTTTGACTCTTACTAGTTTTTGATATCTCGTACGGTTTTTGCACAAAAAAATAAAATATGAATATAGTATACTCATTATGCACTCAATAATAAGTAAATAAACTTACTCAATTGAATAAAAATTAAATAATATCAATTAATAAAATAAATCAAAACAACATCTAACACTTTTCAAGCAATTTTCTTTGCAAAATCCTAATACAAACAAGATATCTGTTTGTTCCAAATATGAATATTTATGAACTCTAATAAAGTTAAAAATTAATTATTAAAAGGCACTAAATAATTATTAATTTACATAATTTACATTTTTTAAACAAAGCCGGCCACGAAAAACATTTATTTTCGATTCGATGAAAAACTAGATTTTGTTTTTACTAGATAAAAAATATATATTTTATTTTTTTGTGGGAAAACCGTAAAAGATATCAAATATTATTAAGAGATGAAAAAGTTTTTAAATGAAATGTTCTATCAAGTAGTATTTTTTTAGTTTTTATTAGATCTACCAATAAAAAAATATTTTAGTTTTTAAGTGGTGGTACTACTGTTTCTTATACTTCTTGTTAACCAATAATTGTCATAATAACTGAAATGATGTATTATATTATGGTAGATATTAGAAATAAATTTCATTCAAATCAAATTAAGCGTTCTATTGTTACAAACAAAAGAATTAAAAAAATTTAAAACTTTGAAGCCAAATTCCGGCTCAACCGTAAATTTTTGGATATAGATAAGTTGCGTTAAATCGTCATATTTTGACCTCAGGAATCTATGGTCCAGCCATTTCCCCGCATTAACGGGACACCCTGTATATTCCTTCCTATAAAAAACGAGTATTGTTTTCATTCATAAACGTAAAAATATTTACATAAAAATTGCTTCTTCCGCGTCTTAAATATATGGAGTTATAACTTAAATTAGTCCATAATGGAGTTTTAAATCAACATTTTATGGCAACCTTATGAGATAGTTACAACAAAGTTTGAAGTGAATTTATTTTAAATTAGGTATAAAATGTAAATTGACGTAAGTTAAATTTTTAACTTAGAATATGAGATAGGCCAATTAAATGGGCCCTTAATATCTAAATTTATATTTATATATTCTAATTCGAATAACCTAACATACCGACGGCCAATTATAGCTGCAACATCTAGATTAAAGAGTCAGGGCTATATTTATACAACTGTTGCAGCAAATAATAATATTAGATAATTTTATTGTATCTAGTGGTAACGTTGAAAATGGAGAACAATATACAGTGCAACAAATGTGGAAAATATTGGCGATTTAGGAGGAAACTAATATAAAACAGGAACTTGAAAGCAGGGCTATTATATAGCCCACCTCTTGTTCCTAGACAGTCGTGTTAAGAAAATTTTATACTGACTACTATTAACTCGATAATGTGACAAAAAAGACAGTTTTCCGCTTTTCCAAATAGGAATTTTAGATAGATTGGCTGTATCTACTTTTATCTTAAAGCTTGATGTCCATATATATTGACAAATGAGTATTGCTCGCGAAGGCTGCAAGAAGAAGCAATTATCATGTAAACAGGATTATGTTGAATGTCTGACATGCTGTATACTTTATACATTACATATGTGACATTTGAGAGACTCATGAAGCCAATATAAAAAAAAAACTTATTTGATGCACCAAGATTATATAATTTTGATGAGAAACTTTTAGCGTTGATGATTATTTCGAATTGAAATTCATGTTATTTCTCTAGAAAATGTTCTAGTTATCATCTTTAGTTTAATTGATGTGCTCAAAAATTTAAACGTAGGAGAAAGGTAGCTTTTATATTTTTATACACGTTGACGCCAACCCCTTAATTTGCCTCTTTAAAGGCAAACAATGGATTCAATACAAAAAATAATATCAGGAAGTATTACGAAAATATTTAACTCAAAACTGAGTTATCTTTTAACATATGGACATTTTGTAAGGAATATAGAAATTAAAGGTGTTTTATCATCAGTAGATGTACCATCTTCTTTAGTAAAAACAGATCGGAATTACTGTGTGGCGAGAAAAGAACTAAATTTACAGTAGATGAAAATTTATATTATAAATGTTTTTTTATATTTAGATCATCTAGAAGTACAAGTCACAAAATACCTAAATAGCTTCAGGAGTTTATCTTTTCAACTGAACAACGAGCTTGGGATATTCATAGGAATGGAGATGCTTTAGAATATTGCAAACAATATTATAAACGCAGAGAATTAAATTAAGCATACTGAATAACTGTAAACTTTTAATTAAAAAAAATAAAAGACGAAGAATTCTAAGCCAAAAAGAAAAAAAATAATTCTTAAATTTTCTCCAGAATTTAAATCGTATAAGATGCAATGGAATTCTTTTGAAATTAACAAAAGACTTCTAAAATATATGTTCTATAGGCAAACAATCAAAAGTAATAAAAAGATACATACTAGATTTTCCAGTGGATATTTGAATTTCCCAAATATCTTAAACATATTTTAAACACAGTCATCTAGTAGGTGGACTGGTGCAATTATACAACATTTACTATCCATTGGATCTCATTGCAAGTTTTCTGGACCCTTTCCTGAGTCTCACCAAAGAAATAAAAACACATCATAATAAAAGATTATTTTAAGTCTATGCATATTCGTTACCAAACAAAAATTCATTTACAATGGTAGAAATTCTGGTTAAGGAGTAGATAAGCCCTTTAGATGTTCCAGATGTTCAGAACAAGGAAAACAAATTTAATATACCTTTTAAGATGTATACAGGTTCCTTAAAATTTGCAAGACGACAGTTTATATCTACAATATAGTCGAATCAATGAAGAGAATAAGCAAATGCCAAATTATCTTTGACTATCAAAGAAATATTAGCTGAAATTTTTATCTTTATGAACGGCATCTTTTTTGTGACCTAAAGTTTGAGAAAAAATGCCAATATGAGTAGTATGAGACGTAAATAGGATAAAATCCAAATCAGTAGCGATCGAGTGATGAAAATTTTGAAAAATGTGTGGGGACTTCCAGGCCCCGCGAAAAATCAACCACGCTCGCCATAGATTAACGAAGGCATATCCTGGTCGCACAAACCGTTGCCCTGGTAAAACGAGTAAGTGTTTTTAGTGTAAAGTGAAGACCGACATAATTTCACCATTTGAGTTATTTGAGTTCCCTTAAATAATATTTGGGTTGCGCAATGCAGCACAGACCTTGAGGAGATTCATGGACGGAATACTGTGAGATCTCGAATGCTGCTACGTCTAGATAGACGACATTCTGTTGGCATCCAAATCAGAAGAAGAACACGCCAAATACCAAACAAAAAACTCTTTTCTAAACTACATGGTGTCCAGCGAAGGGACGGAACTACTCGACGACAAAGTGGCAGTAATGTTTCTGTATTACTGCCACTTTGTAGCTTCAAGTGACAGCAATGATAAACTACTACAGACGTTTTATCCCGAATGCCACGGGTGTGCAAACACCCTTGAACGAATTAATAGAAGAAACGAGGCAATCAATCAATCACCTGGACTGACGAAGCCCGGGAAGCATTTGTCCAGTACTAGCAGCAGATCGCAGACACAACACTTTTTGCACATCCAGAGCCAAACGCAGCGCTGGCAAATACAAACGACGCATCAGATAACGCGCTAGGGGGTGATACAGCAACAGCAAGAAGGAATAGGGAAACCCCTGGCCTTCATATCCAGGAAGGTATCCCCAGCCGAGCGGAAATGTACCGCTTACGATAGAAAGTTATTGGCAATTTACGCGACGATCAGGAAATATCAACACCTCCTAAAGGGACGATCTTTCACGATCTTTACAGACCATAAACCATTGACATTCGCATTCGCACAGAAGCCAGAAAAATGTTTGCCAATGCAATTTCGATACCTTGCATACATCGGACAGGTTTCCACGGTCAATTAGCATATCAAACGAAAGTAATACAAAGTCGCCGACGCACTCAGCAAACTCGAACAAATAACCGTAGGCATGGTCTTTGCAATCCTAGGGGCCAATCAGAAGTCGGAATCAGAACTCAAACACGTCATGGTCAGCAAAGATACAAACCTGCAGATAAGGAAGATATACATATCGACAAATACAGCCCGGCCATTTGTGACGACAAAGTTTAGGAAATTAGCATTCGACAGCGTACACCAGATATCACTTTCTGGCAACAGGGCATCAGCGAAACTCGTAGAGTAAATTCGTGTGGTTCAGGATGCGAGCAGATTGGAAGAGTTGGAGCAGGCAATGTATGACAAGCCAAATTTTCAGAATTTTCAAAATTCGAGTATGTGCATCGTCGGCCTGCTCGAGTCATACGGAAAAAAGTACATCCTGACATGTATCGACCGTTTCACCAGGTGTCCTCATGCCATTCCTATGGCGGACATCGAGGCCAGTTCAATAGCAAGATTGTATTTTACAAACTGGATATCAAGATTCGGCACTCCACTAAAGGTAACAACGAATCAGAGACGCCAGTTCGAGTCGCAATTGTTTAAAAAACTAGAGGAGATTGCTGGATTCTTAAGACAACGAACGACAGCGTACCATTCACAGGAGAATGGTAGAGAGATTCTACAGACACCTAAAGTCAGCACTAACATGTCACAATAACGACCAATGGAGTGAAACTGCCTTGAAAGAAGACATAGGGGCAATAGCAGTAGAAATGGTGTATGAATAGATACTACGACTTCCTGGAGAATTGCTAACGAGTAAACCGGACAAACCAGGGATATGATACGACATGCATGCAACCTGACTAAAGAGGATCGTGAGAGACGTAATATTAACCCAGATGTCAAACCACAGCAAAACCAGGCCGCTTATATTCATAAACTTGAAAACGGCGTCATACGGGTTTGTCAGGAAAGAGAAAATGTGGAAAGTATTTCAGCCCTATTAAGAAGGCTTTTACGAAGTCATCGAAAGAAATAACAACAAGATAGTGATTAAAATCACGGTGTAGCCGTCAAAGTCACAGCAGCTCGACTCAAACCCGTATTTATGGAAGAGACCCACAGCGAATCAAGTGCCCGCACGACGAAAGAAACACCGAGGACGTAATATGGAAGGCAAGTCAGTATATTTTCAAGGGTGGCTCCAACACTAGGAAGGGAGTGTGTGGGGACTCCTAGGCCCCACGAAATATCAACCGCGCTCGCCATAGCCAGAATCAACGAAAGCACATTCCGGTCGCACAAACCGTTACCTTGGTAACCACGAGTAATTGTTTTTTAATGTTATGGTATTGTGTCAATAAAAATAGTTATCCCCACATTCAGCACTTGGTTAATATACGAGGGAAGATATTTCCCAACAGCACAATATATCCCCCCATAAATGTAAATTTCATGACATCTCATTCCAAAATTCAGTAAAATTAAACGACTTAGTATACCGGATTTAAAAGCCACCTTGGAATAAACCAAACATTAAGATGTATTTGGTGACTTCACATCTCAAACTCCTATGCATAGAAGATTTGTCCTTTAGTAACCCGAGAACAGCATTGGAACCTGTTCCAAGAACATTCCGAATATTATTATTATTTATATTATTATGTTTAGTGCAACAAATAATTTTTGCAATATAAATGCATATAATATCAACTACAGTACAATTACCACATCAAGGAAATCCGTACTTCAACCGCAATATATTATATTAATAATATGTGAACGCAACAATAGCAACAATTTATTTGCCCATGTAAATGTTCAGTGTATCTAAGTTAAGATTTTAACCTTCCTAAGGTCAAGCGAGGTAATTGTGTACCCCAGCATCAATTTTCTTAAATGTCTGTTAAATCTAGAATTCGCCCTTTACTTATTCCAATTATGGCCATTTAATATCACTTTGCATCAATTTCATCAGAAAACAAAAGAATCCTTTTCGAATATATTGTAAAGAATCAGCTTGGGGTACAAATTTGACTTATGTTTACACCTTGTTTATTTTGAACTGCGTCCCGTTTCGCTCTGAGTAGTTTCATTCGCTTCTTCTTTAAAATTTAAAATATCTTGATACTATCCTTCTCTGTATGTAATACTTTCCGTATTTATTATAGTTGATTTTTAGTATCATCAATAATACCTTGTCCTATATATATGTCCTAATTTATTGTATACCGACAATGAACTAAATATTAATAGCGTTCTATACGATAGCAAGGATTAAGATATCATTAAAGAGCTACGAAAGATGATACTCCTTAGAACGGCAACAATCTGTTTCCGGTGATAAGATATCATATACTGCAAAATATGGCACTATTTGGTACACCAGATGTCTACAATGCACTAAATAAATCTATGAAGAATGACATAAACTCGGCCTCACACAACATAGTTAGAATTTCGATGAAAACCAAAGTATTTTCACAATTTATAAATATGGAACGTAAAGGGAATAAAAGGAAAAGAAGAAGAACTAATACATGAGATGAAAAAAATTAAATACAAATAATGGGGATTACAGAAACAAAGAAAAAAGGAATAAGCATAAAAACCATTGAAGAAGGATATAAAATGATATGGGCAGGAGTAGGAAAATGATGGTAAACAAGGAACAAACAAACAACATAGTAGATATAAAATATGTAAACGATAGAATACTAGTAACTAAAATAAAAATAAACGAAGAAGAATATGCAATCATAACAATATATGCCCCATGTGATAATGCAAGAGCAGAAGAGAAAGATGATTTCTTCATCATATTACAAATTGATATTAACGAAAAAAGACACAATAATATAATAATAATGGGCGACTTTAACGGACGAGTAGGAAACCAAAATGAAGGAATGGAACTATGCCTAGGAACAGAAGGGGAAAATACAAGGAATGACAGCGGAAACAGAATAATACTATGAATAGAAAACGAAATGATAATTTAAAGTTCAGGAAAAAATACAATTACAAATATACTATTATCGACTACTTCATAGTAAGTAAGAATATATGGGAAGAAGTAAATGATTCATCAATAAAAAGAGGAGCAGAATTGGACAGCGACCACTACCTAGTAAGAATGATTTTAACTGCAAGAAAGAAACTGATAATAAACCTAAAAAGAAAGATAATTAAAGAAAAAATAAAAGCATATAAACTGAAAGAAGAAAACATAAGAACAATATATCACGAAAAACTAGCCGAAAACCGTAAAACAAGAGACATTAAGGAGAACATGGAAACAAGATGGAAAAGTTTCAAAAACAGGATAAAGCAAGCAGCACGAGTAGCCTGCGGAATAACAAAAATTGGGAACTATGAAAGAAAAATGACAGCATGGTAGAACCAGAAAATACAAATAGCAGTCAATAATAAGAAAACCATATGGTCGAAATATTTAAATAAGAGAGACACAAATTTTACGAGGAATACAAGGAAGAAATACAAAAAGTAAAACGACTGGTAAAAGAAAGCAAAAGCAGGAAATGGGAAGAATTAGGGCACAATCTAGCAAAGGCACACAAAGATAACCAAAAACTATTCTATGGAGCAATAAAACAAATGAGAAATCCTAAAGCCTAAACATTGTAGAATATAAAAAAGGAAACATACTAACCAAAGAAGAGGACATAATGAGCAGATGGAGAGAAAATTTTGAGGATAGGTTACACAGAGACAAGAGAGAGGAAAGAAACTGAAGGCAATGATAAGAGAAACGAGCGTAAAAGATATAACAATGGCTGAACTTAATGAAGCTTGTAAACATATAAGTAACGGAAAAGCATGCGGACACGACAGGATAGCCGGAGTAATGATAAAATACCTAGACGAAAAAGGAAGACAGGAACTACTAGAGTTCATGAATTGCATAATGAGAAAAAATAAGACACCTAGAGATTGGAGAATAGGGATTATTATACCGGTACATAAAGCGGGGGACAGCAAAGATAGCAAAAACTATAGGGGCATAACAATTATAAGCACAGTTGGAAAAATAAATGCATACATAATATTAATGAGACTCACAGCACAAATAGATGGAAACTTGGAGGTCACGCAAAGTGGTTTTAGAAAAAAATAGAGGTACACAAGACCAAATATTTACCAAAAGACAAATATGCGAAAAAGCATTAAGCACTAGAAGAAAAATTTACTTATGTTTCATAGACATGGATAAAGCCTTCGATAGGATAAAACGGAAAGACGTATGGGACATGCTAGAAAAAAAGGATACAGAAAGAAATAATAAAAAGCATAAAAAGCCTAAATGACCAACGGGGTGCTACATATGTACAAACAACGAACAGTCAGAAAAATTCATATATAATGCAGGACTGAAACAAGGATGCATACTAAGTGCTACACTATTTAATGGTGTACTAGATGAGGCAGTTAAGCGATGCAAGAAGAAATTGAAGTACTATAAAGTAGGGATGTGGAACATGGAGGAAATTTAACTTACAGAGCTGAGCTATGCAGACGATATGATATTACTCGCGGAAACCGAAGAGGATTTACAACACAACGTAGCAACAATAAACGAACAATTAGAAAAAGCAAATATGAAAATAAACATACAGAAAACAAAAACAATGATAATAGGAGGAGTAAACGGAGAAAAACACGACATCAAAATAAATGGGATACAATTAGAACAAGTGAAGAAATACAAATACCTAGGAACCATAATAAACAACGAGGGAAGCCTGGAAGATGAAATAAATAAACGAATAAAAAAAACAGGTAGGCTATTTAATACAATAAAGCATGATATACTAGGAAAAAAAGAAATATCGGAAAGGACTAAAGTAGAAGTAATTAAGAGGATTATGAAACCCATATTGACGTATAGAAGCGAATCATGGACAACAACGAAGGCTCAAATGAGCAGAATAACAGCCCTGGAAATGAGATTCCTGAGAAAAATAAAAGATAAAACAAAGCTGGACAGGATAAGAAATGACACATATAGAGAAGATCTTAACAGAGAACCGGTAGAGTCAATTATACAGCAGAGCCAGTTAAGATGGCTAGGACATATAACAAGGACAGGACAACAAAGAATAGTAAACAAAGTATATGAAGCGAGGGAACGAGGAAAGAGAAAAAGAGGTAGACCCAGAAAATCTTGGAAAGAAAAAGTAAGAAAAACAGCCGAAATACGAGGGATTCGATGGGATGAGATAAAAACACTAACCAGAAACAAAATAGAATGGAAAGAAAAGGTATTTAAAATTTTAAAAAAAACTAAATAAATTTGTTGTCCACGAAATAAATGAATAAGCTAATAGGTATATCAAAAATTGGAATAATACAAATTCTGATAAAATAAAAGTATGTGTGCCTCTTGTCATAAAAATCAAAGCGTTTATATTACAAGGAAATTTGAAGGCAAATAAAGAACCTGTGGAAATTATATTGTCAACTAATTCTCTCTCAAGACCAATTTTTTTCCGCTGTGTTATCTAGATACAGGTTCAAAAATATCATCGTATTTTTACGATTTGACGATATAGATTCTAGAAAGGAGTGTCAATTATCTGGCAAGCTAACTGTTCTCCGGAATGTATATGATATATTTGTAGGTAACTGCAAGCCAATGGTGAACCCAGAAATCCATTTAGCCGTGGACGAACAGAGTTGTAAATTTAGAGGTAGGACTCCGTTTAGAGTGTATATGAAAAGTAAGCTACATAAATTTAGCATCAAAATTTGGTCTCTTGCGGACTGCCAAAATACTTATAGCCATAATCTGCAAGTCTAGTTAAAAAAAAAAGTATTTTTTCCGAAAACGCACATGGAGAAAAAGTGGTCTTAGATATGGTAAATCATTTATCAGATGAATATGAAATATCAACAAGCAATTTTGGAACTTTGCTTTAATTACCAAGTAAACAGAGACTTGACATTGTGCGGAACAGTACGAAAAAATTAAAAATAAAACTTACGTACTGAATTTTTGCTTCAAAAACTTTGTGAAAAATTATCAAGCATATTTGCATTTAGAGCAACTCAAACTTACTCAAAAGATAAAGGAGAAGCTGTGACGTGCTCTCTTCTGAACATCACGCAGACACAATAAGTGAAGAAAGCAAAAGAAAACCAGAAATGTTACTCCATTGTAAGAGCCTAAAAGGAGCCCTAGATACTACAGACAAAATGGCGAGAGAATATACTGCTAGAAGAATATCTAACGGATGGCCAATGTATATATTTGGACATATGTTTGATATAGCAGTTATAAACTCATTTGCGTTGTGGAAAATCAATTTTCCAAACTACTAATAAAGGTAATTTTGATGCACGTGGAATGTAATTATTGGATCTTGGAAATAATTAGTGGTTGATCACATAACTAGATGGTATAAAAGTAGTTAGCGATCAATCTGATTATCTTAGAACCAACATGAAAACAGTTGTACCCAATTTAGCATATTATGATAAACTACTTATTTCTGAGGCTAGTACAAATGCTACGTTTTCACTTTATCCCTGTAAATTATTTATATCGTAAAGGTCGGAAAAGAAAATATATGTTTAGAATTGGTGTATACAGAAAATTCCACTAGCATTATACTATGTAAAATTTGTGATAAATAATGTGTTACTATATGTAAGAATATAAGTAATGTCCATTTTATAAACACTTGTTTCTGTAATAAATTTGTATTCCACAGAATATATTTTATTTTTATTCGTTAAATTATTTAAAACCTTTAAACTAGCAATAATACAATGAAAAACTATTGGGGTACAAATTTACCCAAGTGTAAGAAATTTGAACCGGCCTTAGGAAGGTTAATGAAGATGAACTTGTATCATCAATAAAATATTTGACTAAATTTTGTCACGTAGCATGGACATTTTAATTTGATTTTAACAATACCCTCGTTTACTCTATCAGAATTCTTAGATAAATAAAACATGTTTAGATTGATTCTTTAAAGTAAATAAGCACCTTCAACATGGTTATACGTTATGTGCGCTAGAGTAATTTTTAATACTTTGATGCTATTTTATATATGCCAGAGGGGAATTGTGCATGCAATAAGCTGTGGCAAGATAATTGCATGCGGCTGCCTATAATACAGATAATGTGTTTTTTAATTAACATCATTTAATTCTAATTGCGAGGGTAAATAAATATGTTTATTAGTAAGGGCTGGTTTTTAGATGGAACATAACATTGAAGATCCTAGCATTTATAGATTCATATAATGTTTTTCTTACTAGCGAATATTTTCTCTACCTGAAAAAAGAGGTTGTTATAGTCAAAATTAATTTTAAGCTTATTATTTTAGAATGTTTAATAAAAGTTGAGGCAATTCGTCTATTCTAATGGCTTTATTATATTTACTTAGATAAATTAAGCAATTCTTAGATTTTTAGTATTTTAGAGATTCGGTCGTAGGAATTTAAAAAAGAAACATTTTTGAAAAGTGGCGGTGGTACCTGTGTGTAATTTTAATAAATTATTGGGTAACTGAATAGTTGAGGCTGTTATTTGTTGAAAGCTCATATTCTTAATCACTTTGGTAGTCTTTGCACAGCAGAGATGTGCAGGCAACTGGATACAAAAAGCTCGAGACAGAATGGAATGGGCATAAATAGGGAAGGCTTATGTCCAACAGTGGACACAGAGGTCTGAATGATGATTATAATAATGGATCAAGTTAAACCTTGAATATTCTTTAAGTCTTATAGTTTCAACGATTTATCATCTTTAGTTTAACAACTCCTTCAATACATTGCTTCAATAATTCAGTCTAGAGCTAGGAAAGTTCATGAGATAAAGCCCTGACATATACAGCACTTAGTCGCTGAATTAGATCTACAAAAAAAGTCATGTAATGTCCGCATAGAAACTAATACGTAAAATTATTATAACGAATCAATAGCAGAATATTTTTTACAAAAATAAAATCTAGTTTCGGATCAAATGAAAACGCTTACGATGAATTCAAATCAAATCAATCTTTATTTCTAGTAGGACATAAATACATGTATTACAATTATCAGAACAGGAACATAATGCATATTATAATTAGAAAATACAACAAAGAGTGAAAAGGCTAACCTAGGTACATATTTAATTAGTAAATTAAACTCGCACTTAACCTATGGTGAAAGATTTTTATATTAATAAGTCATATTATTAGCTAAGTACACAAAAAATATTAATTACGTTACAAATTCAATCTTTTATTTCATTACAATAAATGAAGTTAAGATTTTTAATATTTTAGTAGTGGTGTTTGGCTAATGACCACGTGGTCCTTCCGCCGTTTTATTTGTGTGTGTATGCAAATGAGCTTGTTACTTTAAAGGATTGCCCCACCACCGATCTTTTTAATATTACTATTTGAAAGGAATTTCTGCAATTGCTAGGGTTTGTGAAATAAAATCATATTCAGCTGTTATAAATTTAAAATACCTGATAAAGTGAATGGTTTACTTGAGATAAATAAGAAATAAGTGTGATACCTATAAAGTAATTAATTTTATTGCAACAATGCCGTTTTCATTAAATCTAAATGTTATGTTCATATTAGTACTGATAATCGTGTTATTATTCAAATATAATTCAGAAATTTCACTAAATACGTTTCATTCATTATACACAAAATAATTCATATTGCATGAGATATTAATCCCGTTATAACGTAATTATTTCGCAATTGAAGTTTTGTACTTGTAGAGCGCGCAGTCCGGGAAAACGAATAGTTCAGAAGCCTCTCGGTCTCTACCGGAAACCATCTTGCCACATGACCCCAAATCCAATCTGTTCCCTAACTAGAATAAGGAAAATGCAAATTCTCGTCTGCCGCTGAATATGGAATTAAGTAATTAATTATAGTTGGAGTATATATATAATTTCTATTTTTTGTCGAAATAAAAGAACATCTTTCTTGCAGAGCTATAATAAAAGAAGTGATTAAATAATGTTTATAGTAACTATTTTATTACCTTATAGACTTGGTGTCATTAACTCAATAGTTAATCTGTGAAAGTATAAGCATTAAATTTACATAAAAATCAAACAAAAGCAATATAAATTTCACGTCATTTGAATACGATTCATTCCAGTAGTTATAGTTTTTTTACTTTTTATCAATGAAATGCAATTTTCTATACTCATCGACCATTTAATTTACTTTCTCTGTAACTGCTACCATATAATGCAATTATAATAATCTAATTAAAATAATAATTACATTATTAAAATCAATAGTATAAAAAAATCTAACTGATATTAATAGCAAAGCTGTTTACGTTAAATTCCACTTAATTTATTACGCATTTGCATTGAATAATAAATAACCCCTATCCGACTTTTCCGAAATTAAGCAATAAATCGAATAGACAAGGCGACTTAAATAAATTCCCAATTGGAAAGAGCGGCACGCGATTTTGCCTTCCTGCTTTTCAATTTCTAGATTAATGATAGTGCGAATTACATTTTACAGTTGCAATTGTGTTACAATTGATTATAAATCTAAGGATAAAAAAAAACATCGGTGGAGAAAGTTTACGTGATTTCCCAATCGATGACTTTCCCCACGGCCGCGTCTAGTTTTCCCGAAAGGGCAAAGAATCGCGTGCCAATATCTCTATCGTGTAGAAGGGACCGAGAGTTACGTGATCCGAGTTATGTAAGAATGTCGAGAGCCGCTTCCTGAATGCTCTTGTATTTAATAATGGAAAGCTTCTAATGTTACGAAAAGCAATATTGTTTGCGTTATATAAATAAAAAGTTGCATTGTATTAATATTTAATGCTATTATTTCTTCTTGAATTAACGTAAATATTTGATTGCGTGTAAGTAAGTGCATTTATTATATTATTGGTTTATGTATATGTATCAAATTGTTCTTTTAAGTAAGAAATCGGTATCAGAAGTAGACCTAAATTCAATTCCGCGCCAAAAATACCTAAACGAAAACTAACACATAAGGTACTTTATTATTTATACAACATCTTTATTAACAAACAAACAAACAACAAACGGCCATACCACGTTGAAAATACAGGTTCTCGTCCAGATAATTTATTAATATTTCATATTTTCGATCATGTGTTAAGTAAAATTAAAATTATGAATAGCTTATTTTGAAGAAATAAAAAGTCTTTTGGTAAAATTATAATTGGGAATAAAATCCGCTACTAGCACTAAATTGAAAAACACACTACCGCAATTTATAATTATTCGTGTCCCAGACACAGTTAATTTAGTGTTAGTATGGATTACCATAAAGCTACGGTCGCAACCATTATCTTCTCAAAATCTGGTACTTTATGGAATAAGCATAATAATTAAAATGTTATTTTAAGGAAAAAATGAGGAAGATAATTTTTGGAAATTAAGATTTATTCTAATGGCATTTTCATTATGCATAATCCCACTAATAAGATTGTACACTCTATATTTAATTGAATATAACGACTATCAAAATAATTGTTTGTATCTAAATTTAGGTCTAAGCCGTACATTAAATGGGAGTTTAATTTTAAATTTCTCTTCTAAAAAATTCCATGAATTAATCTATTTAAACAAGAACTACATATCAGTAAATATTCTCCTTAATAATATTTAGCCGAGTCAATATTCCTCTAAGACAAAATTCCGAAATGTTTATTTAAAAAAAATCTTTTTCGTACTTTTTCTAGAAAACGACTATCAGTTGGCAATAGTAATGAAACATATTCTAAGTGAGCCAGAACAAATGCTAAGTAAAGTGATTTCATGATAGTAGCTTTAAAAGCATCCAAAATCTGCTGAATATTATCAACGGTTTATAACATATATATGCCTGTTGAAATTTAGCTTCAAGGTGAATAAATGAATATTATACTTATAACCACGCCATGATTATACCGCTATTTAACTTAAAGATCATTTTCTCGGCATCATAAAATAATTTTCATCCGAAGTGCCGACTGAACTTTCACCGAATAAATATTGCTATGGAATTCCAGGTCCAAAGCTAGAACCCTGTAGTAGCCCCGATTATAATTGAATACAATCAGACAACACTTACCGATGCAAAGTCTGATAGTTTTTGTTAATAACGTACGGTGAGAATTCATTTATTCATTTATTTATGTAAAATTAAAATAAACTGATATATACAAAATTGAAGAAAGAACATACATATAATTCTTAAAATAATTATTGTTTAACAGCAAAAAATGTATAATTAAATACCGGGCGTTCATAAATAAATTATTTATTACATAAAACTTAAAATCAGAAGTAATCCATGAAATGAAAGAGCAATTCAAACAGTTCTGTTGTTGGTACGCGCATGCGCTAGAGGGCGCTAGTAGTTAAAATGGCAGAAAATAGAAAATCCTCACGAGATGGTACAATTGCAACGAGACTGTAATGCATTGAATATTTTTGTGCTATATCTCGACTGAAAAATTATGGGCCCTTTTTGTTTTGAGAATCATGGTAACTGGCACTTCCTACCTTGATGTTCTACAACTATGGCTACTTTCTCAATTGTTAGAAGAAAAAGTTTTACGTAATACATATTACAAACATGATATTCCATGGAAATATGACACTCCCCCTCGATATATATTTCGTTATTGGAGTAATATCAGTCGAACTATAATTTCAAATTTTATCCTCACTTTATCCAAATCCATTACAATGTTTACCCCAGAAATAAAAACAGCAGTATAAATATCCCCTTTCTAAATTAATCTTACGACTTCTGAAATCTAACACCCAACTAAACAGAGAAATTAAATACTGCAAAAAATTCAATAAATTAAATAAGGAAGTAAAAACACTAATTCTGGAATTTCAAAATAGAAATGGACAAAAAATAACCGAGAACAAGGAAATGCTTAATAAAAATTTATTAAAAAGTTATCAAGAAACAAAACACTCCGATTATATAAACAATATTAAAGACCTTTTGATGGATATTTAGAGACTAGATTTAAACCAACATAAAAAAAATCTATGACGCAAACTTCTTTAAATAGGTTGAAGTCAGTTACGACTACCTTTCCTCTCCCAACTAAAATAACATGCCCTGATCTATTCTGAAATAACTCTCTTTTAAAAAACTTTATCTTTTATATATTTATTCCCAACAATATTTCCCTCCCAGATGACAAGATATTATTGTATATAATTTCAAACCCGAAAATAACTACACTCTTCCTGTTACAGAAAAAAATATTTGAATCCCTCACTAAACAAAAGCTCCTGCAGACTTCAACTCAATACATTCCTGATTTTATACAAATATCACTGTTGTATACTTTCTTCGCACATTAATAAGACGTTGTTATTGATAAAACTTGAAATATATTTCTAAGCACAAAAAGTAAAGCATGAAGAAAGGACACAACAGTGTTACTTATCAGGCAAATGATCAATGGACTTTACATGATCAATGGATCATTTAAATACTTAAATATCATCATTGTAGTTTGTAAAATCCATGAATCATCTGCCTGATGAAACCACTATGCGGGGAAACAATTGTCGCAGTGTATCGACATTAAACTGTGTAATTCTCAAAACAGAAGAGTTATTTATCACGTAACAGCCTCATCAAACCAATATTTAGTGTTATTAATTAATATGGATTTTCTCTTAACGAAAGCCAAAAACACACATCGAATATTTCTGATTACCAGTTTGGTTTCTTTCGTAAAAACTTCCCTTCCCCATCCTAAAGTACAATATTCAACTAAATATCTTGAAGGTTAGTGATACAAAAAAATACTTTTTAGAATATTGGACTTTCATACACATGTTTCTTATTAAAATAATAATATTTTTTCTTAATTCGACAACACTACTTCCATCGCACTAGTAGACCACTTTATTCGCGAGACAATCGAAATAGAAAAATATACAGATACTCTCAATAAACACCAGGATGCCCAACGACTATCCTCCAATATTAATTGATGAGTTACGTGAAGATGATGCAATATAAAATATCTTGTAATCACTTTTTTCACAGTTTATTTTTATTTTACTAAATGAACATTTCGTTTACGATGTAAAATTAAAATAAACTGTGGAGAAAGTATCCTCTACTTGGATATAATTTTTATTCAACAAGAATATTTCTTTATCCGCACCATCTATTTATTCCCCACAGGTAACAAGAACGAGATCCTTGTTAATCCGTTCGGTCCAATTACAAGAACCCGCACGCCAGCCATCGAACGTCAAAAGCCTACGTGTAGTGGGTTACCAAAAGACGACTTGAGGTCAATGCCGATAAAAGTGTATCCGTACATTTCAGCAGACCGTACCACAAAAAACAAAAGATCAATCCTTCCCAACTATCCTATGGAAGGTAACTAATCCGGATCAAAGGGCCAGAGCTTCGTTGAATAACTTTTGACCCATTATCGAGGCGAGATCAACCTTGTTTGTGAAAAACAAATTAAGGTTGTTCATCATGATAAGGATCCACCTTACCTACGCTGCATCCATTTGGCGCTTCTGTTGACCGACTTTAGTAGCGAAACTCTACCGTACGCAGAACGTCGCTCTGAGTCACGTACTGAATGCCCCGCCTTATATGTGGAACACACAGATTCATCATGACAAATGATCCCGAGTGTCCTAGAGTATATCAAAGAGCTCGCCGTAAACTTTTACAGCAAAATAGATGATAATTCACGCTCTTGGATAAAATTTCCGAAATACGATGTCACTGTTGACGGCAGAGATCGAAGGCCGCGTTTGGTTTAGCTCCCTAAAACCTATAACCTGTTTCTTTCGAGGAAAGTACCATTTAAGACGACAGGATCCCCCCATATTTTTGCTTGAGATCCGGCTACAAAAGACATTTCGGTTTTACCAGCAATCGCGGTTGAGTGGTTTGAGTCGATAGAAGTCCGACACTACCCTAATATAAGGGTATCTGTGTTAGATTTCTTTTCCTTTCATCAAGAAAATGTAGGGCCTCAGTTTTCGTAAGATTATAGTTCAATCATCTTCACCCAACTCCATCCATCTCTCCTAAACCACACCAAAATTGCAGAAAGATTAGCTCTAGAGACCCTAATCAAACACAGACATCCTAATAATACAATGTATCCAAGTTACACCAATATGCACGTATATTAAGCCTTAGTACTTAATTCGCAAAAAAAAAACATCAATTTTATTCCTTTTTATAAAATACGCGATGACTTTGGTTTACCACTTTACCACTTAAACCAAGGCCATCTTGTCTCCATATTTATTATATTTAAAATGCATCATAAAGTAAACGCCTCCACAATTAAACATATTCCTTTTAATAAAATTTTGTAATCTCTTCAAGTATGAGAATCCGTTCCTCACAATTCATTAACTAATTTGTGGAAATCAACATCACATTTAAGCTGTTAAATTAAATTTAAGACAGAGCAAAAAACACAGGTCCCAGGCGGACTAACACCACATCATTTGTTTATCTGTGAATATATTAAATGTACTCGTTAGATAATATTCTAAATAAATATCGACAGAAATAAGAACACACGACAGCTGAAATAAATTATACTCCTCAAGTAAACAATTTTAACTGCTCAGCAAGCAGTGGTTTTTTCAATAAATAATATACCTTGACTAACGCACTTACTATGTTTTAACCACAAAAATTTTTTAGTGGTTAAAACATAGTAAGTGCGTTAGTTAAGTGTTTATCATGAATTACCACGTAGTAACGGTCACCACAATCCTTATGATTAATATACCTTGGATTACAGAACTGTTTCAATTACCATCACTGGTTTCAAGACCAGAAGTTCTCGGATGTTTTACCTTCAAAAAGTTACTACTACTGGGAAGTGAATGTAATCTATAATTTATTTTACATTTCTACGTTAATAGAAATGTATGTATGATATTTCTATTTATTACATTTATAGACATGATATTTTAATTGTTTTACAATTAATCTTCAAAAAAATTGTAAAACTGTAAACATTCGACATTAAATTTGTTGTTATTGTTTTAAAGTTCAAATCAAGTACCAGTATAGCAGATCTAACAATTATATACGAAAGAGTCTTAATCAAATTCGCCAAATTAAACAATCAAATTTGGTTTAACATTATGTACCACCGAGAACAGTTAAACCAAACATTTATGAAGATATAAAGCTACTGTTGAACAAAATAGTAAAGGTAAACAACCACAGTTACAAATTTTTGATTCATCTGTAATTATAAAAAATGGTACAGCCACATCACACATCCTGATATGAATACATACAAGATACACCATTCAATTAGAAAATAAAAACTAGTAAAACAAAACGAGGTGCTTTAATCAATTAAAGTAGGTCAAAACAATTTTTATTCAAGAATGTATTAAATTTACCAGAAGATTTAAACAATCTCACCTCTCTAAAAGAGCAATCGATCATAATTTCGTCGCATTTTCCTTTCGACAGATTTTATTATTGCTTAAACAGTTTACCTTTAATTCCTTTGCACTTTGTAAGGTTTTTTCATTTTTGTTAATCCATTCATCCCCATTTTTAAACTCACAAAGCCATGGAAATTTAAACTGTACGAGTGTAGTTTTCGGCGCATAAATTTTATATTCCGTTCTAACTTTGTCAACATTTATAATACTCCTTTAATAACTTTCCACTGGCGTTATTTATATTAGGCTATTGCACATACCAGTCAGCTAAATTTTTAATTGGTAATTTAATCTCTTGCTATAGATGTTCGCAATTTACTGGGTATAAATATACTGTCAGTAGATAATAAACAATAATCTTAATTACAAAGAAAATGGTGTATAAACACTTGAATTAACACAGTTACTGTTTTTTACTAACAAAAATTATAATAATTTTTACTGGTAAATATATATATATATATATATATATATATAATATATATATATATATATATATATATATATATATATATACATTGTGGAAAAGCCAAATGGAATAAATTCATTATTTTGGTAACTGTACATACTTATAGAAAATCCCAATATACGTTAGCTAGTTCTATAGCTTAAATATTTTTTATATGGGTAGTGTGTCTATCCAAAAGAAAAAGTATTTGCTTATTTTTACTATACTCCAACTTTGTATACTTGATGAAATCTTTCAACGGTTAAACAAAAAGTTCTGACGTTATCCACCCGTTTTTAGAGCATCCAAATCCGCATTCGTTTAAATATTAACATATGAGGTGTGTATTCACCTGCAACATTTATAAAATATACACTTGTAGTGGTCAAATCTTTTTTACCATTTGTAGGTGCACCAACTTGATCTTTGAATTTCTGGGAAATTATTTTGGTTTGTGAACAATGGATAATGTTAAATCAACATTATATAGTTAGCAGTGAACTTCATCCATAAACACTTTTTTCTATTAAAAGCCCTGACCCTGGTCATGTTGCTTCTGGAGTACGTAAAGATAAACAAGAATTATTCTTCATGAATTTATAGTACCACTTCTTTCCTCCAATTTCTTTTTCTTTATATAAGCAATACTTCTTAGATCAGTTGCAGTAATCTCAAAAAAGCTTGATTCTAAATTGCGAATGTGTTCAAACAACTCTTTCTAGGTATTTTCAGTTATATTCGTAGGACTCCCAAATTTGATATGCTTATTTAATCCTTTAAAATGACGACGTAACGTTGGTTATATTGTCGATGAGCTTAATTGAATCCAATAACTACTTCCAATAATTTGTTTATATTTCCTTGTTTCTATGCATTATAAATACGCTTTGACTGTCTTGACACGATTATGGCTTAACACATGAAGAATGTATTAACATCACATTAAAGTAGAAAAAGCAAAAAATAATTTCTTAAGTCGTACCAGTACGATTTAGGAATTTTATGCGGGTACAACTTAGAGCACAGTACATTGAAATTTAAAACTAAATATAACTTTATATTGAATATAGTTAACACAATTTCGTTCCAAACAAACGATTATGTAAATTGTACTGAATCTATATTTATGAAGAAAAATTATTTTATCAATAATTTACTTAGAAAATTATAAGAAAATTGAAATAAATTTACTTGCTGACGTATTTTACAAAGTGGTTTGTTTACATCAAATAATAATACGTCACACGACGTGGTTGACTCAGATGTATATTTGGTTACAGCACAATCGTCAGTTGTCGGTGTAATTTTTACTAAATGCATGTGGTATGACTTAAGTAGTGGTACGACTTAAGCAACCTTACCTTAAATTTAGTTCTCTTTTTGCTTTGCAACCTTACAACTAATGTATATGTTGATAAACATGCAAAATTTGATTGATTTTTACTTTATAATTATCAGTCTACTTATTAGATTCTTTGGTTTTCAGAAAATATACAATCTCAACAATCTAAAACAATAGACCATAAAAGACTTCAGCACTTTTTTGAAATTCGAATAGAAATCTAAAATCTAACGGTTCTCAATGAAAAGCATCTTTTAGCTGAATTAAAATAACAATTAGCTATAGAAGTTTTTTATTATATAAATTTGACAAAAAATCTTAGCAAACTTAATTTAAAATTGCAAAAAACAAACCATTTTTTCCCGGATATAAAGTACTCAAATTGTTTGGACAAAAATAATATTAATACTTTAAAAAAGGTTAAATGAAATTATTTTTATTTAACCTTTTTTAAAATGAACTACCACATAGTAACGGTCGCTACCATCATTTTTATTAATGCTTTAAACAAATTTAATATGTTTTAAAACACTTGAAAATTAATCCACACGACGAAAATTAAGTTTCCGTCAATTTAGAAAAATCAATAAATTAAATAATGAAGTAAAAACACTAATTCTGGAATTTCAAAATAGAAATGGACAAAAAACAACCAAGAACAAGGAAACACGCAATGAAAGTTAATCAAAAAGTTATCAAGAAACAAAACACTCAGATTATATAAACAATATTAAAGACCCAACCGACGGTTACGCATTGATGGACGATTTTTTAATTACAAAACTTTTGACGGATATTTAGAGACTACATTTAAATCAACATAAAAAATATCTATGACGCAAACTTCTTTACATGTGTTAAAGACAGGTACGAATACTATTCCTCTCCTATCTAAGATTACATTCCCTGATCTATTCTGAAATAATTTTCTTTTAAAAAACTTTATCTTGTATTATTCCCAACAATATTTCCCTCCAGGATAACAAGATATTATTGTATATATACTTTCAAACCCGAAAATAACCCCACACTTGTTTTCAGCTTCCATCCCATTACACTTCTTCCTGTTACGAAAAAAAAATTGAATCTCTCATTAAACCAAAGCTCCTGCATACTTCAACTCAATACATTTCAAATTTTATACAAATAACACTGTTGTACACTTTACAAACTACAATGATTATTTAAATAAATAAATATTTAAGTAATCATTGTAGTTTGTAAAATCCATTAATCATCTGCATCACTATTCGGTAAAACATTTATAAATTCTTAAAAGAGAAGAGTTTTACCAACTAACAGCCTCATTAAACCAATATTTAGTGTTATTAATATCGATTTTTTCTTCACGAAACCTAAAACAAAAACATTCCTGATTACCAGTTTGGTTTCTTTCGGAAAAAGCCAACCTTACTTCCTTTCCCCATCCTAACGTCCAATATGCAACTAAACATCTTGAATGTAAATAGCCTGCTATGCTATTTTTAGACATACAAAAATAATTCGATACCTTTTAGAATATTGGACTTCCATACAAATGTTTATGATTAATATAATAATGTTTTTTCTTAATTCCTTAATTTCCAAAGAAACATTATTTCGAAGTAGGTTGTAAAATAACCACTTTGCTTTCTTTGTAAGCAAGATATTATTTTTTTTTGAAAATCAAGTAGTATACTAAATATGTGTCAAAAAATATCTTCCTCCCTCTCCCTAGCCGAACCCTCAAAATCCACGGGATACAAGATAACCTTCAACAACACGACTTTCATCGCACTAGTAGACCACTTTATCCGCGAGACAATCGAAATAGAAAATTATACAGATAATATCAATAAACGCCACGATGCTCAACGACGATACTCGAATGTTGATTGATGAGTTACGTGAAGACGGTGCAATATAAAATCACGTGTAATCACTTTTATTTTAATTTTACTAAATGTACATTTCGTTTACGATGTAAAATAAAAATAAACTGTAGATAAAGTGACTATTCTCCATTTGGATATAAATTTTATTCAACAAGAATATTTCATTATCCCCACCACCTACTTAATCTACACAGATAATAAGAACGAGATCCTTGTTAATCCCCCCGGTCCATCTAACGTCAAAAGCCTACACCACACATTCCAATTAAGCACGTCCGCAGTATGGTACACAGACAACACAGCTCTACTTAGTATAGAAGAAACCACAGTTCATCTAGAAAACACTCTATAAGCTGCTATCGATATTTACGGGAAGTGGGTTACCAAAGGACGACTTGAGGTCAATGCCGATTAGAGTGTATCCGTACATTTCAGCAGACCGTACCTCAAAAATCGAAAGATCATTCCTTCCCAACTCTCCTATGGAGGGGAACTAATTTCATTCAAAGGGCCAAAGCCTTGTTGAATAATCGCGAATTAACCTTGTTTGTGAAAAACAAATTAAGGCAGTTTATCCTTATAAGGATCCTCCTTACCTACGCTGCATCTATTTGGCGCTTCTGTTGACCGACTTTTATAGCGAAACTCTAGCGTACGCAAAACGTTCCTCTGAGTCACGTACTAAATGCCCCACCTAATATGCGTAACACACATATACATCATGACAAAAAGATCCCGAGTGTCCTAGAGGACAAAATAGATGATAATACACGGTCTGGAATAAAATTTCCGAAATACAAAGTCTCTGCTGATAGCACAGATTAGAGGCCACGTATGAATTGTTAGTTAATTAATTCCCTAAAATCTACAACCTGTTTCTTTCGAGGAAAGGACCTTTCAAGACGACAGGATCCCCAGAAATTTAGCGATCTTTTTGCTTGAGATCCGACTAGTAAAGACCTTTCGATCACACCAACGATCGCGAATGAGTGGCTTGAGTCGATAGAAATCTGACAATACCCTAATACAAGGGTATCCGTGGTAGATTTCCTTTCCTCTCATCAAAAAAATGTAGGACCGCAGTTTTTGTAAGATTATAGTTCAACCCAACTCTATCCATCTCTCCTACACCATATCGAAATTGTAGAAAGATTAGCTATTAGCGGACTAACACACCATCATTTGTTTATCTGTGAGTATATTAAATGTACTCCTTAAATAATAGTCTAAATAAATATCGACAGAAATAAGAACACACGGCAGCTGAAATAAATTATACTCAAGTAAACAATTTGGACTGCCTAGCAAGCAATGGTTTTTTTCAATAATTAATATCCCTTGTGTTACAAGTTCATTTTTCTCTGATGTTTTACCTTCAAAAAGTTACTACTACTGGGAAGTGAATGTAATTTATTTTACATTTCTACGTCAATAGTAATGTATATATGATATTTCTATTTATTATATTTATAGACCTGATATTTTAATTGTTTTACAATTAATCTTCAAAGAATTTGTAAAACGATAAACACTTACTGTAACTTGTCCATGTATTTGATAAATAATAACTTTTTTATTCGCAGACTACTGCCAAATATTGAAATTGTTGTTATTTTTTAAGAGTTCAAATCAAGTACAGTACAGTACAGCAGATCTAACAATTATATACGAAAGAGACCTAATCCAATTCGTCAAATTAAACAATCAAATTTGGTTTAATATCTTGTGCCGCCGAGAACAGTTAATCCAAAAATTTATGAAGATACAAAGGGACAATCGAATGAAATTATAAAGGTAGTCAACCACAGTTTTAAGTTTAAATTCATTTAGAATTTTAAAAAAATGGTACAAAAGAGGGGTGCCACATCACACATATATCATACATACAAGATTCACCATGCCATGAGAAAATAAAACATAGTAAAACAAAACAAGGTGTTCAAAACAATTTTAATTCAATCTATTAAATTTACCAGAAGGTTTTAAATATCTCACCTCTCTAAAAGAGCAATCGATCATAATTTCGTCGCATTTTCCTTTCGACAGATTTTATTAGAGTTTTTTTATTGCTTAAACAGTTTACCTTTATTTTCTTTGCACCTTGCAAGGTTTTTTTCATTTTTGTTAATCCATTCATCTCCATTTTTAATCTCACAAAGCCATGGAAATTCAAACTGTACGAATGAAGTTTTCGTCGCATAAATTTAATATTTGTCAATATTTATGATACTCCTTTAATAACTTTCCACTATCGTTATTTATATTAGGCTATTGCACATACCAGTCAGCTAAATTTTTAATTGGTAATTTAATCACTTGCTATAGATGTTCGCAATTTACTGGGTATAAATATGGGTCAGTAGATAATAAACAATAATCTTAATTACAAAGAAAATGGTGTATAAACACTTGAATTAACACAGTTACTATGTTTTACTAATAAAAATTATAATAATTTTTACTGGTAAAAATATATATATACATACAGTGTGGAAAAGCCAAATGGAATAAATTCATTATTTCGATAACTGTATATATTTATAGAAAATCCCAATACACGTTAGCTAGTTCTATAGCTTCAATATTTTTTGTATGGGTAGTGTGTCCATCCAAAAGAAGAAGTATTTGCTTATTATTACTATTCAACTTTCAACCGTTGAACAAAAAGTTCTGACGTTATCCACCCGCTTTTAGAGTATCCAAATATAGTACCCGGAGGTGCTCCTTTCTTTAAGGAAATTTTCATCCGCATGCGTTTAAATATTAACATATGAGGTGTGTATTCACCTGCAACTTGATCTTTGAATTTCTGGTAAATTATTTTCCTTTGTGAACAATGGATAATTCTGTTACAGCATTATATGGTTAGCAGTGAACTTGTAATCATCTAATATGAATTCATATTTATCAAAGAATCCATAAACTTTCAAATTTTATTGAAAGTTCTGGCCCTGGTCATGTTGCTTCTGGAGTACGTAAAGATAAACAAGGATTATTCTTCATGAATTAATAGTACCACTTCTTCCCTGAAATTTCGTTTCCTTTCTATAAGCAATACTTCTTAGATCAGTTGCAGTAATCTCAAATAAGCTTGATTCGAAATTGCGAATGTCTGCAAACAACTCTTTCTCCGTATTTTCAGTTATATTCGTAGGCCTCCCAAATTTGACATCCTTATTTAATCCTTTAAAATGACGATGTAACGTTGGTTTAGGGATGTTATATTGTCGATGAGTTTATTTGTATCCAATAACTACTTCCGATAACTTGTTTATATTTTCTTGTTTCTATGCATTATAAATTCGCTTTGACTGTCTTGACATGATTATGGCTTAACATATGAAGAATGTAGAAAACATTACATTAAGGTAAGAAAAGCAAAAATAATTTCTTAAGCCGTACCAGTACGATTTAGGAATCTTATACGGGTACGACTTAGGGCACAGTACATTAAAATTTAAAACTAAATATAACTTTATATTGAATATAAGTAACACAATTTCGTTCCAACCAAACGATTATGTTAATTGTACTGAACCTATATTTATGAAGAAAAATAATTTTATCAATAATTTACTTGCAAGATTTACTACTAAAAATATGCAGAAAATTATAAGAAAATTGAAATAAATTTACTTGCTGGCGAATTTTACGGAGTGGTTTGTTTACATCAAATAATAATACGTCACACGACGTGGTTGACTCAGATGTATATTTGGTTACCGCACAATCGTCGGTTGTCGCTGTAATTTGTACTAAATGCATATGGTATGACTTAAGTAGTGGTACGACTTAAGCAACCTTACCTTAAATTTAGTTCTCTTTTGCTTTGCAACCTTACAACTAATTAAAATGTTGATAAACATGCAAAATTTGATTGATTATTACTTTATAATTATCAGTCTACTTATTAGATTCTTTGGTTTTCAGAAAATATATAATATCAACAATCTAAAACAATAGACCATAAAAGACTTCAGGAGTTTTTTGAATTTCGAATAGAAATCTAAAATCTAACAGTTCTCAATGAAAAGCATCTTTTAGCCGAATTAAAATAACAAATAGCTATAGAAGTTTTTTTATATAAATTTGACAAACATCTTAGCAAACTTAATTTTAAATTGCAAAGAACAAACCAATTTTTTCCGGATATAAAGTACTCAAATCGTTTGGACAAAAATAATATTAATACTTTAAACACAATTATGAAGAAAAATTCAACATGTTTTAAAACACTTGAAAATTAATTCACACGACCAAAACTTAGGCTTCCGTTAATTTAGAAAAAGAAGCTTTGGTTGCTTTGAAGGTAAATTTTGATACTTCTTTCGTAGACAGAAGTAAAGACCATAGCCCCAGAACTAATAGAAATAATTGATATACAGTCCACTGATATAATTAAAAATAAAGAAAATTTTGTAACGGTCTTTCAATCCTATAACTTAATAATTTGCATAAATTTTCACGTTGGCTATGTTTGTTGTGTTTTTAATGCTATTGATTACATTTCCCAAAATGACATAAAGAATATCATCCGCTAGCGTCTTGTCTTTTAATAATTGGCTATTAATATTAATACCAATTTCACTGTTACATAAATCTCATACTAATATTATATGTTACAATGTTTATATACAGGGTGTCCCGTTAATGCGGGGAAATGGCTGGACCGTAGATTCCTGGGGCCAAAATATGATGATTTAACACAACTTATCTATATCCAAAAAATTTACGGTTAAGCCGGAAATTGTCTTCAAAGTTTCAAAATTTTTTATTTTTTTTGTTTATAACAATTGAACGCTTTATTCGATTTTAATGAAATTAATTATTAATAACAACCTTAGTATAATACATCATTTAAGTTATTATGGACATTAGTGATTAACAGGAAATATAGAAAACAGTAGTACCACCACTTAAAAACTAAAATATTTTTTTATTAGTGCATCCAATAAAAACTAAAAAAATACTGCTTAAAAGAGAATGTCATTTTAAAACTTTTTTGTCTCTTAATAAAATTTGATATCTTGTACAGTTTTCGCACAAAAAAAATAAAATATATTTTTTTATCTAGTTGAAACAAAATCTAGTTTTCCATCAAATCGAAAATATATGTTTTTCGTGGCCGTCTTTGTTTAAAAAATGTAAATTATGTAAAATAATAATTACTGACTGTCCTTAAATCATTTATTGTTAACTTTATTATAGTTCATAAATATTCACATTTGCAGCAAACAGATTTCTTGCTTTTATTAGGATTTTGCGAAGAAAATTGTTTAAAAAGTGTTAGATGCTGTTTTGATTTATTGTATCAATTAATATTATTTAATTTTTATTCAATTGAATAAGTTGATTTACTTATTAATGAGTGCAAATCTGCATAATATATTCATATTTTATTTTTTTGTGCAAAAACCGTAAAAGATATCAAATTATATTAAGATACAAAAAAGTTTTATAATTTTTATAATTAATTGCTCTTTCAAGAAATATTTTTTTAGCTTTTATTGGATGCACCAATAAAAACATATTTTAGTTTTTAAGTGGTTGTACTACTGTTTTTTATACTTCCTGACAATCACTTATGACCATAATAACTGAATTGATGTATTATATTATGGTAGTTATTAATAATAAATTTCATTTAAATCGAATAAAGCGTTCAATTGTTATAAACAAAAGTAATCAATTTTTTTGAAACTTTGAAGACAAATTCCGGCCTAACCATAAATTTTTGGATATTAATAAGTTGTGTTAAATCATCATATTTTGACCCCAGGAATATATGGTCCAGCCATTTCCCCACATTAACGGGACACCCTGTATAATACAGTATGTTTATATATTATAATGTTTATAATGTTAGTGTAATTTATTTCAATTATTTGTTTGTTATAATGCTTAAGTTAAATATTCTGCGTTTTGTACGTATCATTAAGCTGTATATAGAAAGTAAATAAAAGCATATTGTTATCATTCTATGCATTTTTATCATTTTTTTAGAAAAACAACACAATGGCTTATTAGCTGATGTGGAACGAATTGTTGAACTTGGTCTTGGGTCGAATGAATGACGAGTCCTAGTTTGGAGGCTCCTGGTCTAATTGGAGTTTTCTGTTATATTCAATAATTATTTGTAGTTAAAACAATTTGATAATAGCCATAATAGTTTACACGGTTTATAATATTTCAATTCAGTATATTTAAATAATTGAGTATATACCTACTCGTTGTTTTAAACTTTTTAATTTTACTAGTTATCCTCTTTCCACAAATATTAAACCATGAGTTTCAAAATAATACTGTAATGAACTTCTTATTTATTACCATTTGCGTATACATACGAATTATATTTTTGTTTATTTAATGTAAACAAGTCAATAAATAAGTCGACAATACAAAGTCCATGTTTTTGTTGATCTTTATAATTGCTCATCATTGCCCACCCCTTGTTTACAACGTTGCTCATACTTGGAGTTGTGCGCCTAATTGCAAAAATCCAAAACTCTGCCTCCTTGACTTGTGATATTCAGTGTATTCTGTTTAAATATATCCATTTTGCTCCTCATTCCACTTTTATTTTGTTGATAATTTTATTTGGTCGATTCCTTTTTACAGTTAACGCTATCGTCCAGTCGTATATTAATTAACATTATAGCATCTTCTTCGAATAATCCACCCATTACCGGTCTCCCAATCATACGCATAATATATGTGTCTCTCATTAACATTGATAAAAAAATTTCTGTCGAATTTACATTTTATCACTTGATTGCGCGTTAATATACAGGGTTATTTACGCTATACGGCACGGAATATTGTGGCCAAAATACGTGACTTTCAAAAAGTTTCACTTTGGGGATATATGGGGGTCTATTAGGGCTACTTTTTAAAATTACTTTCATAATACACAGGGTGTCCCAAAAACCCTAAAAGTATCAAAGTTGTGTTTTTTTTAATGAAACACCCTGGATTTTATTGCATTTTTGGATCCTTCGATCAAAATAAGTGTGTGTTTTAATAAGGTTTTTATTACTTAAACCTTAAGGTTTTTGAAATAATTTGAATTTTGTAAAAATTTAACCTAATTTTCATGTTTCAAATACTTAAAAAGTAATTAAGTTATGCATACCAAATTTACACTGAAATGTAACAATAGATCATATTTTATTTTCCAAGTAAAATAAATTTGACATCTTATAACGGGTGTAAAAAAATTGGAATTAAACAAATGAGAACTTTAAATGGCTATAACTTCATTTATTTAAATGGAACGCTATATTTATTAATTTATCAGCAAATGCACGTTTTAATTACCTATCGAATGGTATTTATATCTTAAATGTTAAGTCTTCTCGTTTTTACAGAAAACGCCAAAATATTGTTTATTGTACTGTTTTAGTATTTTTTAAGTAAACATTTTAATGTATCTAGTTTTCCATCGTATTTAAAAACGTAAGATAATTAATTTAGTCTGTTACTTTAGTTTAAAAAGCCTGTCTTTTGTTATAGTTATGTTATTTTGCGTTTTTGTGTTAGATCGTTAGTAATCGTTATTGTTTGAACATCGTTGTTGTATTTAATAGTAAAACATGAAAATTTACACAGATTTTCTTATACTGGGGTTTTTATAACTAACACTTCCAATTTCTTTAAATTGGTTTAATAGTCTCTCAAAAATGGCTGGCTTAGGGTGATTTCTTTCGGGAAACCTTTAAGTATAAAATCGACAAGCCAATAAACAATTTTGATGACATTCTCCAACCATAAAGATAATGCCAATACCCCCTTCTTTTGAGTAAATCTTCATTTTTCATCTAACACAAAAATGCAAAATAAGACAACTATAACAAAAGACAGGCTTTTTAAACTAAAGTGGCATACTGAATTAATTATCTGTCGTTTTTAAATACCATAGAAAACTAGATACATTAAAATTTTTACTTAAAAAGTACTAAAACCGTGCAATAAACAATATTTTGGCGTTTTCTGTAAAAACGAGAAGACTTGACATTTAAGATATAAATACCATTCGATAGGTAATTAAAACGTGCATTTGCTGATAAATTAATAAATATAGCGTTCCATTTAAATAAATGAACTTATATCCATTTAAAGTTCTCATTTGTTTAATTCCAATTATTTTACACCCGGTATAAGATGTCAAATTTATTATACTTGGAAAATAAAATATGATCTATTGTTACAATTCAGTGTAAATTTGGTATGCATAATTTAATTACTTTTTAAGTATTTGAAAAATGAAAATTAGGTTAAATTTTTACAAAATTCAAATTATTTCAAAAACCTTAAGGTTTAAGTAATAAAAACCTTATTAAAACACACACTTATTTTGATCGAAGGATCCAAAAATGCAATAAAATACAGGGTGTTTCATTAAAAAAAACACAACTTTGATACTTTTAGGGTTTTTGGGACACCCTGTATATTATGAAAGTAATTTTAAAAAGTAGCCCTAATAGACCCCTATATATCCCCAAAGTAAAACTTTTTGAAAGTCACGTATTTTGGCCACAATATTCCGTGCCGTATAGCGTGAATAACCCTGTATAAATCCTTCCTTTAATCTTTATATCCTTTATATCTTTATAAAATATATAACGGTGCGGAAACGTAGATTATTTTTTTCATATATATTAATTATTGGGTTGAGTCTTAAGTTATTTCGGTTCCGACCAAGAGATTTCTGTACTTGTATTTTTAACCATCTTTAATCCAATCATCTAACCTATATATTATTTAACATTAAACACCTTAATTGACATTAAAACAAAATAATCGAATCAGTAGTCGCCGTAAAGCAGTGGTCGAGAGATGGAAAACCAAACCGACGAATATGGCTATGCTTTACTGTTTTATTTTAGAAAAGGGAAACTTATTGTCACTGACCATGAGAAATGAATAGTTTAGGAAAACGTCGTGCGAAAACTGTCATGCTGTGAACAAGCTGCCTCCATTTCGAAAGCACATATCGAGCACAAGAAGGTTATGCTCATAAATTGGTGGGATTACAAAGACGTCGTGTATTTTGAGCTGCTACCACAGAACCAATTTATCAATACGACTGTGAATTGTTGCCAATTGGATAAATTAAATGAAGCTATTAACGAAAAACAACCAGAATTGGCAAATCGTACGAGTGTTGTTTTTCACCATGATAACGAGAGACCACACACAAGTTGGTGGATTTAGGATTTGATTGACCATCCACTATACCACCAGATCTTACGCCGTCCGATTACTATTTGTTTAGATCTTTGCAAAACTCTGTGACAATTGTGTCAAACAACGCTTTAATAATAAAATGTATTAAAGTCCTTTATGTCGTTGTAGAATATTAACTAATATAGTAAAAATACGAAAGCATTTCGTAAATCTACAACCACAAGTCTTACTAAGACTACAAAACAAATCACTTATAGAAACAACTACTTCTTTGACTAAAGCCTCGACAGATATTGAATTATTTTTGTATAATTCGATATCTGTAGGGGTATTAGCCAGAGAAGTAGTTGTTTTAATAATTACTAATTCTCGTAGGTTATAAAATGTTTTCGTATTTTGAATTTAATAACACTTGCTGTATTTTTTGTTAAGAAATGCCAGAACTTTTCTGATAGCATCATCATGCTATTAGACCAAAGATGGCAAAAGGTTATCGAACAAAATGGTCAATATATAAATTAATAAATTTATTGCTTCCTATAAAAAACTGCCTTTGTTTATTTTGCAAGATTTCGTGATTTATAGTATCTAAAGCTTTGCAGATACTTGAAAGATCCCTATTGTAAACTCTCCAATCTTCAAAACACCGACCAAATGATCTCTAAATTCGGGCAGTACTCCTTGAGAAGATTTTTTTTAAAACCATGTTGTGATGAATAGTGTATTTTGCAATGTATGAGAAAGCAGATTAACACATTTGTTATTATCTATTCAACAACTTTTATTAAAACACTTATTAATGTGATTGGTCTAAAGTTCTTTACATATTTAATATCTCCTTTATGAATTGGTTTTATTTTTTCAATTTTAAATACCCTGATTTACTAAATAAGTTAAGGGGAGCGTTAGTTCGTGCACTGGAGCCTTTAATATTTTAGCGTTTAATTCATCATACCCGCCGGATGCTTTATTTTTTAGATCCATTATAGTATTTTATTTGCAGAATTAGTATAAAGTCGTTAAATTTTGCATGTAGATAGTTTAAATTGTTGATTTTGCTACTTTACCGAAGAAATTGTTAATCACAGATCATCTCTATTTGATAATAATTCTTTTTGGCTTTATCTTATTGTTATATATAATCAATAACAAACCAAAATTTTAAAGATTTGCTTTGTTTTTGAAATTTTCTTTAAGTAAACAAATATATTTAAGGTGTATTGAGACTCTGCATTAAATTTGTAAACAACCCAATAAATCTATCCCTCCTTTTTTCTAAATTAATAAAGAATATATGTGCCTAAAATTTATTTGTGGTATTTAATATATTAAATTTCAAGATTTTAGAGTCGATGGCCATTTTAGTTAATTCAAGGTATTGTTTAGTATCCTCTTCTGGGATTTAATTTTCTTAAAATGAGTATTTTAATAGTATCGTCCGTCGTTATACTGAAAAAAGAGAATTCTTCATCAAATGGTACTAATATTTAATTTTGCTCTTTTAATAAGTATGTGAAATAAACAATTTTTACGGCTAAAATTGGTAATTTTAGATTTTTCATTTTAAGTTTTGGCCACAATGTTTGAAATATAAGTAGCAAATGATAAGTTTAAATTAAAGGTGACACCAAGGTCTTTAATACAATCTACTTGTGATAGAGATTCGCCGAAAATAGAGAGTACTTATAACTCATAGCAGATACACGTTTGGAAAAAGTGACCGCCCTACATTTATTAAGGTTAAATGCAAGCTTATTCTCATTACACCATTTACCGAATGATAGTAAATCAGTCTGGAGTAACTCAGCATCTTCCATTATCGTCAGCAAACAATAAACATTGTACATTCGTGAAACAACTTACCACATCATGTAAGAATATAATAAAGAGGAGTGGTCCTAGATGGGAACCTTGCGGAACATAAGATGATACATCTATATGTCGAGACACACAGTTACCAATTCTAACATATTGAAACCGGTCAGTCAAATATGATTTTACCCAGTCTAAGAGAGTACAATCAATGTTAGAGCGACGTAATTTATCAAGTTAAATCTTATGATTAACAGTATCAAAGATAGAATCTACTTGATATCTCTCCACAAAAACATCTATGATATAGGACTCGTAAACTAAAAGATTCGTCGAAGTCGATTAACCTTTTCGGATGCCGTGTTGATGCATAGAAATTGAGGATTCGCAAGAGGCTATTAAGTAAATGGTAATAAGTTTTTCAAATATCTAAGGTGACTGCTACACTAGGTGAACTGTAAACACTACTAAAAAATGAACAAATTTATTAACTACTTCTTCTTTACTTGAAGTAATTGAATCATCATCTACAAAAGTCGCAAATATTTCATTGGAATTATGCTTCGATTTAACGCAACCCCAAAACCCTTTTTTTATTTTTAATGAAAATTTCAATCTTTACAATACGATTAGAATAACATTCGTTGGTTAATCTCTTAAATTGATCAGGAATGTTGCTAAATTTGGAATAATCTGAAGAGCTTCGGGATAACATATACGACTTATGTAATTTTTTCTTTCAAAAATACAAGACTTTTTAGTTCAGAACTAAACCATTTAGGAAAAAGAGAAGTTATCGTACGTCCCGGACACTGTACATGCATATCTAATATGCCAAAAATAAGAGAATAGAATAGATCGCAGGCAACATTAATGCTACAACCTTCAAATATAGTATTCCACCGTACATTACGAAAAGTGCTGTTGAGTGATGTATAGTCCGCTCTCTTAGTGTCGTAAATTAGTGCATTATCCTGCCATACGTTTTCATATGAGTTCTACAATTCCATGGTTATATCTAAGGCTGAATGATGAACATCACAAGGTAAAATAGAAAAAGAAAGACTCAGCGAGATTTAATTTCCGTGCAATTTCGAATGCAAAAAGACAATATCTAACATAACAGAATCAATATTATGTACATCATTTAGTTGTTGTGAGTTAATAAAACCAATTGTGTTAGATACTTAAGTTGCTTTGATACAAGTAGAATCAGTTCTAACACCATATTCATCATTAAACCATGATGCAGAAGGCAAACATGTATAATTTGTTAAAATTAGAAACTGATTCCACCGATTCACAGTGTGTTTGATATATTTCACAGTCTGAGTTGGGCGGTATATAAACAGCTCCGATTATAATTTTGTAGCTACTACATGTGAATTCATATGTACAATTCTTTGTGATTCTTGTTAAGACGTTGGAATGCGATTGCGATCACAACGGCAAACTTTGCAATTGTTGAAACCTAATTCAGCATTCGAAAATGAGCTATTCAACCAAGTTTCAGTGAGGATGCAAACGTTATGCTCAAACAACGGTATGATAGTGTTTAAAGTGTTTAATACAAACAAATTAGAGCGAATTCCACATACATTACAGAAGCAATTTAAAGTGAGCTTTTACAGAAAAATGTACGGGCAATGATAATGGCGGTAGATTTATGTCAGATGTTGAGTAGGAATAACCACCGCTCGTTGTAAAAAAGCAGATGACTAACGTCATTAGGCGCATTCAAAGGTTTGTGTTTACGTCGACGATTTGTTAAAATACGCCATTCAGCCAATAAAATTTCGTGAGTAGCGGTGGCAACAATACTTACTTTAAACGAAGAATAAACTTCGTTTTTGGTAAGCGGTTTACAGATGATGACGCCAATCTGTAAATTATTCTTGAAAAAAAAATCGGATATCCTCTACAGTAGTAAAGGACCCACAATTATTTATATGATAAAAAGTACGTAGTTGAACAGCTTTAATGCCTATATTTTCGCAATCTCATTCGCAAATGCTTTGTATATACTTTTAGTTACCCATTTTTTCGACTTCTGCCACTTATTTTTCTGCGGTATTACACTAAAGACTTTTTCGTGCGTCCAAATATGTACTGTACTCCTGATAATTTATTGTTTCATCCTATTTTCTAAAATTATCTCATATACAGGGTGAGTTTTCTAGATGTTCTTTATAGGGAACTCAAAAATAAGAGATAGTAGAACGGTTAAATGGGAAAAGATGTGTAGTTTAAAGAGACGATTAAAATTGAACTTTCAAAGTTTTCAAAAAAATCAGAGGTAACTAGATACTTTGAAAAAAGCTAAAAAATGGCATTTTTAAAATCAATATATCCCGCTTATTATAACAAATAGAAAAAAAACTGTAGAAGACAGAGTTGTAGAAAATTTTATGCAGACTAATAAAATATATTCAAAAAAAATTATCGTTTTAACGGAATTTACAATTTTTAAATAGAAACCATAGTTAGGCTAAAATAATTTTAAAAATAAATTATGTTTGCTCTTTAATTCAATATCTCATATGGGAATTCTATGTCTTCTTTTATTGTGTCTTCTGTCTCTTCATATGGCTCATGGCATTGATTTAGTAGTTCTTTAAAGTATGTCCTGTATACCATTGTCTCATTCCCCATCATTAGTAGTCTTTCTGCTTTATCTTTTATTTGAATATGTTCATATTTTATGTCATTTCTTAGGTTCTTTAATGTCTTACAGAAAATATTATGTTTTTTTCCATTTTTTTTCCATTTTGTTTTCAATTCTTTCCATGTCCTCTACTCAGTATTATTTTCTTTGCTTTAGTTCTTTATCTCTCCCCCTACCAAATTTTGTATTCCTCGAAATCCAAATATTCCTTATAAGTATCAGCACCACCCTCTCACAATTCATCAACTCATTTTTGCGAATCACTATAAGAGTTAAGCTAGCTAGAAAAGATCATTTTTATGTTTAAAGATTGCAGATTTGTAGCCCAGAAGGACCAACACCACATCATTTGTTATTTTTTATGTATACATTAAATGTAAAAATAAAGATTATTGCTATTATTAGTTATATTTAATATCGTTGTAAGTTTTTCGCTATAATATGCACAAACATTTCTATAGCTCTTTATAATATTCAAGTGTAAATGAGGTAGATTTGTTAATTTTATTTTACCAAATTAGGTAATAAATAAAGATATTAGGTGAATAGTAACATTTGTTTTGTTCCATATTGATTTTATTGGAACAAAACTAGTGTTACTCTCCACCTACTATTAATATCTGTTTCCATCAAGAGTGTAGCGCAACAAGCATTAACTTTAATAAATAAAGAGTTTATTGTCTGATTTATATAATTTTTGCATACATTTTGATTACATTTGATTTTTTATTTTGTGACAAATTTTAGTAAACATATCATTAATAAATAATAATAATAATAAATAGTTATAATGAAGATATTAATTTATAATTTAGTAAAGAATTACTGAATGAAATACATTTCAACTAAACTAAAATAAACATTTAAATCATAAATTTTGCAAACAATTATTGAATTGAATTAATTGATTTCAATTTACAAATATTTAAATTGCTATGATCCTAGTGAATGATTTCTTAAATTTAAACATAGTACTTATTACCTTTACTTTATAGTTAAATATCAACACAAAACATATATAAAACTTGTACAACACAAAATGTGCATAATTTTAGTTATTCAATTGGCTTTACCTGGTTTAAACCAGCATACTTAAAGCATTATTATCTTTTGTATTGGTCTAATCCGGAAAATTAGTATTTATTTCTACAACGTGATGCTATAGATGTTAGAATTATATTACATTTCGATTTCCCAATAAAATTTTTTACACTTAGTCAAAATATGAATAGAATTAACATGGAAGAATATTAATCTGAAACGAAAGAGCACATATGACCGCTCGAAGTGAAATTAAAAGTAATATTAACGCAATTTTAATTAATGGCATTCAAGCAAGATTTATAGTGATGTGTTACTAATTACCATAATTAAATTTGAATGATTAAATTATATATGATGATGATACATTCGAAAGTAACCTAAAACTGCCGTTTGAAAAGTGTTTTTATGGGCTTATAGGAAAATTGGATGATCGAAAATAAAGATAAAAATGCAATAAATCTTTTTATAGCTTTTATACACATATATGCGCATATGAAAAATGTTTGTTTTGCATAACACAACATATCATTTGATACATATTAAAAATACGAAAACATTTCGCAAGTCTACAACAACAAATCTTATTAAGGCTACAAAACAAATCACTTGTTGAAAAAGTGCATTCGTTGCTAATAAAACGACAGATTTATTTATGTTTACCTTACAATATAGTGTTTATATTAGATATATAATTTTTTTAGTATTATTAATAACTATAATGATTTTGGTCACAGGCTTTGCAAACGAAGTTCAGTAGTGTGTTCTTAATATATAATTTACAGCCCTTTTGAACAACCATCCAGAGTAGTAGAACCATATTTAGATACCTTGCTATTCGTGGCGTGATCAAATTTATTTAATTTCGTTAGAGATTACATTTTTTTCTGAATATTCAGTATGGAGAATTGTCTACTTTAACATATTTAAAATAGTTTTGATTGAAACTAGGAAATATCTATAAAATCGCAGTGGTTTTATGAGGACTCTTCATGTTCGTACCCAAACGAACAAAGTATATGAAGTGTAATAAAAACTTTAACCATTAAAATCCGAGTTTAAGATGATATCCTAATATAAAATATAATGCTTGTGTTATTTATACAAAATTTTACAGTTATTTGACGTGATGTCGTGAATGACATTGTTATAAATGTATGCTCAAGCATGGAATCTTGCCAGAATGTGGAAATTTAATAAAGATAATTTCCGTGCAAATAAAACAATTTATAGTCATATTTCTAATAGTTTTATTTAAACAATGTTGTTTTATATTTAGACAAAATATAAATCCAATAATAGTATATCGATTTATAAATGATTGGTATTAGCATTGTATTATAATTTATATAGTGTTATTAATTCTTTGTCTGAAAGTATATAGCTACTCAAAAAAATTATTAAAAAAATCTAGTGATTGCAATCACTATTTAGCGTTATTTTAAAACATTTGGTCGAAATTATTACTTTAAGGGGATTTAAATTTCTAGATTCAATTTCACTCTAACCAGATAAGGTTAATAATTAAAATAGTCAAAAAACGAAATATTTACGTCATGGAGTGTGACGCATATGAGGTAACAATATATTTAAATATATTACGCTGGAAGAAAGCTAACAGAGTATAAATCTCTAGAACTAGTATACAAGATATTTAATGTCTTACACTATTTATATATGCTTACAAAAGCCGCTATTGTTTACGGATGGCTAATTTGTTTAATGATTACAGTAACATACAGAAGACCATAATTCTATTAGTTATTGTTGCTTGGGATAATAATAAAAGTAAAATAACGTTAGTGTTCAGTAATTATAATGGTCCTCGTATTTACTGAGGTATAAAATTTCTTCTAGTCCAGTAAACTATTTATGCCATATTATATCGTGGAATCCAATAAACCACAATTAGCGTAGTTTAAACAGAAATTACTGATTGTCAAGTACATTGAATATACAAAAATATTTCATACGCATCATTAATATTTTCTTCTTCAATTTTGTTATTGAATTGAGGTGATCCTTTTTGATTTTGTATTAATATAAGTAGCGGTTAATATGGTGGTTAGTGAATAAAATTAATTCATATCGAAGTTTGTCCAAAACTTTCCGTTATTTTTACATATATTTTACCATTCATTCTTATTTTTTCTTATTAATTTATATCAAGATTGTCGTAATATAGATTTTAGTATTTATATTATGAAATATATTATTGAATAGAAATACTATATTATTTTTGTTCTAAACTAAGATAAGAATAACATACCTGGAAAAACTGTTGCTGCTAAATCCGTCGTCGGCCATACATTGTGAGCAGGAGCAATAAGAGTACTCCGAATTAATGACACTCATACTGTCCGTATATCCGGCGCCACGGCGCCTCCGATTCCTCCTGTTGAGTCTCCTCTTAATCCACTTATCCGTCGCAACGACCGCCCAAGTCCTGTGCAGCAGGAAGAAGACCCTGCTCGCACCCTCGCGACTGTTATCCGATGCGGAACTCGACCGGTTGCCCATTACTGACTAACAAAAACAAATAACAAACCGCTGCACCTCACAACAGTTTCATGTTGGCGAAATACCACTGAAAGCGTTTTCGTTGCACAATATTTAAAAGAACTGGCAGTTAATATTAAAAAACACACTCGGCACACAGGAACACTCAAGCACGCGAGACTGTTAACTGTTAAGCCTTCGCGGGTAGTACTCCGCTCGAACGAAGAAGTAGGTAGACGGTAATGATTAGTTCGGCGATCGCACGATTAGGTCGCAGCCTGATTCCCCTCGATATTCCTGCAACAAGCCAAAGACAACTTTAGTTTACCAGCCACATCCTATCACTTTCAATTGTCGCGAGGTGAACGCGTGTCTTCTTGTGCAACACCTTTGCTGCTTCAGCTGGGATTAATTAACGCTAATTGAGTGCCCGTTGCTGGATGTAGGAAGGACAACGGAACGTGAATGGCGAAATTTCGTTAATTAAGGCTATGTTTTCATTTATTCAAATGGGATTCCTGCAAAGGACACTAAGCACTTTTGTATATTAAACTGGTAATTGTAAGGGGCTGTGTAGGTTATTTTAATGAAATTATTTAAATTAGAAGTAATTTAATATATAAACGTTGTTTTAGGTTTAATTTTATATATATTAAATACAATAATAAGACACTTCAATAAATACATAATATATGTCTTCATTTTATAATTATATTTACTATAATTTAAGCAATGTGCTGTTATCAAAACTGTAGTAAAATAAAACTCGGATATATACAGGCATGTTTGTAATGTGTAATTTACAAAGAGCACCGAAAATAGTAAAATATATACGATATATATATAGTAATTAATTAATAGTATTAATAAATGCGGTGTTTTCATATTTTATATTGTATCTGTTTATAGCGTTGTAATAGTTGTTAGAAGACATCCAAAATTAAGTCTTTAATATCGTTTTTTGCAAACGTTTTGTTTATAAATGTTACTTTAAGCATTATGATAGTTATAACACGCAAATTACTTTTGTATAATTCAATATCTGTAGTGGTATTAAGTGTGAAAGTAGTTGTTTCAATAAGTGATTTGTTTTGTAGTCGTAATAAGACTCAGAATGATTCGTATTTTCTAATTATTCGTAAATTGTTTTTTGTTTCATCTCTTTTTACAAAATGAATATATCATAATTAAGTACGCAGTTATATAGGGTCCGGTAGAGAAGTATGATGTTTTTGGAACGCGTATAACTTAGCGCAGAGGCAGCCTAACGTTTTCGAAATGGTTGATATGTGACCACCCATCCTTGTCATTCTGTTTGGTTAATCGTTATGAAACAGTGGCCTATAGAGCAATAAGTATTTGTTTACGATACTTACATCGAAACTGGGAGTTCTGTGGTTGCTTCACAGCGCATATTTCGAACACAATTCAATCTTGAAAGGCACGATCATGTTCGTACGCAAAACAGCATCTTGATGTGGGTGCAGACCTATGGGTGCAGACCTCCGTACTACAGGATCGTTATAGCCTGGAGTACCTCCTGTTGGAGAAAGACGTATCAGAACTCCTGATAACGTGGCTCGCTCGAGTTAGGGCAGCTATGGAAGCAAGTCACCATGCAGTGTGATTTTTCCTTCCAGAGTTGACAAGGCATAATGTTGATATTAGAAGACTCATTTTGCTATGAGGGGACACCGATTGGCCCTCACGATCGCCTGATCTTACACACTGAGATTTTTTTGTCTGTGGGTTATCTTAAGGCCCGCGTATTTGTTAAGAAACCACGGACCCTGGATCAGCTGTCCAATGCTATCACCTGAGAAATTCAAGCTATTCCGGCCAACATGTTGGAAGGATGCATGAAAAACTTCTCATAACGACTTAAAGAGTGTGTGGAAAAGAACGAAGATCACTTAGATGGCATGTTTTTTAACCTTTCTTTTGATATGAATACGAAATGGCAAATTCACACCTACTCTACTTCTTAAAATGTTTATTTTGATAAATTTTGTTTCACTTGTTTCTCGAACAGTTTAGTCCATTGACTGTTGAACAGGTAATAAAAGCCGTCAAAATAGGGAATTTTACAACTAGTCGGAGAATTGAGAAATAATGAAGAAATTGCATTGTGGTGCAGCGCGGATTAAGGTGCGATATTTTCAGAAAAGGTATTGACGGAAATTCCACCTTTGCAGTGGAAAGGATTGTAAATAATGGACTGTATGCGAGTACATTTTACGGTAACGGTGCAGCTCGTCTCGGGACTTACCCTGATGTTCTACGCTTCCTGGAAGTCCGGCACGCGTGCTTCCTTCTTCTTTAAACTTAACTTATAGCGATTGATGACAATGCTATTTGTAATCACTTAACTAACGCACTTACTATGTTTTAACCACTAAATGTGTCTTTTAGTACGTTAGTTAAGTGTTTATCATGAATTACCACGTAGTAACGGTCGCCACAATCTTTATGACTATTTGTAATAATCCGACACAAGACGTTCACGAAGTGGTCTCAATCACCATCTCTTTTTCGTTTCGATCTCGCCAATCGCGAGTTTTTAGCCCCTAACTGAGCTGCAGCAGCGCAATACAAAATATACAAAACGCGACAAATAAACGCGCAAATTCATTGATCCTTAAATACCGATCATACCGCCTACCAAAATCCCCCAAAATAAGTGAATTTTCCTTATTGACAAGCAAATACAAATAAACAGGACACGACACGATACAACACAACAAAACATAGGGCAAGATTAATCTTGCTTCATGTGTGGTAGTGGGCATAATTTAACAATTGGTCGCTGGAGCACACCTTCATGGGTACGTACATTAGCCACGCGCGAGGTACCATCAGAACCGCAAATTAAGGAAATTACTCTACCCACATGCCACTGTAAGGGTGGGGCTGAATCATGTTTAATGATAACTAAATCGACCTCTTGCAAAGAGGGGATAATTTTGTTCCATTTATAACGTTCCTGCAACGAATGCAGGTACTCCATATGCCACCGCTACCAAAAGTTTTGGTGACATCTTTGCAACAATTGCCAACGTGATAAGCGATTTAACTGTAAAGTCGATAAGTTTTCATCGGGGGGAGCGGTAAAGAGATCCAACGTTAGAAAGTATCCCGGTGTTAGCGCCTGTAAGTCATTTGGATCTATGCTCATGGCACTCAAAGGTCTAGAGTTTAAGACAGATACAATTTGGGTGAGAACAGTGCCGAATTCTTCGTAGGTAAGAATTTGCTCTCCAACGACACAAACAAGATGTGACTTTACAGATTTATCACCAACCTCCCACAGGCCTCCAAAATGAGGACTCGAAGGGGGGTTAAATTTCCACTTAATTCCCAACACCCCAGACGCTTCTTCCGTTAACGTTTTGAGCTGATTGTTAGCGCCAACGAAATTGGTGCCACAATCGCTATACAAATTACTGCAACGACCACCACGTGCATTAAATCGCCGTAGCGCTGTCACAAAGGCATCTGCCGACAAGCTTGACACCAATTCGACATGCATAGCCTTCGCGCAGAAACAAACGAATACGCAGATGTTTTTCAGCCACGATATTTCGAAATTGAGATAGTAAATCTATCCCTGTATGAAGGAATACCCTCGCCGCAAGTAGGTCTGCCATGAGAGGGTTTATCGAAACAGGTTTTACTCTAAAGCAACGATAACAACGAGCAATACGCACTTTTACGACGCGACGACACGATAAAATCGAAAAATTCTGTTGAACGAAATATTGGACCATTTGTGGACCAGGATGCAAATTTTCTTTATGAACTTGATCAATGATTAAATCAGTGAGTCGAGCAAACTTGCGAAGAGATTTAGAACAATCTTTGCCCTGTGGAATGTTAGAAATATCTTTAGTAAAGTACTTTCTTTGCACATACTTCACCAGGATACACATCGCTTGATACAACTCTTCTCTGGATAATGGGCCAAAAGTATCGAATTTACTCTTTGACTTGGGAATTAATCTCAAACAATAAGACAAGGTGCCTTGAATTTTCCGAAGGGATGAAAATCTTGGAATGAGTGTCTCTAAAAAGTGTGGAAATATTTCTACCACTAAGGTTATTTTTCTCTCTTTCTCTTGAACCTTGGGAGAGATATCAAGAGGGCTTCGAGAGGGCCAGAAGTCTGTCGACTCTCGTAGCCATCTGGGCCAGTCCACCATAATGCGTGATTAGTGAGTTCTCTAGGAAGTTAACCCCGAGAAGCACAATCAGCTAGATTATGGTGACTCGACACATGAGACCAAGTTACGTTTGGTGTCTTGTCTTGGATGTGAGTCACTCTATTACTAACAAACGTTTTCCAGCGATGAGGTGATGAAATTATCCAGCATAAGGATATAGTAGAATCGGACTAAGCAAATGTCTGATCAATATTCAATCGATGTTGATATGTGCCTTTGAGCGATCAATGAGTTCTGCTAACAGATCCGCAGTACATAGTTCGAGACGAGGTATGAAAATCCGCTTCAAGGGTGCGTCCTTGGATTTTCCAGATACAAACGATACGAAAATAGTTTCATTAGATACGATACGAAAATAAACATCAGCATAACCTGCTTCCGAGGCGTCACAAAACCCGTGAAGTTGACACGAGGTTACGTTATTATTCCACAACCGACGATCGATACGAAGAGATTCAAGATATGGTAATTCTGATTTGAATTGCGACCAACGAAGTACAATTTCAGCAGGAGGAACTGCATCCCAATCCAATTTTAAAGTCCAAAGCTGCTGAACTAAATGCTTAACGAAGAACGTAAGCGGAGCGAGTTATCCAAGAGGATCGAAGATACGAGAAACTTCAGACAAAATAATGCGTTTTGTACAATCACGAACCAGAGGTTTTACTCTGAAAATGAAACAATCAATATCGGACTGCCAATGTAATCATAAGACATCGACAGAATGATTTTCTGAGTTGTCTAAACAAAGCGACGATGATGAAGCTTCACTAACGTCCAAAAGAAAGTCAGGCAAATTACTCGACCATTTTCGAAGTTCAAACCCTCCAGATTTAAACAGCAAAATAAGCTGACTTTTCACAATTTCCGCTTCCTTTAGCGAGGCACAACCTGTAACGATATCATAGACAAAGATGTCAGTGGGGGCGATCTGAGATGCAATAGGAAATGTATCTTTTTCAAGTTTCGAAAGTTCTAAGATGGTGCGCTGCGCTAAGTACGATGCTGATGATAGACCATAAGTTAGGGTGTTAAGTTGATATATTTCAAGGTTTTCCTGCGGGGAAAACCGCCACACTAATTATTGATATTTTCGATGTTCGGGATGAACTAGGATTTGCCGATACATTTGTTGTATGTCCGCAGTAACAGCAACTGCATGAAGTCAAAACCTTAACAAGATTGAAAATATGTCACTCTGCAGTTTTGGACCAACGAAGAGACCTTAGCCAATGCATCAAAAACTACACGAAGTTTAGTTGTGATGCTGTCAGGATTGATAACACAATAATGAGGGATAAAGTACGAATCAGGACAATTAACCAATAAAATTAGTTTTTCCATGTGATTAAAGTTCAAATAATCTCTCAAGAAATCACTATACGAATTTCGAAGGGTAGGATTGCGATTAAGATACGTTCGAGCGAAATAAAACGATTGGTAGCGACAATTTTCGACGAAGGGAATGTAGGTTTAATCTATACGAAATGGCAACCACACGGAAAAAAGACCTTGACTATCACGAGTGTAAGTTTTGGCGAAGATGTTTTCAGCCAAATCATCCTCTGGCGACGATATTCCTCTTTGAGGAATATTTTGGATTGCCCAGAATTGGGACAAGTTTTTTTCTATTATATTGAAAGACGAGGTAAGACAAAATGAATAAATTGGTTGAGATTGTGGAAATTAACTTTACCCATAATCACCCAACGGAAAAGCTCGCAATCGGCATGAGATGGTGGACGAGACCACTTCATGAACGTTTTATGTCGGATTATCACAAATAGATTATGGTCAATCGCTATAAGTTAAGTTTAAAGAAGAAAAATGCACGCGTGCCGGACTTTCCAGGAAGCCTAGAACACCAGGGTAAGTCTCGAGACGAGCTGCACCGCTATCGTAAAACGTACTCGCATACAGTTCACTATTCACAATCCTTTTCACTGCAAAGGTGGAATTGCCGTCATTGGATTTGAACCAGTGACCTATGGAGTTTTTCGCGAAGTCGCGCATGGGCGTAGCCCCTAACTGAGCTGCACCAGGGCAATATAAAATATACAAAACGCGGCAATTAAACGCGCAAATTCATTGATCCTTAAATACCGAATAGGTATATAACATTATGATTTGATTGATTTGTTTATTGACGGTAAATACATAATATTAGAAAAATAGCAATACAATATACATACAAATTCAGATAAAAGCCGCATACAATAAATACTTACACGTTAAAATTTAAATACTAAACTAAAAACAACATAATAATTAGAGGACATATTAAAAATGATATATAAAATGAAATTATTAAATAAAACTAATACAACTAATAATAAAAACCACAAAATCTTTCAATGATTCCTAATAAATAAACGCAACGCATTTAAGGTCACGCGGAAAAAGTCAAAGTCGCAGTTATTACAATTAATTGCTACCCTGGACATACCAAAATTCTTGCCATAGTCCGTTCGAGTTAAGGGTACATGAAACACGCGTTTAACTCGGGTGACTCTACTAGGAACATGAATACTAAGCAATTCAGTTAGTTTTGGACAGTTCAAAAGTCCATTAATAATCTGAATGAAATGTAATGTCAAAGTAACGCCTCCGAAACTCCAACGGACTTAAACCGACATTACATAATATGGTATCGTAGGAACCAGTCAGATTAAATTTAAAACTTAAATACCTAATAAAACGTTTCTGTACTCGCTCTAGTAGATATATATATATCCTTGGTTTTATAAGGACACCAAATAATTGCACAGTACTCCAAGTGAGGACGAACTAGGGATTTGTAAAGGCATATAAGGGTATCAATTTCTTTAAATTGGTTGCTATGCCTTCTAATGAAACCCACCAACTGATTTGCTTTGGAGGTTATCTTAGCCAGATGACCTGAGAAACTCCAGCTGCAGTCCAAAATAACACCCAGGTCTTTAAATTGGTTAACCCTTTCCAACTGCACCCCGTCCAGATGGTATCTGCTACAAAGGGTGGAAACCCTTTTCGAGAAAGTAATTACGCGACACTTATCAATATTTAGCCGCATCTTGTTAAGCCGATACCAGTCGGCAAACTTATCAAGGTCGTCCTGTACATGTCCAGGAGTCACTACATTATTAATAACCGAATAGATCTTGATATCATCAGCGTACAAAAGAAACTGACAATGTTTAAAGCAATCTGCAACATCGTTAATAAATATGTTGAATAATAATGGACCTAAACGGGAGCCTTGAGGGACATCGGATGTAACCTGAATTAATTCAGATTTTGTGCTACGAATGCGTACAGCTTGAGACCTATAAGTTAGGTAAGACTGGATCCAGCTCAACAGGACACCGCCGATGCCCATACGAGTCAGTTTCAATATTAAAATTTCGTGGACAACGGTGTCAAACGCCTTGGAGAAGTCAATATAAATCGAATCGACAATGTCGCCTATCTCCAAGGCATCAGTCACGTATTGACCATATACCAATAAGTTGGTAGTCGTTGAGCACCCTGCTCGGAAACCATGTTGGTTTCCATGAAGTAAAATTCCTAAGGATCTCGATAAGTATTCAGTTACAAAACGTTCAAATAGTTTCGCAATGTACGAAAGAATAGAAATTGGACGGTAGTTTGTAACAATATTTCTGCATCCGTTTTTAAAAATTGGTGTTATTAGAGCAGTCTTCCAGGCAGAAGGAAATGTCCCCTGTTTTAGAGACATATTGAACAGCAGCCAAATAGGTCTACTAAACTCAAATGCACATTCTCTTAAGATTATCGTTGGTAACCCGTCGGGTCCCGTGCAATTAGTTATTTTAAGATTCAGTAGCTCGTGTAAGATAGATGAGATTTTGATGACTGGTCCATTATGTAAGTTAGGATGTGTATCACTAGTGTATGTATTAGCTATAATCAGAGAGACTTGGGGATTGTACACAGAACCAAAAAAATCAGCGAATAAGCCGACTATATTTTCACGACCGGAAATTATTGTACCATTATCGTTGAACGAATCAGGGATCGTCGAAGTATTAGACCTATTTGCATTGACGAACTTCCAAAAGGACTGTGAATCAGATTTAATGCGATTCTCAATCGATGACACATAACTATGATAGCAGGTATAAGAGAGCAATTTGCACTCGGTCCGAGCCACTTTAAACCTATTGTAATCAGATAATAGCCCTGACTGTTTATAATTCTTATGAAACAATTTTTTTTGGTGTATTTTATTAATTAGCTCAGGACTGTACCATTTAGGAAAGCGATAACTGTTGGAATTTTTAACTGCAATTTTTGGAACAAACACATCAATGGCGGTATCTACTATTGAATAAAATAAATCAACGTTCTGATCGACGTCATTCATTTGAAATAAGTTGTCCCTCTGTGTATTACTAAATACTTCACGTAGGCTGTTAAAATCAGACATGTTAAAATTATATTTAAATTCAGAAAACCAGTCACTATGGCTTGGATCTACAGTGCTGAAGGAAATAGTGATTAACAAAGCTGGATGATGTTGATCACAAGCAACGAGTGGTTGCTCGGCAGCAGCTATAGTACATTGGTCACTTAAAGAAGCATGAATAAAAATTAAGTCAAGCATAACAGAGTTACAGTTTAGTATGGTATTAAGTTCCATTGCGTTTATCAGCCCGTAAGTATCAGCAATGATTAAAGCAGTTTGGCTAGGTGACTTCGTAAAAACACCGAATTCACTGTTCTCCCAAAGGATATTCGGCAGATTATAGTCACCAACAATACATAAACGATGGTCGGGCAGCAAATCACACAAATTTTCCACGGTTGAGCAGTGCTGCTCATAGAGCTTAAATAATGGCGGAGAGATGCAATCTGTCTGCTCATTAAGCAGGTTTGTGTTAATATTCTCACTTACGGTATATCTCTAATGACTCCAAACGAATAAGCCTTTACTGCAAAAATGTAAAAATTTTAATTTATCAATATGTGGAAATGAACATGACTTTATGATGTGATTAGGAAAGGAACTTGTTGTATGTTTAAGTCAAAATGCTCTTTAATATTCACTCAAAACTTCTGCCTATATGCTCTACGTATGTGCTATTACATTCAGAACATGAAATTTGGTATACTCCTGATTATTTAATGGACTGGATTTGATCTTTCGCGTTAAAAAGTATATTTGAAAGTTTAATCGCTCGTCTAAAAGCTATTTTATGATTTTGTTTTCCAAAAATATTCGATAGTTTATTAGTTACTTGTCAAAAAATAAGTGATTTGCATTGGTTTTTGTGTGAATTAAATTTTCAATTCGACTAACGGGAAAGGCATTCTAATTGGCTATTGAAATAATTTTATCTAGTTGCGTTGCTCTACTTGAATCAAATAGAGGAATTATAAAAGCTCTATCTATCATGGAGTGGAATGCTGTAAACTTACGAGACAGGATTATTTGAATTATAAGGAATTGTAGAATTAACGCTAGTAGGTTTTCTGAATATTTCGAATTGAATTTTGTTATTCTGATGGATTAAAGAGAAGTCAAGGAAATTGATTCTATTGTCGTTTTCTATTTATACTGTGAAATTTATTTTAAATGAATATTATTATTAATTAATATTCACAGCTTTACTAAAATACAAAAAGTATTAAGGTTAAAAACTTCTTTGATCTAATTGTCTTGATATACCACTAAGGCGTGCGATAACATCATCTACATATCTGAGCCAAAATGAAATGTGTGTTTTTATGTTATTTCAACTGAATATTTTTAATAATTTAAAAATACGAAAACATTTCGTGAATCTACAACAATGAGTCTTACTAAGACTACAAATCAAATCAATTTTGAAACAACTTTCTTCTCTGGTTAATACCATGACAGACATTGAATGGCATCCCATCACTAATCCGTTATTTTGTTGGAAATATCTGTTATGAGTTTGTAAGTAATTTTGATTTAGGGAAAGTTAAAGTGTATCAAATAATTCTACTTGAGTGTTAGATTGTTCTAAACAGTTTTGTGTCATTGGAAGGCATTCACTTGTAGGAATATTAGAAAACATGTTACTAACGTCAAAAGCAACTAATTTTGAGTTCTTAGCTGTAGTGATTGACTTTATTGTTTACGATAATTCAAGGGAATTTTTGACAGGGTAATTAGAAGTGAATATCGTAAATTGTTTTTACAGCCGTAACTCCTCAACTGGTGGCGATCTTTATATTCTTGAACATCAACAATACTCACATAAACCGCACAGTCAATACTTTGCACACTGACAGCTGAAATATATAACTTAACGTGTTAGCACACATACGGCGACTACTCTATTCCAGCGCTCAGCACGGTACAAACCGGTTCAACTTCCCCATCGTACATATTTTGTATAAATATTTTTATTAATAGTTGTAGGTTTTTTTTATCATTTAATTTAATAATTTTTAGCATTTATTTGATATTTGAGTGTTAAACGGAGGAGTGTGAAAAAAGTGATTATATTAAACAACTTGAAAATTAATTTAGAAGCGAGAAAGATACATTTTTTATTAGGAAATATGTAGAATGTTTATAATTATTATTTTAACTAATGCATAATATACTCTAGAATTGTTAATACCTCATTATATATTTAAATTTTAGGAAGAGATTGCGGTTTCTAAGTATAGTTGTATAACGAAGTTTTGACAATTCTTAACTTTGGAATATAGGGAGTTCTTTGATAGGGATAACTGCAGTAGTATTGCGTCTTTGGCTGCTTTGTCACAACTCTAGGCTCTCATTTACATTTTAAGACTTCCAAATAAGCATCCTCGAAAATACCAACATCTGGCACCCAGACCGCCGGTGATTAAAACAGGGAGGGTGAGATCAGTAAAACCTTGTCACCTCCACTAATAATGAGGCTCCTCAACGAACCAAGAGGAGAGTATCAGGAGAAAACACGTCATGTAAAAACAATAAAGAAGAAGAACTACGCGATGAAATATTCATAAGTGAATCGATTGTAAATAATAATACATTCATAACTACAATATACAACTTAAACGTATTCTTCAATTTAATCAACGGTCCTTCGATAAATTAACAACTAGTAACATTTTGGTCCTTCCAATCCGTCAATTCAAGAACATTTTGAATCAGATCAGTGAAGTAAAACAACGTTATACAAGTAATCGAGTCGTTCTGAGCAGCAGCATCGCCACAGCGTCATAAGAAAGCCGTAAGTGCCCTTTGAACAATATAGTAGTCCTTGCCTAATAATTCCTGCCGGTATTACGGTCACCGCACTAGAAGACAAGTGTCGCGGAGATAATTCTCCAAGTCATTAAAGTAGGCCTCTTCTTGTATCTTTCTTTTCATTCACCATGTCCACTAAACCTCATTTTTTCAAAAGAGAGCGAGCGAGCTCATCGTGAATTAGTTTAAACACCGCCAAACAATACAAATTGAACAAGAATTAAATGAGAGTAAAGTTGATAAAGAATTCATTTTAGAATATATTATTGAAGTGTATAAATCTGTACAGCATTTTTACCAAGAGGAAAAGGCGAATTATGGTAATAATTTTCCAGACTTATTTACTTGCCACAAGTAAAGTTGCCTGATTTTATTTTGCTGACGTTTAGCAGAGATAATATAGAATGGTTTTCATTTAGAGATTCATTCAAGTCTTCAATTGGTAATAATTTAAATTGATCACTCCTACAGAAATAGGAATAAAGTCGACCTAGAGAATTTTGTACAAAGTCATACGAGTACGATGAATTATATACTCTGCTAACACAAATTGAGACTGCCGTTCTTTAACTTCCTCATCTAATAGTCTAAATGACCTGTCATTTTTTACACCTGAGGAGGATGTTGCGACTTTAGCTGCTTTGTAGCAACTCCAGGCTTTCATTTGCATTTTATGAGCTCCAAACAAACATCCCCTCAAATATCAACACCTAGGCCGCCGGTGATCAAAACAAGGATGCTGGAATTAACACAACCTTGTCACCTCAACTAATAATTACGCTCCTACTGCAATCAAGAGAAGAAGATCAAGAGTAGCATGTGAAAAGTAGTTGATATATAAGTTGATTGCAGGGATTCTAAATATTTAAAGGATGTCAAGTTTGGTTATGATTAACTAAACTGTGTCATCCTTAAAATCCTCCGTTCAAGTTAAATATTACAGGTAGCTGGATTACTGGCATTGGGAAACAGGCCATAACCATAATCAAGTAATAAGCGACAGATCATTTTATAATACCTGTCTTCAGTTGTTTATAAATATTAGCTTTATTGTATGTTATAAATATTTTAAACTTGATCATATTTTGCTTTTTATTCCAGTGTATTCTTACTTTTTTATTGATTTTTTTAGTCTATGGTATATGTAAGTATTTAACGAAAGCTAAAAAGTGGATATAAGAATTACATCATTAGTGAAAATAAACTATTACATAAAATAATAGCAGAAATGGAAAACAAACATGCACTTCTACTTTTTAAAATACAAGTTCTCGAAACAAATGCAAATCAGCGGAAAAACAACACATCTTTAAAATTTAAATGAGACCCAAGCCGTCGATTTGTGCTTATTAACGTTAAATGAAGGACACAACAAAAATAATGGATCGGGAATATCTAGTGTAAAAACCATAAACATTACCGATACGGAAAACGTACATTCATTCAATACTACAAAGATTCCCTCCCAGTCAACTATTAAAATATCAGCAGGAAAACCTTCTTCGCTACCAATTATAGGAGTGAAGAAACCAGTACAAATAAAAATTTTCTCCGCAGCAACAATTACAACAATTTTTGTCTCAAATCTCGACGTAAACACAACCGAAGATAATGTTATAGAATATTAAAAAAAGACCCAAACTTCGAACATTTCACGTAAGTAAATTAAAAATAAATGATTATCAATCTAGTTTTAAAGTCACGGTATCTAAAAATGATACTCAAATCGTTTTGGACGAACTTTTGGTGCGAGGGCGTCAAAGTGCAGTTATTTCGATCGAATAACCGTCGCAAATGGCATTCAACATCAAATTATTGAGGAAACCGCAACGGTAATAGACACAGATGGGAGCAAAGTAGTCCATCGAGACGCTACTAAAAAGGATTTCATGATTTTTAAAATATTTTACGTCAATATACGTTCATTTGTTAATAAAACTAATATAATCGATTTGTTTTTGTATAATTATGATTTTAATATTTTATGTTTTAGCTAAACTTTTCTAAATGAGTCCTAACTTAATGCTTTTAAAACCGGCTATACAATGGCAGCACATTATTGTAGACCCACAGGTACTCATGGTGGCGGTACTGCAATTTTAATTAAATTTAACCTGCTGGACCAAATTCAATCTCTAAGAATTCTAAGTAAGCTAGCAATTGTAAATGTACTCGAATGTTGCGGTATATCCATTGCTAAAAAAAGTGTGTAATTTCTATCTACAGACCGCCCAATAATGCTAATGAAGTAATTGAATTATTTTTCAACTAATTCAATACTTATTTACTAGATACATTGAATCGAAAATTCGAAGCTGTTTTAAATTGCGGTGATTTAAATATAGATCAGTTGAAGTCAACTAAATTGACGATCTTCTAAAAGACTTGATTCATGCTCAAAATTTGCAGTCTATGATTAAGGATGTCACAAGAATCCAAAAACTATTAAATTCAGATCAACCATCGATGACCTCTATTGATTATATAATAACTAATAATACTAATATTATAAATGAGATACACAATTTTAATCCTGGACTATGCGATCATTTTGCTCAAGTAGTCCATGTAATTCTAAAAACGACAATCCTGAAGAAAATTACTTATACAACAGGTCGAATTTTTTCACGAGATAATATACAGGGTGTCCCGTTAATGCGGGGAAAATATGACGATTTAACGCAACTTATCTATATCCAAAAATTTACGGTTAAACCGGAATTTGGCTTCAATTTCAAAAATTTTGATTTCTTTTGTTTATAACAATTCAAATCAAATCAAATCAAATCAAATTTTATTTATATATAGTTAGTGCATACAATATAATATTACATACATAGAATATAATACACTAAATATAAATCGTCAAGAACTTAACAAGATACCGAAAGAATTAGTATATAGCACAAGATAAAGTAGACGCCCTAACCATGAACAGATCTACAGATCACCTAGGCTATAAAATTCTGTTTCAATTAGGTACTGTTTCAATGTGGTTTTAAATTCTCCTAAGAATTGAAATTCTTTGAGATATTGGGGAAGTTTGTTAAAATGTACAATAGCACTATATTTTGGTGATCGTTCAGTCATCGTCAATCTGTGATGAGGTATATAATAGTCTGTTATGTGCCTTGTTTTATATGTGTGTTCTTTAATATGTGATCAAATTTTGTTTTATTTTTAAAATTAAAAATTAATAACTCGTAAACATACAAACTATATAACACGATTAAACGATTTAAACAAACCCCTGCACGATTCATTATATTTTAAATTAAACATTATTCTGATGACTCTTTTCTGGAGTAGGAAAATATTTTTTGCCGCCGGACTGCCACCATAAAATATTATCCCATATCTTAATTGAGCCTCAAAGTTAGAATGGTATAAAAGCAGCAAGTGTTTTATTTCAAAGGTTCCTTTTATGGAATATACAATTGAGTTCAATTTTTTTGTTAATTGTGAGCAATGTTCGTTCCAACGTAGTTGATAATCTAATGTGACTCCTAGCAATTTTATGCAGCTTGATGATTGGATAGTTGTGTCACCCACCTCTATTGTCAATACACTATTACGTGAGTTTTTTGTTTGAAAAGCTATTAGATTATTTTTTTCTCGGTTTAACACCAGTTTGTTTCTGTTTAACCATGTTTCAATTTTACTTATCGTGGCCTCAGTTCTCGCTTTAAGTTCATAAATATTTCTGTCCATCACTAAGATACTTATATCGTCCGCATAATTTACTAATGAAGCCTCCGTTGATGAAATACATTTCGGTAAGTCATTTACATAGATTATAAAGAGTATTGGTCCCAGGATACTCCCCTGCGGTACGCCGCTATTTGAATATTGAATTTCTGATTCAACATTTTGGATTTTGACTTTATTTCTTCGGTTTTCTAAGAAAGTTTTTATTAAATCGTGACACTTTCCTCGTATACCGTACGAGTAAAGTTTATTTAAGAGAATCGAATGATCCATTGTATCGAACGCCTTGGAGAGGTCAAGAGACACTCCGATAGGCATTTCTCCCCTCTCCAAGGCGACAGACACTGTCTGCATGTATTCAAATAGTGCTGTAGAGGTAGATTTTTTCCCATAAAGCCGTGCTGTACTTCATTAAATAGTTTGCATTCAGTGAAAAATGCAATTATACGTAATGAAATAACTTTTTCGACAATTTTTGAAAAGATACTTAAAGAGTTATCGGTCTGTAGTTAGAAAAAACTTTAGTGTCCCCTTTTTTAAAGATCGGTTTAATTGTACCCAATTTTAGGACATCGGGAAATATTCCTTGTTCGAACACACAATTTATTAGATATGTTAGGATAGGAACAAGTTCATTTATTGCTGATTTTAATATTTTTGAGGTAATTTCATCAAATCCTGATGAGGATTTGTTTTTCAAGCTTGTAATAACGTTGAAGATCTAATTTTTAGTTGTTGGTTTAAGGAAAAGTGTTTTTGCATTATTTTGACAGTTGTTTATACAGGGTCCTGCAATAGTGCGTCAGGCTTTCCTAGCGCCTTTCTCGTAAGAGATAGAAAAATATGTTTCGTATAAAAATTTATTGATTTAAAAATCTCTATGCCGTAAAATTATTTTCAAATATACAGGGTGTCCCAATTTTGCGGTATAACAAAAGCAAACATTTTTTTTAAATGAAACACCCTGTATATTTTTTCATTTTCTAATATGGATAATATTTTATAACTTGAGCCTTTTTCTGGTTTTTAATTTCGATATGGCATTTCCAAGTTATTGACGTTTTTCTGAAAAAAATGTAAAAAGCGGAGGTTTACAAAAAAAATTATTCTGATGTTCTATTTAAAATTTAAGAATTTTTCTTTTTCCTATGGTTGGTCATAAGTACTGTTTATGTACCAGTGTTAAAAATTTTCACTTTGGAGGAACCCTGCCTTTGAATCAGACACGCCATTTTCTAAAATTTCAAAATGTCGTAACTCTTTTTTTTAAATGGAATCACATATTTTTTTAAATTTTATATTATTCTGCATCTAATTTCCTACAAAAAATATTAAGCATACCCTATACCTAAAAGTGATATTTTTAAAGATAAAAGAATGTATATTTCAAACGGTCCTTGAATACGAATTTGTTTTTGAATAGATAGCCATGACTGAAAATATGCATCTGTCAATTAAACAATTAGTTTGACATGTAAATCTCTCTGATATTTGCTGCAAAGTGATTCTCTCCGTTTCGCGGTATAAGTAGACAGCAAATTATCATCATGGATTTCGAAAAGGGCGAACGGAGGAGAAATGTTTTAGGAACTTACTCAAAAGATTTATTGAAATGGGAAGTGTGAATTACAAAAAACAAGAAAGAAGAAAGCCTATTATCAACGAGGAAAACCAACGTTCAGTGCTATTAACAGCAACTGAGCATCCCAACGTAAACCAAAAAGACATTGGTGAAGGAACTGGCATAAGCGAGAATTTAGTACAAAGCATTCTGAAGAAAAATCGATATCATGCATACCATATTCAGCTACATCAAGAACTAAGTAATACTGATTTTCAATTTCGTTCCGAATTTTGTATCTGGGGAAGACAGGAAATTCAGGACAACCAATAACAACGCATCTGTCAACAGGCAATTTTCACTATTATTCAACTGATAATCCGCATGTTATGAGACAAGTTGATTATCAGCATCGACGGTCTTTGAATGTCTGGGGCGGAATTTTTGGAAATCATGTAATAGGTCCACATTTCTTCGAGGGCCATCTCAATAGGCCTATGTATTTGCACTTCCTGAATTGAATCACCCGGAACGTTAGCTAATATACCCTAACTAACAAGAAACAGGGTATGGTTTAACAAGACAGAGCACCTGTCCAATTTTCGCAAGACATGAGGGCATTTGATTTTTCCCAACCAGTGGATTGGTAGGAATGGACCCACCAAATGGCCTGCTAGATTGTTTTTTAAGGAACCACCAACAGCACCAATGAATATTCATCAACGAATTGTGGAAAGGTCTTTTCAGCGGCGAATTAATTTGTGCCTAAATGAAAATTAAAGACATTTTGAACATTTACTGTAGTAAATAATTTTGTTATCTTTCCTGGCATTCGAATAAAATAATGAATCGTATTATCTGTTTCTGTTTATCTCAAATTGACACTTACTTGCATTTTGTTAGTTATTTTGCCTCAGCATGATCAACTCCGTACATAGAAGTATGTATAATTAAATGGTTATTTTTATGAAAACTATTAAATATCTCAACAACTATGGGGTTTAGACATATTATTATTTGCAAAGTTTGGCATTTCTTTCTAATCTAATCGAATAATAAGAAAAATAATTGTTTTCGCCCATCTGGGTAGCGCTGAGCATAAATTCTTTAGGCTTGCAAACAATTAATTCCACCTTCTCCAGTAGCATATATCACATCAATTAATTCTTCTCAAAAATTGCATTGTTATAATCGTAACGTACAATGCAACCATACATACCAAACTTATTTTTTAATTGACAGATGCATTTTTTTTTCAGTCATAGCTATCTAAAACAAATTCGTATTCAAGAAACGTTTGAAATATAAATCCTTTTATATCTTGAAAAATAACAATTTTAGGTATAGGGTATGCTTAATATTTTGTGTAGGAAATTAGATGCAGAATAATATAAAATTTAAAAAAATATATGATTCCGTTTAAAAAACAAGCGTTACGACAATTTGAAATTTTAGAAAATGGCGTGTCTGATAAAAAGGCAGGGTTCCTCAAAAGTGAATATTTTTAACACTGGTACCTAAACAGTACTTATGACCAACCATAGTAAAAAAATTTCTTAAATTTTAAATAGAACATCGGAATAATTTTTTTTGAGAACCTTCGCTTTTTACATTTTTTTCAGAAAAACGTCAATAACTCAGAAATGTCATATCGAAATTAAAAACCAAAAAAAGGTTCAAGTTATAAAATATTATCCAAATTAGAAAATGAAAGAATATACAGGGTGTTCCATTTAAAAATAAATGCTTTTGTTATACCGCAAAATTGGGACACCCTGTATATTTGAAAATAATTTTACGGCATAGAGATTTTTAAATCAATAAATTTTTATACGAAACATTTTTTTTTATCTCTTACGAGAAAGGCGCTAGGAAAGCCTGACGCACTGTTGCAGGACCCTGTATGATCATCTTGAGGCAATGTTTGAATTAGTTGGGGGGCTATATTAGCAAAGTATTTATTCATATCATCAATATTATTAATAATATGTTCGTAATAATTATTGTTGTTTCTTGACTTGCCCAGATAACTGTTTATAATATTCCAGGTCGTCTTTATCTTGTTATCGCTCATCATTATTGAATTTATCAGTTCAGTTTGTTCCGCGTTTTGAATAAGATTGACGTATTCTTTATTTAAGGTTCCATAGAGAATTTTTGCCTCGTCACTATATACTTTTATTATACTTAAGCAATCCAATAGGTATTTACAATGAATGATTTCCGGAGAACGGTATTAAATTTTGAAATTCAATTGACTCTTTCGTATTTGTACTCAAATCAATATTAAAGTCACCACAGATGACGAATGCAGCATTTTTATTTATTAACATGATTAATAAGGATTGAAATGTTTCCAAAAATTCAGAAATGTTATCATTGTTTGGCGCTCTATAAATTACTACAATTACAAGCGTTTGTTCATTTTGGCGCAATTCCACCGACGCACACTCATATTGTGAATTCGCCAATGCACAAATGTCACTTCTTTCCATGCATTTAACACTCGCACGCACATAAATCGCAGCTCCACCGTACGCTGTTTCCCTCGTTGCGTGTTTTCTTCTCGAGTAGTTGGCCCGCAGTTCAAAGTTGGCTATGCTATGTTTCTTAATATTTTCTTCAGATTGCCAATGTTCCGTCAAGGTGAGTACGCTTTATTTGATTTGAATGAAATTTATTATTAATAAGTACCATAATATCATACATCATTTCAGTTATTGGGGCCATTAGTGATTGACAGTAAGTATAAAAAACAGTAGTACCACCACTTAATAACTAAAATATTTTTTATTGGTGTATCCAATAAAATAAAAAAAAATCTACTTGAAAAAGCATTAGATTTAAAAACTTTTTTGACTCTGTATAAGATATCAAAAACTAGTATATCTTATACAGTTTCTGCGCAAAAAAATAAAATATGAATATATTATACTCATTATGCACTCATTAATATGTAAATAAACTTACTCAATTGAATAAAAATTAAATAATATCAATTAATAAAATAAATCAAAACAACATCTAACACTTTTCAAACAATTTTCTTTGCAAAATCCTGATAGAAACAAGATATCTGTTTGTTCCAAATGTGAATATTTATGAACTATAATAAAGTTAAAAATTAATTGTTAAAAGACACTAAATAATAATTATTGTACATAATTTACATTTTTTAAACAAAGAAAAAACTAGATTTTGTTTTTACTAGATAAAAAATATATATTTTATATTTTTGTGGGACAACCGTAAAAGATATCAAATATTATTAAGAGATGAAAAAGTTTTTAAATTAAATGGTCTTTTAAGCAGTATTTTTTTAGTTTTTATTAGATTCACCAATAAAAACATATTTTAGTTTTTAAGTGGTGGTACTACTGTTTCTTATACTTCTTCCTAACCAATAATAGTCATAATAACTGAAATGATGTATTATATTATGGTAGTCATTAAAAATAAATTTCATTCAAAATAAAATAAAGCGTTCAATAAATAGAAGCAATAAAAAAATTGAAATTTTGAAGCCAAATTCCGGCATAACCGTAAATTTTTTGATATAGATAAATTGCGTTAAATCGTCATATTTTGACCTCAGGAATCTACGATCCAGCCATTTCCCCGCATTAACGGGACACCCTGTATATGAGTTTCGTCAACATTTCACCAAATATATTTATCTAATGAATGGCCGCATAGAAATGATGTATAATATCATAATTTTAATGAACGAGTTTTGAAGCAGTCTTCCCTAAAATAAAAAAAACGCATTTTAGAAGGCAATAAAATTAGATTTTCCATAGGGGTACAAAAAATATATGATGAAGTTAGCAAAACTATCTAAAAGTAAACGGAAATATCTAAGCTTTTTAATCATTTCAGAAAAAAACAATGTGCCTCTAATTACATAAACAATGCAAATAACAAAGCCAAAGCTTTATGGAATTTAGTTCATTTAAAAAACAAAAAGCAATGCAATTTAGAATTTGTGAAATTAATTATAAATTTTCCAATGGTTTTGCAACCTATTTTGAAAAATCTGTCAAAGATTTGAGCACACCTCTGAGTAATATTAATGGACATAAAAATTCCGTTATACCCTAATTCTTTTGCTTCACACCTATAACTGTGGCAGAAGTAATTTTAGTTATAACGATTTACGTAACACAACTCGGTCGGCCCAGGTGATATCCTAGTTCAATTAATTAAAGCATGCGTAGATCTTATTGCTCCATTTTTAAATAAAATAATAAATATTTCGGGTAGCCAAAATACCTCACGGCCTTAAAAATCGAACAGATCTATATCGTCACTAAAAAAAGTGACGATATAGATACTACAAATCATCGCCCAATTGCTTTCCTAAGAGTATTCTCAAAAATCATCATCAACCATTTGCAAAAGAATATTTTCATCTCTGGATAAATTTAATATACTTCACGATAAGCAAGATGGGTTTCGTCATGGCTGGTCTACTGAAACCGCTTGTATAAATTTAATAGTATGCAGCCTAAATAATTTAGATGACAAAAATGAAACTTTTATTATATTATTTGGTATTTGATACCATTGCATATAAAATCATTTAAATTAGGATTTTGTGGCTTCATAAATGAATGGATTGTATCTTATTTAAGCAATTCGAAATATTTTGTAAAATACAAAGATGCATTATCACATCAATACACAATTAATACAAGAACCCCTCAAGGAAGTAATCTTGGCCCACTAATATTTTTCCTTTCCGTCAATGATTTGCCTGATTATATTGTGGATGGAGAAGTATTTATGTATCCAGATGATACTGCCGTTGTAATGTCCGACAAATCATTGCAGAGGGCTAAAGATATAGTATCTAAAGTCATGGATCAATTTCAAGAATGGTGTCAAAAAATAATCTAATTGTAACTGTTCAAAAAATGGAAATATTACATATACCAAATATACACAACAAGACTGAAACAACATGCTTTACATTTGATAATAAGATAATACAGACAACCGAATGGACTATTTAGGGATAACTATAGACCAGCATCTGCTATGGACAAAACATGACAGATAAACGACGGCCGTTGCGAAAATAAGATTCTAATAAATACCTTTTCTGTTCATGAGTAATCATATTCGAATTACTTATTAAAATTAACAAGACTTTAAATGCACACTTAAGTTATGTTTGACAATTAAAATGTCAGTTCATTTATTTGGCACATGAAAGAATTGACCTACGCTTTTGATTTCAACGCCACCCGGGACTGCAATCATTGTTGGACACCCATTATATATAAAAAAAAACTTGTTTCTTGAGAATATGATGAATGGTTTGTTGAGAAACTTCCAGATTAGGAGCAACTTGAACTTCCAGTAAAACATTTCATCTTGTATTACACGAGCATTTTAAAGATTTTTTTAAGTTACAAATTACTCTATCAGAGAAACTACGTATTTAGAAAATGTTGCATTATTTTAGTGGTGCAATTATTAATAATCAAAAATAAGCACCAAAGGTTTTTCGTCAGTCATTCTGTATATATTTACTATCTTAGTAGTAGTAGTAGTGTTTGGCCATCGACCACGTGATCTCCCCGTCACTTCAAAGCACCATTAATTGTATCCCGATGGTTAATAGTACCGGTCACCCATCCAACTGCTGGCCCGAACCAACGTTGCTTAACGTTTGTTCGGAGCCGCAACCACCGGCGTGTTTTACTATATTATTATGTCAATAATTTTCAAAAAGAAACATGAAATAAAACTATTTCCAAGATTTGTGTGAATATTTTTAAGGTAATATAAATAACTAATTATTATACTAATTGATGTTAATATTATTGAATTTATGACTTTTAAATACTTTACATAGATGCAATTCTTATTTATAATTGACTAGTCAGGCAAATATAATGCTTTTAATGCGACCTCAAAACCTACAAGTTTAGTCAGAGGATCTTGGCGACCAAAGACATGGTTTATTGCGCCTGAACGTGCAATCTTAAAATTAATAATGCGTTTACGACACACAATAAATGTGTTGAGTCGCAAGCTATTACTTAATTACAATTTTTACATATGGTTAGTCAATTATCGATGAACTATGTTAAAGTTAGCAAACAGCAAATTTTTATTATGGCTCTGAAATTCCAGGAGTAGTTATATTATATAAACAATGTGCATTTAACAACATATTAGATTTGAATAACTGACTCTAATCATATGATTTTGTTTTTTTTTTTTTTGCAATTTTGCTTCAAATAACGTTTCTTTTATACAAGTAGTACATGTAAATCAGAAGAAATAATAATTATTATAGAAAATTCGCCTTATCTCTTAATCTTATTTGTTGATATATAATGGAATATGACTATTCATATTATTTAAACAGTTTTAGGTAGAATAAGCGTCTGAAATTTCTTTTTATATAAAAAAAACAGCAAACTCTACAAAAACAAAAACTAGAAAGCTGGTGATTAACGTTTCACATAATTAAATTGGACATTTCATTCTCATATAGATCAACTTTTACATTTTATTGCTTATTATTATAATATTGTTAATAAAATTATAGGTTGCTCGATTTATAATGGAAAACATAAAAAATGTAGTATTTTTATAATCATCACCATGCTACTGTCTACCTGCATGTGGATTTAAATATTTTATCATCAAATAAACTGATTTAATTACTAGACTACTCACTTTTACTCAAATGTATTTTTGTGCTTATATAGAACCCGCATGATTTCTCCTAATGAGCGATACAGTTATCTTAAAGGTAATGAATCTCATTAGTGCCTTAAATTAAGAGTTATTTTACATTAAAACGCTTGATTTTTTTATCAATGCGTAAAGTAAAAGTGAAGTTTCTCCGAAAGACATATACATTTACATATTAATTCTCTAATAAATTTAAAAATACGAAAACATTTCGTGAATCTACAACAATGAGTCTTACTAAGACTACAAAACAAATTAATTTGAAACAACTACTTCTCTAGCTAATACTTCGACAGACATTGAATAATACAAATTAATTTGCGTGTTACAAATAGTACAACTATTAAAGCAACACTAATTTGAATGAAATTATTTCTGTTGAACAAACTAATAAATGATAAAATGTACTTTAGATTGTTTAAATGTAACTATAACATGAAAAATTATGAAAAATGAATTTTAAACTGATTTCATTAAATTAAATTAGCAAAAGCAATTAAAAAATCTAGCATTCAAGTTTATAATCATCTGCAGACACGTGTTTCGAACTTTCGCTCTCTTCAGTACAGCTTTATTATAAAATTGATCTTAAATACAAATAAAAACACTTACTAAAATAAATATAATGAAATATGATAATAAATATAATGAAATATAAATAACTTACTCAGATATGTACGGCAACTGACACAAGAATGAAATATAATCGACTGAAGGTCTGATTTTATACCTGAGG
>OZ018395.1:28443671-28741583 GCA_963969525.1 Ontholestes murinus | reverse complement strand
CTAGCATTCAAGTTTATAATCATCTGCAGACACGTGTTTCGAACTTTCGCTCTCTTCAGTACAGCTTTATTATAAAATTGATCTTAAATACAAATAAAAACACTTACTAAAATAAATATAATGAAATATGATAATAAATATAATGAAATATAAATAACTTACTCAGATATATCTACAACGAACTAAAGGATTTTAATACATTTTATTATTCAATTATGCTCCAAGTGGGTATTTTTCCTTAATCCCGAACGTAATGATTTCTGTAGAACTCACTAATCCACCTCAGGTATAAAATCAGACCTTCAGTCGATTATATTTCATTCTTGTGTCAGTTGCCGTACATATCTGAGTAAGTTATTTATATTTCATTATATTTATTATCATATTTCATTATATTTATTTTAGTAAGTGTTTTTATTTGTATTTAAGATCAATTTTATAATAAAGCTGTACTGAAGAGAGCGAAAGTTCGAAACACGTGTCTGCAGATGATTATAAACTTGAATGCTAGATTTTTTAATTGCTTTTGCTAATTTAATTTAATGAAATCAGTTTAAAATTCATTTTTCATAATTTTTCATGTTATAGTTACATTTAAACAATCTAAAGTACATTTTATCATTTATTAGTTTGTTCAACAGAAATAATTTCATTCAAATTAGTGTTGCTTTAATAGTTGTACTATTTGTAACACGCAAATTAATTTGTATTATTCAATGTCTGTCGAAGTATTAGCTAGAGAAGTAGTTGTTTCAAATTAATTTGTTTTGTAGTCTTAGTAAGACTCATTGTTGTAGATTCACGAAATGTTTTCGTATTTTTAAATTTATTATTTAATTTTCTACAACGAACTAAAGGATTTTAATACATTTTATTATTCAATTATGCTCCAAGTGGGTATTTTTCCTTAATCCCGAACGTAATGATTTCTGTAGAACTCACTAATCCACCTCAGGTATAAAATCAGACCTTCAGTCGATTATATTTCATTCTTGTGTCAGTTGCCGTACATATCTGAGTAAGTTATTTATATTTCATTATATTTATTATCATATTTCATTATATTTATTTTAGTAAGTGTTTTTATTTGTATTTAAGATCAATTTTATAATAAAGCTGTACTGAAGAGAGCGAAAGTTCGAAACACGTGTCTGCAGATGATTATAAACTTGAATGCTAGATTTTTTAATTGCTTTTGCTAATTTAATTTAATGAAATCAGTTTAAAATTCATTTTTCATAATTTTTCATGTTATAGTTACATTTAAACAATCTAAAGTACATTTTATCATTTATTAGTTTGTTCAACAGAAATAATTTCATTCAAATTAGTGTTGCTTTAATAGTTGTACTATTTGTAACACGCAAATTAATTTGTATTATTCAATGTCTGTCGAAGTATTAGCTAGAGAAGTAGTTGTTTCAAATTAATTTGTTTTGTAGTCTTAGTAAGACTCATTGTTGTAGATTCACGAAATGTTTTCGTATTTTTAAATTTATTATTTAATTTTCTACAACGAACTAAAGGATTTTAATACATTTTAATATTAATTCTCGTTTGAATTAAGATTAAATATTACAGTTATATTTTTAACGCATACCATTCGCTTTCATTTTGATATAATTCGTATTTTCAAAACATATTAATTAATGATTAAAATAACCGAAAACATTTCGGAAATCTACAACATGCTTTAATAGCTGTGTTGTGTAAGACGCAAATTGTTTTATATATTTCAAAATCTGTGGAGGTATTAGCCAGGAAAGTGGTTATTTCAATAAGTTATTAAATTTGTACGCTTAGTAGGACTCAATGTTGTAGATTTACGAAAGATTTCGTATTATTAGTTAACTTTCTACAAAGACCGAAATGACTTTATATATTTTATCGATTACATACACCAATTTAATTATGGATTATCATACTAATTTATATATTTTGTTATAAAACATTTTAATAAATATGTTTTTGAAGTGAACATATTATTTTATACCTGTTATTAAAATGATTATTTTTTAATATGTTTACATAAATATTATTATACTCGTTATAAAAGATAATCACAAATTAATTCTTACATTCAAAGATACCTCCTTGCCTGGTTTCGTATATTAAATTCTCTAATAAATATTTATAAGCAATAATATATGTATCATAATCAGTAAGTTTTTGACACGTTTTTGATTTCATATATTATTATTCATCGTAATATATAATACATATTTGAATTTATTTACCCTTCATTGTGCGAATAAATCATACTTTTCCTGTAAACTACTAAACAAGTAAAATTTCTTAAAAATTAATATGTTTATTTAGCTTTTACAAAATTCCTATATGTATGTATGATACTAATACACTCTTTAAATATTTACCACTTACAATATTACTGTTACATTTTATATATACAAACATATTTATTGACAAATACATAGCGTATATAATAAAAATAATATACATACAGAGCATTTAAAAAGACAAATATGGTATTTGTCAATCGGCTATCAACCATAGGTCTTTCCGCCTTTTTTTTTAAATTAAATTTTTTAAGTCCTTGTCATTTCTTGAGAGGTCATGATTGCTAACTGTTTTTGTGAAGTTCCTGTCTTAAATTAGTTCGTAATTGAAGCGTCGCGTCGTTGAGATTATGAAATGATGAAATTAATTCCTGTGGGAATTTACGTTTAGGGATAATTTTTTTGTTTCTGGGAATACATAGTGCATTTAGTATTTGGAAGTAGTTAGGATTTTGGGCAAATTTTTTAGCAAGGAAGGATAGTCTTTCTTGAATTGGGATTACCTTTGTCGAATCATACAACAATGAATTTAACACGTTCGCCGCCAAGCGAATATTTCACATAAGTGCTGTTTTGAATCCCGCGTGATCGCCGGCGGTCATAGCTAATATAAGGAATAACTACAAATTATTTCCCCGGCGTGGAAGAAACGACGACTATATGACCGCCGGCGGTACATGTGTCGGTGAACGTGTTAAAGGGTTATGGAGAGGATTTTTGGGATGTCGGATTTTGGTTAGCACCCTAAGGGCTGATCTTTCTGCTACTTGAAAATTACGTAATGTTACTGGGTGAGGGTTGTAGAAGAGGATGGCTGAATAGTCAAGCAAAGGATGGCAAATCATTTTATAGATGTGAGTGCTGGTTTATATATTTATACCTTGTTTAGGCTTCTGAAATGTGCCGATATTTGCTTGACTTTTGCTTGAAGGGAAGAGGAGTGGTTATTGAAGGTTAATTTAGTATCGAACGTTATTCCCAGGTATTTGCAGGTGACGAAGGGATATATATTTTGTCCATTTATGGATATTGAGGAAAACGGTTCCTTAAGTCTGTGCATGAGAAGAAGGAGTTGGGATTTTTTAGGGTTGATGGAAATGTGCCATTTACAAACCAGGTCTCTATGCGGTCTATCATGCCCTGTAGGGTGCTAAGGGCTTTGGAGAGAGTGAGAGAGTGGAAGAGTGGGTAATTAGGGCGGTATCGTCGACGTAAAGGAGTAGATAGGCGGATTTATTGAAATACTTTGGATTGGGATGGTAGATATCGTGCAACAGGAGATTGTAAAGAATAGGAGATAAAGGTGAGCCTTGAGGTAGGGCTTGCTTTGGTGAAAATGAGTTGGAAAGGGAACTGAGGTGTTTGATCTGAAGGGAGCGGTTGTGTAGAAAACTGTCTAAGAGAAATATTATATGGGTTGGGAGTTTAAGGGTACTGCATTTAAACAGTAGACTACGGTGCCAAACGGAATCGAAAGCTTTTTTAACGTCTAGAAAGACGATCGCAGATTTATTTCCATCGAGGCCTGCTGTTTGGCAGTTAGAAGAGAGAATAGCTAGTGGGAGGGTTTGTGTATAGGTGTTCTAGGAAGCCAAACTGATATTATGGGATGATACTAGAAATATAGCACATTATTTTGCGTTTGAGGAGAGATTCAAACATTTTTTCAAGGACGGGAAGTAGGGTTATTGGGCGGTAACTGCTAGGAATGAGAGGATCGGTATTAGGTTTGAGGATACAGTTAATTATTCCTTTTTTACAATCGGGAGGTATTTTTTGAGTATGATGTATGTGATTAAATATTTTAATTATGTAGAAATGGATGTACAAGGAGAGGGATTTAAGGATGACCCTGTGAATACCATCATAACCTAGAGCTGTATTTTTGCCTCGGTTTAAAATTTCGTGATAGTCCTCATTTATTGTATCATTTGGGATTATTAGAATTTGGGCGTTTTGGAAATCTTCATACCATTTGCCAATTTGGTCTTTAAATGTTTGGTAATAGTCGTCGTTCTGTGTTATTTTATAAGATTTTTGAAAACGATTAGCCAAAATCTTTGTGATATCTGATTCGTCCGTTGTCGTTTGGTCTTTGATATTCTAAATAAAATCAGATTTGCGATATTTGCTTAGCTTTTTTATTTCTTGCCAGTAATTGTTGCCTTGCCACTCATTAATTGTTTCGCATGATTTAATCCACAAATCACTTTTATACTGAATTATTAGTTTGTGAATGCCCTTTGTCAATTTATTAAAGTTCTGTTTTAATAAAACGTCTTCGGTCTGTCTAAAATCTGTCTATATTTGTCGCTTATATTTGATTAGTTTGAGGATATAGAGGGGCAGTGGATATTTTTAGGGTTTTTTTGGAGCATTTCGGTGTATTATTTAAAATGGAATTGGAAAATTTGTTTGAGAATAGGGATATGGAATAAGGATTAATAATTTGATGGGATTCAATAAAATCTGTCAAGTCATTAGTTATTCCGTCGATGTCTCTGTCTTTGAATAGATATATAGTTTTAGGTGTAGCAAGAGTTGGGGTAATTGAAAATGGGAATTTATTTTATATATAGATATTTCATGAATGATTTTTTCATTTACCTCCTGGTGAAACATTGTGGAATAATAGGTAATTAATTAAAACACTTGGTTTGTTTCACTAAAATAGTGAAAATTTAGTGAAACAAACCAAGTGTTTTAATTATTTGCCTATTCATTGATAGATGATCTGAGCCGAAATCTAAGTTCTAAGTTATGTATTAGGGGTTTAATATTGTTAATACAAAGAAAGATATCGGGAGTGGATGATTGTTTATCAGACATAGGCATGAATTAATAATACTATGAATGAATTCATAGTATTATTAATTCTCGGTGGATTGACTTTACCAAGAGTTGTTTCTAGGCGCACTGTCACCATTGATTACCCCGTGTGTTTTGAATGGGAGTAGTTGCAGAGCTTTAAATATAGGACCAGTTTTTTTTAAGGGAAAGGGTTTGTTGAACTTGGTTTCGACTAGTAGTTTAATGTGGATTGGATTGTTGGTAAGGAAATGGCATGGTAAATGGGACTTATTGGTTATGGAGTGAATGTTGGTATACATAAAATTTATATTAGGCATTGCTATTAATATGAGTGAACCGAGTGTGTATTCCGGAGATTGGCATTAAGTCGGTGTGTGGAGGTCGAACGTTACTACCAACATTTTGTATCCAGAAAAGTTCACATGTGTGTCGATTTGAAATGAGTCGATGAATCTTGTCCTTAATTTTTTTAACAGTTCTTGTCTGCCTATGTTCGTCAGATCGTTGATTTGTCATGTAAACGTCGACGATAAAATCATGAAGTGTGATGAATGTATGAATTCTTGTGTTTTTTGTCAAGTTTCTGTCAATTTGTGCCAATTTTTTGTTTTGATTTATTATTTTTACATTGGGAATTCCCTTTATTGGTTTTTAAGGCCTCTTTGGGCACTTAGTGGACCAAGCCCCATGGTCTGTGCTTCCACATGTCTTAAATTTTGGGGGTAATGTTGTTTCACAAGTTGTTGTTGATTAGTTTCCTTGGCATTTTGGGCATTGTACCGCTGCTTGGCAGTTTGCTGTGACGTGGTCGAACTATTACATTTTATTTTTATGCATAACACTAGAGTAAAACATAAAAAAAATATATGTAGTATAGATTATAGCGTCCTTTATTCACCATAATGATATACATAATGAATATAAGAGAGACTATAAAAGAAAGTAATGTAGAGATTATAAAATGTGACGAAAATATAGCAGTATAGTATAATAATAATCAATAGTAAAAAGGGATAAACATATATATATATTAAAGAGGATATAAAGAAATTTGGACAAATGAAATTCGTTTTTAAATATTAAATAAAGGTAAAGGAACAAACTGTGGTTATGAGATTGAATGAGTAGCAGTGTGGTATAGTAATAAAACTTAACTAAAACAACTTGGAAAATAGATATAAATGGCGAAGAAGGATGATGTGTTCTTACACATATATAATTGCTAGGGGTGTCTGTGTGTGTGTTTTGAAACAAATGGTGATGTGGCCATCATAGTACTTTCCCTATATTTTACTTGAAAACTATGCGGTTCATACGAAAAGGTTACTCTTAATAATTTATTCTCTACAATTATTTGTTTTATAAATTTCATGTAACTTCAATAACCTCAAGTAAACATCCACTTCCGGTCTATGAATGTTTACTAAAAGCTTTTCAGTTCCAGTTTTTAATGATAAAACCTTAAGTTTAAAGTTTCATCTCAATCGGATTATTCGTTTTTGAGATATAAAATATGTTTGTATGAACCTTGTCCACTTTCTCATTCCCTTTAACTTTTTATTTATTTATTTATTAATTTATTTTTACGGCAAACGCCTTTTATACAAAATTACAAAATAAGTTTGACCACATTTGGTCAATGAAATTATTACAGCTTAATCTATTACATAATACTAAATTAACTATACAAAATTCTAAATGATACATATTAACTACTGCAGTAGAACGTATATTACAAAATAAAAATTAAATTACGAAAATGTGAATACATATATAAATCACAAAACAAAATTACATACAATTTGTGCGCGAATACAATCAAATTTATAAATTACTGAATAATTCTGTCTAAATATACAATTCTGTTATATTTAAAGTACGCAGGTGTTTGGAAAATAATTGTATATCATTCGTAAAGAAGACGAAGTTAGATTTAGGTTGTAAATGATTAACAAAACGCATCATTCTGATTAATGGATCATTGATTAGATAATTTCACCTACAAAATGGAAGACGAAACACATCCGAATTTCTGGTTAAAGCTCCAACGCTATGGAATCTAAATATTAAGCTAATTAAAATATTTTCACATTCTATGAATGAATTGACAACTTTAAATAAAAATGTAATATCAGCCAATATTCGTCAATGCTGTAGAGTCGGTAAATTTAAATTACCCCTAAGTCGTTCATAATTCAGATCATTTATTTGAATACTCAATTTTAATGCTGCCATTCTCAAAAATTTATTTTGCACTTTGTTGAGTTCTCTAACTAAATACTTTTGATGCGGTGACCAGACACATGAAGCATATTCTAATCGAGATCGCACGAGTGAACAATATAAGAGTCTAATGGTGTTAACCGAAAAATCTTTCCCAATTCTCGAGATAAAACCTAATAATTTTAAACCACCATTTACAAGAGATTTAATATGATAAACAAAAGAAAGTTTAGAATCAAAAATAATTCCCAGGTCTCTAATTTCTGTAACCTTTTCAAGAACAATTCCATTTATAGCATAGTCAAAACTGAATGTACTGCGGCCACGAGGAAAACACATTGATTTACACTTCCTGATATTTAAGTTTAGACCATTTGTTTCACACCAACTAGAGAGGTTGTTAATATCTGCTTGCAGATGTTCTGCGTCTTGAGGGCCATTTATTGTTTTAAAAAGCTTTAAATCATGGGCATATAGTAAAACTTCACAAAATTTAACACAATCTACAATATCATTAATGTATAAATTAAAAAGGATTTGTCCCAGATGAGACCCTTGAGGCACACCATAGGTGACATTAATTACGTTGGACTCATGACTATTTATCTTAACGCGTTGTACCCTATTGTTCAGAAAACTTTTGATCCAATTTACCACCGATGAATTAAATCCTAGGTCCATTAATTTATTGAATAAAATATCATGAGGAACTCTGACGAAGGCCTTTAAAAAATCTGTGTAAATGGTATCTACTTGGTATTTATTTTCAAATGCCTTCAACAGAAATACCTCATAACTTATTAAATTAGTTTCTGTAGAACGTCTTCTCGAAAAACCATGCTGTTTACTCGCAATTATAGGTTTACTTAACCAACCTAGTTGCTGTGACAAATTGAAGTCTAATAATTTAGGAATTGATGATTGCAAGCACACCCTTCTATAGTTCTCAATATCATTTCTGCATCCAGTTTCATAGATAGGAGTTATATAACTAACTCTACAGGATTCTTAAACAGCTTGTTCTGAAATACTTCTTCGAAATAGTAAGGTTACAGGAGAAGTGAGAGTGCAAACACAATTCTTCAAAAACCAATTAGGAATATTATCGGGGCCACATGAAACGGATGGTTTAAGTTTACTAATTGCATCAAACACCAATTTAGCGTTTACAGTAAACCTATAGCAAGGATCAATACAGTTAGATTTAGTGATATTGTGGAAAGAAGCCCTACTAACACTGTTAGCACTGTTGATACTATAAGCCGCCGAAAATGATTTCGCAAAGAGATTTACGGTATCCTGACTATTGTTACTTTGACAATTATTCAAATACATACTAACTGGTACACCCTTAATATTTTTGGATTCATCAACAAATTCCCAAAATGATTTACTGTTGTTATTAATTTTGTTTTCAATCTTTGTAATGTAAATTTTATACAATTCAGTACTTAAATTTTTGCACTGACTCCGCAAATTTTGAAATTTAAGATAATCGTCGTAAGTATTAGTCTCTTTATATTTACAGTGCACTGATTTCTGAGGTACAAGCCAGAGAAGTAGTTGTTTCAAAAGTGGTTTGTTCTTGTAGTCTTAATAAAACTCATTTGTTGTAGATTTTACGAAACAGTTTCGTGTTTTTTCTAATTATTACTAAATGTTATTATTACACTGTTGATTACAATGATGGAAATAGCATGTAGCTAAATTTAATATAAATAATAAGCAAAATAATTAAAACAAATTTAATAGAATACTTTTACTTTGGTTTCATTCATTTTTTTTAACTTTAATAAAAATATCTTTAAATATAAAAAATCACAGTCGTTTAAACTAAACAAATTAGTATGACCAATAACATGGATAACAAAGAAATTTTAACCATTTTTGCGATATTTTGTTTCTTTTTGATACAATTTCAGCATTTTTTAAAACAAATTTTAATGTATTTTTCAGAATGTTTTGAACTGTTGGTTGATCAAATTTTTAATTGGTTCAATTTTTTTATTTGAACTATTTTTATGCAAACTTGTACATGGAAGTATTTATATAAGTTAAATGGACCTAAGAATTGAATTTCTCAGTTTAATTACCAAAATAATTGAAAATATCATAACTAATAGCATTTCTGTTAACAAGTTCAAATTACTATGAGAAATTTAATATATGTCCAATGAAGAGATTATATTTCCAAAATATAATGATTCTCTTAAATATCTATAAAATAGAGGTCTTTAAGCTGTATAACGGTTTGTTATTATTTATTTATTAATAAACGTATTTTTTAAGAATTTAATATTGTTTATCATACACTTTATATTGACACCATAATTTATTAATCAATTGTTGTGGTGAGAAAATGTAAATCATAAACATGTTACAAAATACAATGATTAATTTCACATTAAATTAAAATTTACATTCGGGAAACTGATAAGCCTACCACTACACTACATGATTTATGGGCCACGTGTATTTACGCATTCAACTTTTATACCTTTATTTACTGATGAGTAATAATAATGACCCTGATGGATTTGTTATCTTAATCAATGTATCAACGTTATTTGTAATATTATGATTATTACCGTCTAATGCCCAACTATTTTTTTAGAAAGTTTATGTTCCGGATTTCCTATCATCAACCACACACATACAGTATGATGAAATGTATCAACAATGGGGGCAATTCGATAACGTAAAGTGCAACGATTTGATAAAACGGTGATAGTATTGTGTGTCAGTTGGGCCGTTGAGGTATTCACACTTAGAAGCATTGTTGTAAAATGTAATTTTGAAGTAGAACAAAATGCTGAAATTTATCGAGCACTGGAATTGCTTAACCTTAATCACTTGAATGATTAAAATAATTTAATTTATTGTTTTTTTATTTAAAGTGATATAAAAAGTTAAGTGTTTTCTTTGTCAAACGAAGTTAACGCCTCTAACATTCAAGAATTAATTTAAAATATGTTGAAATTATTTTTATTGTTTTATTTTTACTTTCCCTCCACTACAAACTTAAAACGATTGTTACTAAGGTATCCGTTTGTTATTCTTAATGCATAACTAAACTATCAATATTCACTTTAAAATAATTCTGGGTCGTTTAAAACCTTGTTTAACATAACCAAATTGATAGAAAATCCATGACAGTGTAGCCCACCCAAAAATATTTAATGTTTTTATAAATTTACAGATACGTGGTATCAAATAAAGTAAACAAAAACTATATTAATTTGTATTTTTAATAAATAAAAAGGTATATAACTCTTAGTTTAATTGTTTTTCTTAAGTACTATTTATTTTGCTGTGGATTTTCACATATTAACGTAGTAAACAAATAATTAATAGATTAATTGGATTGATTTCAAATGTGATAAAAAGCCGCTCAAATTTTATTATAATTGCAATTAATTAATAATAAAAAAATAAAAAGAAAACACATTATTAATTCATTACAAGTATTGGCTTAATAGCCTCATTATTACTTAAAATAATAAAACATGGATGTTTCAAAGTTTTGCTTTATTCAGTAGTTGAATTATATTACAATTTGTACATTAAATACGCACACCTTGAAAAACTGATAACCTTTTTCTTTTAATTGTAATGCCCTGGAGAAGAGGTATATGTCTCTCGAAATATAGGCATACAGAATAAGGAGTATTTTGTGTAAATAATCTTTGATTGACCACTCTCCCACTACTTTTAAATTTTGATTTTCAAATTAAGCTTGTCGAAATTAATTCTTACGCTATGCCAAAACGGAAGAACAAGTTTTAGAAATTATAGCCAATGAAAAATCGTACATAAAATAAAACAGCTGTTTACTTTGTTTGTATAATGAAGTGAACAACTTTTTTTCATTTTAATCTCTTTTTACAATTAACTGTAAATATGGCTCAGGTTAGATTTCTTATTGAGTTTACTTGCAATGATTTTTTAAAAAAACATGAGCTAAATAATAATAATAATAATAATAATTTAATAATATGATATTTTTCAATGTAGCTCTATTAGGAAAGCCACAATTCTGTCAAATAACTTCTCCCCTTATTGATATTAATTTTGATTACAAATAAGTGATAAGTATATCAAATTAAAGATTAAGTTGAAATTATCAATGTGGTCACAAGAGTACTCAGTGCTAATATTATTATTAGTTAACACTATTTCTTATACAATATTCACATGTTACTGATGGTCCTACATTTTATAGTTTTTGACTATTATTGTAAGTGATTGAGTTTATGCAATCAACATTACCGTTAATTTTAATTAAAGTTTGTTTTTTTTTATATTTGAAAAGAAAATACCTACTTGCAGCGAGAGACAATTCTTTAGCTCGATACAAAAAAAATCTTAAATAGTTTTATTTAAAAGCCTCCTTAGTTTAAAAAATGGCGAGGACCTCAAGGTTATGATATATTTCATAAAATTTATGGAAAGGATAACTATAGATTAAAATGAACCTAATAAACCTTAAAGCAAGGAAAAAGCCATATTCACTTCGACTTATACATTTAATTTCCACAACAGTTTACCTTACTTGGATTTATTTAGATTTTTTTAATCGTAAATTTAAAGAATGTTTTTAATGACTTCTATGATAATTTTAGCTATAGCTGCATGTATATTTTGTGTAAGGCCTCTATCTCGATAATCACTCAAGAGTTAGAAGAGAAATATATAATTTAATTTCTTAATATATGATGAATTCGTTTCTCAATATTTTTGTATTAATTTGATTGAATTAAAACACATGGTATGATTTCACTTGTTATTTATTTTACTCCGACTAGTTTCGACTATAAGTCATTCTCACTTCTCCTTGAGAATGACTTATAGTCGAAACTAGTCGGAGTAAAATAAATAACAAGTGAAATCATACCAAGTGTTTTAATTCAATCAAATTAATTTCTTACCCTACAAAGCGGCACTGTAAATGCAGAAATGAATCTATGCTATATTTTTTAATACAAAACTAAAACTTAAGAATAAAAATAGAAATGGATATAATTTAGTCAAAAGTATTGAAAAATAGAAAAGGGATTTCATCCATCCCAGAAGAAGATCAATAGAATTTTGTTGGTGAATAGAAATATCTCCATGTACTCCTAATTTTATAATTAATTAAAAGGATTTCTTTTATAAACTGTGTATATATCTCTAAATTTTGATATTTCTGACATATTTTTATGCACTGATCTTTCCAATCATAGCAACTATCAATATGGAAACCTAAAAATTTTGCGGTATTAGTTGGACTAATTATTGTATTATTCACTGCAAGATTTTTGAGTGAATTCACATTGGCTTGTTTTGTTTTCAACCTTATATAGTGTGGTTTATTTATATTAAGTAATAATTTGTTGCTTGAAAACCAGTTATGCAATCTGAGAATAACTTCATTGCACTAAGACTAATAAACAAATAAACAAACAAATAATGCATTTTGATCAATATCACTCAATACTATTGACGTGTCGTCTGCGTAAATAAATAATTCGGTAGGTGTTACATTTTCAATATCATTAATATATATATAATGAATAAGACTGGCCCCAAAATGGATCCTTGACGGACACTAATGTACATGCACATGAGCAGTTTTTGAGAATATAGTTTTACCATTTTGTGAAATCCGTACAACTTGTCCTCTGTTTTTCAAATATTGGCTAAACCAATTTTGAGTTACGCCTCTAAAACCATATAGGTTTAATTTTTCAGTAAAATATCAATATGAACGCAGTCAAATGCTCTTGTAAGATCTAAAAATAATCCAATTGGATGTTCACCTGCATCTAAGTAATTTACCACTTTATCGTAAAATGAATGAACAGCTGTAATTGTAGATTTGCCCTTTAAAAACCCATGTTGGCTACTGCTTAGTATTTGATGCTTTTTAATAAATATAAGCATACGCTCTAAGATGCAAAGTTTTATGAAAAACTGAAAGTAAGGAGACTGGCCTATAATTAATAATGTTTGACCGATCGTCCTTTTTATAAATTGGGATTACAATACTTAATTTTAATTTATCAGGAAATGTTCCAGTTTCTAAAGAGAAGTTTATTAAGTGTGTTAATGGCTTTGGTAATTGATGCGTAGACTCGTGAATTACAAAATCAGGAATATCATCAAATCCAGGAGATCGGTTACTTTTCAATTTATATTTTAAAATATGATATATTTGCATTTCTGGAAATGGTTTCAAATATATGCTTTAAGAAAGTTGCATAAGTTGAGTTATTTGGTGATAAATGCGACTGTATATTTAGAGGTTCTTCAATAAAGAAATTGTTGAAAACTTCAGATAGTTGTAAAGGATTTGTAATTAAATTTCCATTATAATCAAGTTCTATATTATCGGCATTTACTCTGTTCGCTCCTGAATGTTAATTTACTACTCTCTATGTATTTTTATGTATGTTGTCTGATGTAAATATTTTGTTCTGATAATATGTCTTTTTAGAATTATATACCAATTGGTTATGGATATATTTTTTTAAGATATTCGGTTTTAAGATGAGCAAATTGTTTTTACATTTGATAGAAGATGTACAGATCGTTGCTAGATTTTTTAACTTCAGAATTTACCCATGTTTTCTTATTAGTGTTCATATGGCATTTATATTTGGGGAAACAAATGTTGAAATGATACGTGAAAGTGTTGTGAAAAACATAAAATTTTCCGTTAATATTATTTTTTGAATTCATGTCCAACCAATCTTCTTCATTTAATTTATTGATAAATTTACACATATTTTTAATTTTGTAATTAGACGAACGCTCCGAACATTTTAAATTTAGGCTGCATAATATTGTTTCGTGATCTGATAATTGATTATTGACAGTTGTGCATATTACATTAGATGAAATATTTGAGTAAACATGGTCAATACAAGTAGAAGTTGTATTTGTAATCCTTGTAGGATGGACATTAATTAATTTTATGTTGAATGTTTCTAGAATATTAACCAGCTTACCATGGAGTTTATATTGAAATCCCCACATAGAACTATTGGAGTGTTGTAAATATATTTTCAATTAATGACTGAAGTTGTAATAAAAATGTATCAATGCATCCCTTAGGTGGCCGGTACACGCTAATTATGTGAATACATTGTGACTTATTTACTACCCAGGTCGTGCCACAGACTTCAATTATTTTATCAATTCCATAAATGGTAACATCTAGAGCTTTTGTGACGATATTATTAACACGCCATATTGCTACCGCTCCACTTTGACTGCATCTACAGTCACACGACTCGAGAGAATAGTTAGTGAAGCGATTAGTTATTAAGAATATTTTTTTTACCATGTTTCAGTTAAGCATATAAATTTTGACTTAAACATGTTAAGATCATTCGTTATATATTCCATTTTTTCTATTGTTAGTGAGCGAACATTTAATATATAGAAATCAAATGTGTTTAACGATTTGCAGTTGTTTGGCGAGCTCCTTGAAAATTTTCTGTTTTGTTATGAGTTGATTTAAAAAAGAACTCATTAATAAATACATTTTTTGGCCCAAAATCCTCATTTATGACAACGTTTTCACATTCAATAGGGACACCAATTTTAAATGAAGAATATAGTGCCTGTTCATACTTAGGTTTTAGTTTTGCAATAATGAACGGAAAGTCTCCTGCTCGACATAAATAGGTTTGTTACATCCTTATGGAATCTAGATACGAAGATTCATTTTCTAAGTAGGGTCTCGACTACGGGCAGCTCTGCATTCGTTGCTCGTCCTGTGAATTTAAATTCGTTCGGGCTCCTGGATTTCTTTCGGACAACATTTACCCATTCGTTGTTTTCATTATTTATTTTGGGTGATAAATCGTTGACCTGTAGTTTATTCGTGGCATTCGAAAAGTTTTTCTCGTTGTTTACATTTTTATCTATCAAAATTGCATTTGTATTTGTTTTGGAAGTAGAACTCGTAGCTCCATCTTTTGAGGAATCTGTTGATTTATTTGCTTTATTTCCAATTAAATATTGCGGACTGTTGCATTGGTTTACATCCGTACTATTTTTTAGATTGTAAATTTCTTGCGTAAGAACACTCATTTTCTCTCCTCCTGTTTACAAATGGTGCTATTCTGATTACTCACTTGACTAACAAGGGTCATTATTTCTTTTTTTAAGGCAATTAATATGTATAGAGAGCACTATTGAGTTCCATTTTTTTCGCATTTAGCACATGCTGGTGAACCAAACTTGTCCTCTGATTTTGCACAGGCAGAGTGGAAGTCTAAATCACATATAGAACACTTGAAGGGGTTCACTTGTTGCACAACACGCATTGCTTATTTTCACTTATTAAACTAAGATTTAGTTCACTAACCAATAGAGAACGATTAATTCGTGTCGCCATCTTTTACCAACTTGCTGCGCTCCTCCACCACAACAGATGCCATAATACCAAATGATTCTTTCTAATTAGAACAACGACAAAATACCATATGGGAGATGATATCACACCAATCCATTTTTGCAGAAACTTATTTATAACTAAAGTTAATAGAGGGATTAGGGATAAAACTAGTCATCAGAAAGGGGAATTATCTGCAAAATAACCAGCAAGAAATAATCAACACCGTTGATCACTTGATAATTTTCATTGAAAATTAGTTCAAATATTGACATAATGAACATAGAACACAACAAGTGTTTTACTTCTCCCTATTTAGACATTTTTATCTTGAGATTATTTTGAACTGGTAACTTCCAGTTCAAAATAATCTCTAACTTTTGTTTGAAATTTGTAAGTGTTTTTATATTTTGAAAGTAAATATCCTCAGGGGCACTCAAACTTGTAGGATTATAAAATATTAAAAATTTAAAGCTGCTGAATAGTGAAGTTTAGATCAACCTAATAAGCTTCAAAATTCAAAAAGTGGTGGGCTTAATTAAATATACTTTGGTGTTATTACACAAGACAATCAATTATATTTAATTAATCTACCTGATTCAAAATGTTTCACAAAGTAATGGCCTCAAGCATCAATCACATGTATTTAATTTCTGCAACTTTATAGTTAAAATAAGCATTTTTGTTGCAGTTTGAATACGGAATTTCAAGAGAAAAATTTTCTAAGGCTTTGTAAGACAATTTCGGCCGTATATTTAATGTGGTTGTGGCGTCGGTGCTCTGTATTATATGTCGCTATATAGTTTAAAGTGGCATTTAAAGTTTAATATTTTATAGAAATGATGAACGAAATAAAATTAATATTTTTATTAAATCATGTTGTAGATTTACCACAAAGTGGCTTCATCATTCATTCATTCACAATTAGGACTTATACACCTGGTTGAGTGAGCAAAATGAGCCATATTTGGGGTGTTTTGTTGTAATTGTCCGGCTTATTGTTACAATAAAAGATTTCTAAAATACAGAAAATAAATGAAAAATATAATAAATAATAATAAAAATGACTATTCCACTCCTATTGCATGTAGCCAATGAAAAGGAGGCGTGTGTATTTTTAGCCAATCTCGTCAATTTTGAAGTGAATAAACAGCACCTTGCTCATACATCAAAAAGGACATCATATGTTTGAAAACAATTTGAAGAATTTTGCGCTCATAGAAACTACCAGTTTTTAGCAAAAACTTCAATGGAAACTGTTGCCGCGATTCTAGACGACTGGGCGTAAATATGAAGAAGGTAAATGCAAATAATTATAACGAAGGTGTTGTTTAATCAATTTCGAAATTTTTGGCTAAAACACTGCAGGAGATGTATCATTTTAACATAAATATTTAACCGTTCACCGATATTCGTGTCTTCCAAATACCATTCGTGATGACAATCGGAATAAATTTTGTTTTAGTGCATTCAAGTTTTTTGCTTATTCGCGATTTTTATTCGAGCAACTGATAGAAAAAATTTTTTCGTGACAGTTGCTCTCATTAAAATCGCTAAGCAACAAACTTTCATGAAAAAACAAAATGCATTCGAGTAAATTGCCATCACTTATGGTATTACTTGTGAATAAAACAAAACATTTTATAAAATATAAAACAAAATTAAGATCTTCTAGGATATAGAAAAAAACAAGTGTATTTAAACAAAACGTATTTGGATATAAAAGGGAAAACCATCTGAAGAATACCAATACATATTGATATTAACGTTGTAAAAGGCTCGAAACGAACCTTATATTCTATAAAGAGATAGATACTTTTATTATACGAAGATACATACATAATGCACAAAAAAATGTTCAAATACTTAAATATAGTAATAAAAGTCGCCAAATGTTGGTTGGAAATTGAAAAATAAATAATTTATGTATACTTAGGACTGGTTAAAAACTAGACCCAAATAAAAATTCTAAACATAACATAATATAACAAAATAGAAGTCAACAACTTAAAAACTATTTATCAATCCTTTAATATAACCTTATATTCTAGTTTAGTACAGTATTCATAAAATGTGTAAGGCTTTATTTACACCAATAAAGAAATAATACTTTTCTTTTTTTGGAGTGACTCAATGGTATGTAATAATGCATTAAATAATTTTATAGGGGCACAGTATGGGATATTTTTATATACGTTTAAATTAAGTTTAGGTATGTTATAATTGTTATGCCTGGTATTGTGGTTGTGTTTCTTCACACAATCAGAAAATTTCGTTTTGTTTTTAAAATTAAAGATTGGACAGTTTAATATGTATAAAGCGCTGTTAATAAAGTATGTTGTCTAAATAGGCCTCTACAAGAGCCATTATACTTTTTATTAAATATAACCCGCATTTATTTTGTAATACAAAAATCCTTTTTACCATCATACTATTGCCACAAAAGATTACTCGAAACCTTATGATGGATTGAAAGTTTGCAAAATGCATATTTATGAGAGCTACTATTGTAATTCTGATGAAGTACATGACTTTATTTAATTTTGATTCTACCTGATGTATGTGCTTAGTCCAGCTTAAGTGCTGATATAGTTTACAACCATGTGTTTCAAATTTGTATTGATGATAATAATATCATTTTTAGAAGTGGTTATTTTTGATGGATAGTCTCTTATGTCATGAGTAGTTTTAAATATAACTTCCTCATATGTAGCCATTTTGTAAGGATCGGTGTACGTTGATTTATTTGGAAGTTCAGGTCTTTTAAATATTTGCCTGTAAATATAACACTGGTATCATCAGCATAATTCATGGAGTTATGTGTGCTATTTCTAAATAGATTATGTATATCCTAAATGTAGACAATAAACCGTATTTGTCCAATTATACTTCCTTGTGAAATCCCATAGTTAATATTTCTTGTTTCTGATATTTTGTTATTCCCAGGCCAAATAAAACGCATTGAGTAAAACTTATTACATATGATTTAAACAATAACAATACCTTACCTCTAATTGCATATATCTCTAGCTTATGTAATAAAATATTATGACTAATGCTGTCAAAAAACTTGGATATATCTCAATAGATCGACAAAACTTCAGTTAAAGGTTATTTTACCAACTGTCTTACAACCACATTTATTGTTTTGTCTCTTGCCAATTATGTTAATTTTTGTATAATTTTTATATCCTGCTGTATTGGAGTTTTATTAGACCTTGCTTGGGAATCATACATAAAATATGCATCTCTTCTAAATAGAACAGGCTACGATGTATACATACCTTATGATTTTTGTTTGTATGTACATCGCTTTGCATTTCTGTATTGTCTTCAAACTATTAGGTTTTCTTTATGATCGGATTATCTTGTTATTTTTATCTGCATCTGTTTTCTATTGGCAATGCTTTTGTTTTCAAAACAAGGTGTCCCGTTAATGCGGGGAAATGGCTGGACCACAGATTCCTGGGGACAAAATTTGATGATTTAACAAAACATATCTATATCCAAAAGTTTACGGATATTCCGTAAAAAAATGTGCATACATACAATATATACTTGCCAAACGTACCGAATTTTTGAAATCTGATACAAAGAATATTAAAAATCGATATCAACATGTATCCATTAACGAGATTAGTTGACATTGAATCAACAACGGACATCACATGAGGCAGATAATACCGATTAAAAATCTACAAAAAGCAAAGGAAATTAACCCTTCTAGAAGGGCTTAGGATTAAGCGGGCCATTAAGAATGAGGATTTTCTCCAACAAGAAGATTAATAATAAGTAGTAGGAGAATCTCTAAGGTTGATCTTAATTAAATCACAATGTTTGCTATAACTTTGAGTCCCTTTAGTTCTAATATGTTTAAGTAATCTTTATGTCGTAGTTTGGTTCCACAAAAAGGTCTATATCAGATAACCAATAGCAGAATGACTTCTAATGATGCGATGTTTGTGTATACTCTACTAATATTCATTATATAATGTTTATCTGGTGAGATATTATATAAGTTCACGTGAACGATATGTAATAAATTCTTAATATAGTATATTATTATCCAATAAAACTGTAAAAAATTGAAGCATTGTTATTACAAAGAAATTTTATTATTTAACTGCTTAATATAAAAAAATCTAACATCGACATTAACAAAGAACTCAATTAGCCATGTGCGCGTTTATTCCGCCCATCCACAATGACCATCATAAATGTGAAGGAACGGTACCGCGTTTGTTGATGAAATTACGTTAGCGAATATCAGTTATGTGTTCAAAAAGCGAAGTAATTTCCGAGGAACGCAAAATGATGATTATCCAAATAGTTCGAGATGGACGCGAACAAAAGAATTCGAGGTACGGTTACTGGTAAACCCGTCATTAGATTCATTTCGGCCTACATTTACCACGCGCAATTACAGAGGATGCCGATCTTCCGACGGCGACCCAGATCGATTTTAAATCCCTCGAAATTAATTAACGTTTTTACCGTTTCCAACTCTGAGGAAGAATTAATGATCAGATTTACTCCGTAAGCGTACGTTCATAGCAAATATTATTGACATCTACATATGTTATAGCGGAAATTATTAGTGCTCCTTAAGTTTGATTTTAATTCAGTGTTTTGAATATTATTAGAATGCACTTCCATAATCTTTGCAAACAGGAAATACTATTTGCCAATAAATATCTCATTTGTCGTTAATTAAGGATTTAATTACTTATAGTCAAGTTAATGACGAATATATTTATTGGTTTGACTATAATTGGATTAATAAATTAATTGTATTAATTTAGTTGTTACTTGTATATAGGTTTTGTTATTAAAAAAAAATATACGGCAATGATCTAAACATCGGCTATTAATGTTTTCTATAAAAATTAGCAACGGTAACTCAAGAAAACATCTTTTCGATTAGAGTTTTTATTTAGATACGGACTTTCATGTGATCTAATTTTAAAAAAATGTAACGATATAAAAACTTATGAACCTAGAAACGTAGAATGCTAATAATAATTTTATAATAGAAAATATAACCGATAATCTATATTAAATGAAATAATTGTCAGGGGTTATGTGCGTATTATATTGTTTTACTTAATTATTTTATCTATTTTTATCAAAACAAAACAAATGTCAAAATGACAAATCGTTGTAAATATATCCCAAAAAAATTGGGAAATATAAGCATTTTAATGCATTAAAAGTGTCTTTGAAGATGATTTCCAGTTTTATAAATCAGTGGAGGAATTGACATCCGTGAGTTTGAGTGGAAGAACATTTTACAAGATGAACTCCGCCCTTCACTGTTGCTGTTTGTATGTTTTCAATATTTTATATCTATTTTGTAATAACTGCAGTTTTTAAGCAAGTATGACAAAGAATAAATAAATAAATAAATAAATAAATAAGTAAACATGTTTGCATTTTGGTGCAATGCATGAATGCTATTGATTATTATATTTACTACGTATAGAGGGTGTTTCTGTGATTCGGGGAATAAAATTAACCAGCTATACTACAATGAAAATGATGATGATTCATAATAAAAATATCACGAAAGTTTTTAAATGACCAAGATACAGTCAGTATGCGAAGGTCTATACATTTTAGAGACAATCATCTTGGGAACCCAAGCCTGCGATTATTCGCTGGAGACCAAAAATTCTAGTAGTATCTAGCAGTGGAATAACTCAAAACAATAATCCCATATTTTAAGTGTGAATGGCATAATGCTATGTATGCATTTTTAATACCTGCATTAGAGATATTTCCCATTAAGTTTCGCAGAATAAATTTTGATTTATTTATCTTCTTGGCCAGTGCATTTTCTTGAGCCTCCCATAATAAGTAAGCATCAAGTATAAGCCCAAGAAAATTAATTTTACCTGTATTTTTATTCAATGTAGTATGATTTAATGTGAAATTCTTCACAATAGTTTTGTCTTCATTCAAAATGAGCCTATTTCTCACTTAACCCGTGGTGAAACATTTTTATGTTAATAATAGGATTAATTAAGCACTTGGTTATGTTTCACTATTTTTATATTTCTCCGACTAGTTTCGACCGTTGGTCATTCTCCTTGAGAATATAATAAAAATAGTGAAACATAACCAAGTGCTTAATTAATCCTGCATTTCTTTATTCCCCTAGTTATCTAATAGTTTTATTCTTAATAATTTAATAAATACTTCTGCAAAAATTATATTAGATGTTCCATACGCTATCTTGCTTTTGTTTCAAAAAACGCATATCAAAGTATTCAGGCAATATGTTAGTAAACTGTTACAACAAAGAAACCACGTAAAAAACTAAAAATGTTTTACTAATTTGAGAATAATGTATCTTAGTTCCGGTTGTGGTATAAATATGAATCAGCTTTTTTTACAATTTATATACCCGGTTCCATCAAAAATGTAGCGCAACAAGCGCTATTTAGAAAAGCAAGTGACATAAGGTTAGCTATACTGCATACAAAATCCAAATTTAAAACAGTGCACAAATCATATATTCTTCACACAACAGTACAATAAACAACTGGAAAATAGAAAAAAATAGTTTTCAAGTGTTTATATTTTTCTAGAAGAACACTTTAAAGTTATTTATAAAAAGCTAGCAAGGAGATTGGATAATATATCATTGAGTTGTTTTTTTTTTATCTGATACGAAGGAAAAAATGCACCAACGAGCATATGAATATTATATGGCCCAGATGAAGAAAATTGATAACTTAAAACATACACAAATAAATTAATGGGCCAAAAAAGCGAACCTGGTATACATATCTTTGATCGGGCAATGAATTATGCCAATAAAACCTTTAACCAAGAAAAGTTAAAATTCTTGAAGAAATATTTAAAAATTCATCCACACCAACATTTAAAAATAACTATGACAAACTTGCAATTGATACGGAAACCGCATTATACAGTATAAATAACCATGATAACGTCAATGTCTTATTAAAAGGCTTCAAAAGTAAAGAAAATCACGATAAAAAGAATAGTTTCATCTAACAAATTAGAAAATATTATTTAATAATAAATGGGGAACAATTCAACTGGAATGAGCAAGAGAAGGATTTAGTAGCGGTAAGCCAGGTAAATAGACCAAAAAACTAGATGTAAATAAAATAAGGATAGCACAAACAGAAATTAAAACAAATGCAAGAGACCCAAAAAGTATAAAAAATAACAAAAAGGATAAATACAGAATATGGAGAATAGCAACCTGGAATATAAGGAGTATACATGGCAAAGAGGAAGAGCTGGGAAAGAGGTTCGAAAGAATGGATGCAGAGATACTCGCAATAACAGAAACAAAAAGAAAAAGGCAGCTGAAAAAGTTGTATTATACACAAAGACAACCAATTAGAAACATGGCAAGAAATATCGTCAATAATATTAACAGTAACACTAAAAGGAAACAACAGAGTCAGAACAATAATTATAGTATATGGACCAAATGAAGACGATTTAGCAAGCAACAAAGAAGCTTTTTGGGAACAGCTCAACGAAACAACCGAAGCAGGCACTGGAGAAGTATATATATAGCAGAAGACTTCAACAGCAGAATCGGCAAAGTCGTAAAAGACACCGATACGATGAGAGGAAAATATGGGGAAGTCGTGATAAAAAATAATGGGAGAAGAATGTTAGATTATTGTAGAATGAACAATCTAGTAATAACTAATACATTATTCAAACATAAGGAGATTCACAAATACACCAGAAAAGTAGTAAATAGGAACGAAAAATCTATAATAGATTATGTAGTAACATAACAAAGAAGAAAGAGCAAAATAATAGATACAATAGTAAAGAGAAACTTAAAAATAGGAAGTGATCACTACCTAGTAGTATCTAGAATTAAGAAAGACTATCAAGATAAAGAATAAGAAAAGCCGCTTCCAATTACAGCAATAAACTACAATTAGATAAGATCATATTAACTAAGGGATCAAGAAATAATAGAAAGATGGAAAGAATATTTTGAAGACTTACTAGATACAATGAGCAAGAGACACAAAAGAGCGATAAGAGTAACACAGAAACAGTAACGGAAAGTATCAACAAAAATGAAGTACTGGAAATAATAAGAGAACTGAAAACACGAAAAGCACCAGGACACGACCAGATAACAGCAGAAATGATTAAGCAATTGGGACCTATAGGTAAAGATAAACTAGTAATAATACTGAACAAAATATGCGAGACAAATAAGATACCAAAAGATTGGCAAACAGCTATAATTGTTCCAATATACAAGAAAGGCGACAAGATGAAATGCACCAACTATAGAGGTATAACAATAATAAGCATAGGAATGAAAATATTAGAAAAAACAATCAACAAGAGGATAATAGCAAAAATGGAACACACGCTAGAAGAATCACAATGCGGTTTTAGAAAAGGAAGATCCACACAAAACAACATTTTTACAATAAAACAAGTCACAGAAAAAAAGAATCGAAAATAATAAAAACACATATCTAGGATTTATAGACCTAGAAAAAGCATTTCACATGATACCAAGAAAGAATCTGCGGAGAATACTTGACAAAAGAGGTACAGAAAACAAGACAGTCAAATTAATACAGAATATATACAACAACAACAGTAATACGGTAATATACAAGGGGCAAATATCAAGAAGAATCAAGACACAAAATGGACTAAGACAAAGAGGAGAACTAAGCCCAACACTATTTAACATATATATGGATGAAATAATGAAGAGTATGAAAGCAGAAATCATAAAAACAAATGTAGGATACAAGAATATACAAGTGGTCAAAATATCAGATAGAGCATACGCGGACGATATAGTAGTGATAACAGAAAATGAAAGAAATTTGCAGCACATCCCAAACGTATGGAATAAACATCTAAAGAAATATGACATGAAAACGAACTACAACAAAACAAAGGTAATGATAGTAGGAAAACGGAAGGAACACATAAATATAAAGATAGAACACCATTTGATAGAACAAGTGGAGCAATTTAAATACCTAGGAGTAGAAATCACAGAAGATGGTAAAATAGAGGGCGAATTATGCAACAGAATAAACAACACAATAAAAATGTACTATGCAATGAATAACATACTTAATAACAAAAAAGAGATAAGTAGAAAGACAAAAATGAGTATATATAAAACAATTTACGGACCTGTTCCGACATATGGAAGAGAGACGCGGAAGCTAACAAAGAAGGATAAAAGTAGACTACAGGCAATAGATATGAAGTATTTAAGAGTAAAACAAGTATCATTAGATAAATTTAAATTGAATCATTAGATAAGTTTATAGAAAAGAAACAACTCAGCTGGTGGGGACACCTACTCAGGATGGAAAGTACAAATCAAACAAAACAAATTCGGGAAGCAAGAACAGGAAACAACAGAGGAAGAGGAAGACCAAGAGAAAACTGGGACAACAAAATAGAAGAAATAATAAACAATAGAGGAAAGACAGTTAAACAAGCAAAGGAATTGCGAAGAAAAGAAGAGAGTGGAAAGAATTCACAAGTTAAAGATTAAGTGACTATAAAAAGTGAGACATTTCTGCTTGAAAATCAACAGGAGCTTATCAAAGCCAATAACATTATAATTGCATAACTTTTATAATTAACGTTAGGTATACACAGGTTCTTCCGTTTATGTAGGGAAATAGCTGAAAGATGGATTCCTAGGTTCAAAATATAAAGATTTGTATGATTTAAACTATAGTCACAGTTTTTTTCAGCAAACTTTTCTAAAGTGCGACAATAAATTCAGTCAGATTGTATTAATAATAACAATAATTTTATTGTTGCTCAGACTGATTATAGTTTACATAAGTCCTATACAGAGATACCAAAAGAATAATAAATTGTACACAAGTCAATTTGTAACTTAATTAATTGAGGCAACCAATATAGTATATTCAATATAAAAAATACAATTAACACTTAGTGAACGATGTTATAAAACACAATTTAGAAGTACAAGTAATTAAACCTTACAAAGACTAGTTGCAATAATAAGATCAGTAGCGAGATTATAACCAATTAAAATTATATTAAAATCCATTTCAAAACTATTAGAATTTAAGATTCAAAGTATTAAAGACATTATTTAATATGTAATAATAATATAGACAAATTAATATTAAAAGATAAAAATGAATAAATAATAATAATAAATAAGAATTAATTTAATTTTTGTTTAGAAGTGTTTCTTCGATAGTTTTCGTAGATCATATAGCAAGGTATTGTAGAATGATGTCTCATAATACTTGATGACTGCTTGAGAACTACTAAGTCTGATGTTTTGTAGAAAGACATTTTTCTGAGACACAACTAATGTTAAAGTTTGAAAATTCATTGATAAAAATGATAAATAATAATGGCCCTAATGTAGATCCTTGAGGTACCATATTTTTCACATGTAAACTGCCAGAAAAGATATTATTATGATGTACAATTTGATTTCTATTTTTCAAATACGGAATAATCAATTTACAACTGATATCATCGAAATTATACTTTTTTTAAACTTTTATATTAAATTAATATGCGTGACAAGGTCAAGAGCCTTTGTTAGGTCAATGAATGTTGCAATTGCAATTTCGCCTTTTTCATAACTTCCAGTCAGTTTATCAAAAATATCTAAAATAGTGTATACCACGGAAGTAGCGAGGGGGTGGGGGTTGTTTTCTTGATATTTTTTATTTTTATTATAATTGATTTCTAGAAAATACAGGGTGTATCAAGGTTGGCGCATGGAATGGGAGGATTATAAAATTTTTAGATTCAGTTCTGAAGTTCAAGGATATTAATTGTTATTTAAAATTGAGCAACAATCTTCCAATAATTTCGAACCAACTTCGAAAATAAATGATTATTTGTGGAACTTGCACATTTCAAAACTAAGTTAGTTTAAATGCAGCAACAACATCAACTAATCGTCTAGTGCCAAAATCTTGATTTTAATAAATGGAAACAAAAAGATAAATTGATTAGCTATGAAATATTACAAAGCTAATATTCATGCAAGCTAATATTCTTAATATTCATTAAATACCTCTATTTTATTATACAAAATCTTCATATACGTAGCCATGTTGAAAAACTAGCACTTTAAGATGGTACAAATATAGGAAACCTATTATCTTTACTTAGACTTGTAGCTCAGTTTGATCAATCAATCATCTTAAACATGCCACAGTAACTCCAAAAACTGTCATATTTGTCACCACAGATTCAAAATGAATTCATTCATCTTCTGGCACCTACAATTCGAAATCGACTAATAAACGATATCAAAAGAAATAATTATTATGGACTTTTGTTTGTCCCAAGTCCATGGGTATGTAGATATTAATGTTATCAATAAAAAAGTTTCCATCAAAGAATCTTTTTTGGGTTTTCTTTTATGCTAAAGATGCAGCCTTGATCGAAAATACAATTTTAGAGAAATTAAATTCCGATCAAATTTCATTAACAAACTGCAGATCACAATGTTACGATAATGCAGCTGTGATGGCAGGACACACATCTGGCGTTCACCAAAGAACAATGGAAAAAATCATAAAGCATTATTTGTAAATTGTGATAACCATTCATTGAATTTAGTAGGAGTTACTGCAGCTAAACAAGATCTAATCGTTGTGACATGTTTTGGAATAATTGAAAAAATATATCTCTCACGTTCAACGCTAAGATGGGAATTATTAAAAAATGCTTGAACAAAAACTGTCAAACCTGAATCTAAAACATGATGGAGCGCCAGAAAAGCGGTTAGCGTTATCGTCGATGGGGTACATAATATAGTAGAACTATTAGAAAAATTAGCAGAGGATACTACCACTACAAGTGACACCACAAGTGAAGCTACAATTCTGTTGCAAAATATACTAACTTTTAGTTTCATAACTTACTTCATTTTTGGTATGAAATCTTAAGGAGGATTGATCGTGTGCAGCTCAGATTACAAGATCCTAGATTGAATTTTAGAGAAGCGTTCCATGATCTTGAATCATTAGCGACTGAACTAGCCGAAATTCGAGATAAGCTCTGTGAAAAGGCAATAGAAAAAGCGAAGTCTCATTATGAAAAATGAGATATTGATACAACAATACGTGTAAGAAGATGCCGCAAAATGCCCGGAGAATTGGGTAGAGATTTTGGTCTTTCCGCAGAAAGTGAAATTTCTCGCGTTATGAAAAGCGTTCTTGATCGTCTCCAACAAGAAAAATGTACACGATTTACACGATTAAGTGATTATATTATTTATGGAAAAAATGTTCGCTTTATTGTAATCGCTTCGACTTGCATTAAATGAAATCTTCAGAGTTTATTTCTTAAATGTGCCATTTGGTTTGTATTATATATTTTATTTATAGTTTATTAGTTATTTGTATCAATTAATAAAAAATTAAGTTTTTCGTCGAAATATATTCATCTGTCAAATTGGACAATTCTGTGCAATAAAAACAGTTTGACATTACCGTGCAATAAAAATGTAAAAAAGCACTAGTGCTTTAAAAAGCCACTTTTACAATGAAAAATGATGCAAAAAGCGTCTACTTTTTGTACGATCGTAGATAAAAGATGTTTTCCAAACCTGAGAGTGGCACTTCAAATACTCTCCTGACTATCTCAGTATCAATTTCTAGCTGCGAACGTTCATTCAGCAAATTAAAATAAAGTTTACATATCTACGTTCAACGATGGGCCAAGATCGCCTAAGTGACCCAGTTATATATGGTTTTAATAATTGAATTAGCAATATTACTAAAGTAAATATTGAAATCCGTAGCTGATATATCACTTGCTTTACTTTCGGCTACTATATTTCTTTTATTGTTTATGAATTTTCACATTGCCTTATTGGGGTTAATAGATGAACGAACAAAATTTTGATTTGCACATATCTTAGATTATTTTATGGCAATTTTATATTTCCTTTTGATCTCCTTTCTAATAATTAAAAGATCAGGATTATTGAATAATCTACAAGATTCATCCAGTAGTTGAAGGGTTTTTTCATATTATCTAATTCGGGTGTAAACCAGTGGACTGTATTATTTTTTCTTCGATTTGGAATACTTTTCAATGGAAAGGACTTTTCAAAATGACTTAATATTGTACCATTAAAATTTTCCCATGCTTTGTTGACGCTCAGGCAGACATCAAAATTCCACAGTTCGCATTATGATAAATTATAAAATTTACATTTACGGACCATAGAGATAGGTCTGATAATACGTTTTTCTATCTTAGAAATATTCACTGGTTTAATTTGATAAAGAAACAGTGAGGTTAATGAAAACATTATCTATACAGTCATTTATTCTAGTAGGAGAATCAACTACATTAGACAAAGCATAATTATTTAGTAAATCACATAAATAAGTAAGATATGTATTTTTTGATAAAAAGTTAATATTAAAATCACCCGCTATCACTACATAATTTTCAAACATATTTATTTGAGATAAAGCTAAATTTATCTAGAAATATGTTAAAATTACCACATGGGCTTTAAGCCATTTCTTACCAGTATCAATGAACCGAAGTAAATAAATCTAATTCTTAAATAGCACGATATAATATTGAAACACGAAAGTTTTACAGTGCGTTCTTTTTCTAACGCATTTGGTTTCCTTTATCAGACTGAATGTTTTTGCGTCGTTTCTCGAAGCGATAATTTGTGACGTACGACCAAAGATCCAACGAACAGACTATAAATTCCTTTAAGTTTTTTGTCTATATTCTTCGAGTAAATTAAATTACCTCAATCATTGTGAGAAATGACATGGTTTTATAAGTATGCGCATGTTTTATATGACTTAAAGTTTCCTATTTGCATTGTATTTTTCTATTTTTGATAATTTAAAATTTTAGTTTAACTGTTTGAGGCACTTATAATAAATATAATATTTAGACTATTAAAAATATCTGACAGGTACATTATCAGAATTTTTAATATAAATTGCTTCTAATTTAACCGTAATTAAAACTTTAATTATTACTAATAATCCTCAATTCTAAATGAAATCCGTAAAACATACTGCTAAAGTGGTCAAATATATATTTTTGTTACCATTTTTTTCTAGATAAAATTAGGTTATGACAAACATTTAATTTTTGTTGTCAAATGTTTTATAAATATGACTACTATTAACGAATACATGTTTATTATTTTCAACCACAAATAATAAATTAAGTAAGTATTTCAACCAATAATAGTCGCTGAATATGTATGTTTGTATTAAGTAAGACAGACAATTTAATATTTAAATTCATTCTGAAGTAATATTAATAACAGAAAATTAAAAACAAACCTTCAAAATTATTCCAAATTACATTATCACCCCGTTTGGTTGACTCGATCAAGACATTAAAAGTTCAACACTACGTTTTTACACTACTAACCACAAAACACGGCCTCTGTTTACAAATTTGCACACGACTAGAGGTGAGCAGCTGGTGTATAGTTTTTTGTTTTTTAAACTCGGTGATGCGCGCGTCGTTGGACTGAATGTACTGACCGATGTCGTGAGCTAGACGGCCTTCCAGACCACCGCGGACCGTTTCTCGCACCGGTGAACTTGTAACCCATAGAAGGAGAACAGAATTCATCAATCTGCGATGGTCAACATTACCATCATCGTACTTAACTCCCAATTAGACAAGGAAGAACCAAGCGGCGGTAATGTACACCTAGCAATAGTACAGTTAACACCGGGAAACAATTGAGGATGTAGAACACACGGCGGAGCCGTAGCGGCGATCATCGAGACACTGTAAATCAATCAAGTTAAGTAATTATGTTTCACAACATTTGCTGAATTAAATTGTTGTAATAATAAGCATTTAAACACTTATATTTTATGTGTTTGATGTTTATGTTTATTAGTGTATAATTTACAAGTGAAAATAATGGCTCCTTTAATTACTACCCAATTTTTATACGCAAACAAAATCCTTTAATTATAACACATTAATACTATTTTTAATTATTTAATACTAATTTAGTCCACAACAAACAATATAAAATGCAGATGCAAGGATTTACATTAATATATAAATTTTATATTTTATTATCAAAATATAAAAAGATCAATTTGATTACTATGTCGACAAATATTTTTTCTAGTAATTTGAATGTTTGATTATATAATCAGTGCCCCTTTTAACGCCTATAAGTTCATATTAAATAAATTAGTATTTTTTATATAAATGTAAATTGTAAATCTGTTAGAATAAAATAGTTTAATAAAATCGATAGATTGTTTTTAGTAGCACGAGACTGAAGTCATTAAACATTAACACAATTTCTTTGTACTCTATTCTTATCATGATAATAAACACAAAATATGATAATATGCACATCGGAATGTTATAGGACGGAAATAGAACCTGTTTTGTTAGTTACATTTATTGTACCAAGGCATGGATATTATTCGAAATCATGTAGGTGTAAACAATAACCATAAGTTAAAGTTTATGGATTACACCAGTGCTAGAAACTGTAAATTATTTATAAAAATTTATTAATTTTTCGGAATGTAATAAAATATTTTAGAATACAAAACATCCATATTGCTTTAATTTTAAAAAATCAGCATTAGATTGGACCATAGTATAATTTTAAATCATCTGCGTACATTAATATATAAAAGAAACAGTAGATATTCTGAACTACTAAATAATCAAAAAGGCAATTAATTATTAAACTATGATTAAGTTTCTCGAACCCATTACTTAAATCCATATACACTACATTAACCTGTTTTCCTGAGTTTTCTGACACTAGCTGAGTTAAATTGCACAAACTTATAAAAGCAACATTGTTAATCAGACAATTTATTACAGGCCCTATAGTAGATATATTAACTTATTTAAACACAAAAAGGATATAGTCTATAGATCTTTATATTTGTTGTAGTATCATACTATCTAACGTACTTGCACATTGGTAATTGTAGAAAAGCGAAAGCCTAATTTTCATAAGTTCAAATAAAGAAAATTGCGTTTTAAAAGTGATACCAAAAATGTTATTAAAACTCCGCTTTAATCTAACAGAGCTTTCAAAACTAATTAGGCTCTTAGGCTCAATGTACTCAAAGTCTAGTTTAATAATATACATAGAAATCCGAACATCCAGTAAATCATTTTATTTTCATATTTTGTACAATTATAAGGTAAAACTAGTAAACAGATGAACAAAATTTCTCTTCGATTCAACGAACTTTATGAAAAAAAAAATAATAATAATGTATCTATGCACTACGGCGGGCTATACAATATCTAAGGTGCCTAAGTTTGCTTCTAATTAAGTGATTGATGTTCTCCTGTGGTATCGCGTTCCAAGCAATTACTATCGCATTTCGAAATGCTTATAGAGTTTGAGGAGGATGCTGCAAATTAAAGAGTCTTTGGACCATGATATCCCACACATGCTCAATTGGAGATAAGTCCGGTGACCTCTTTGGCCAAGGCAAAAAATTGTTTTCAGTGTATTCAAAGAAGTTCATTGTGGCTCTTGCAATGTGTAGGTGACCTCTTTGGCCAAGGCAAAAAATTGTTTTCAGTGTATTCAAAGAAGTTCATTGTGGCTCTTGCAATGTGTAGGCAAGCATTATCCTTCTGAAAAGTTGGATTTGGTAATATGTGAAGATAGGATAGGAGATGAGGTTACAGAATTTCTTAGATGTAACGCTGTGCAGTCAAGTTGCCTTTTAAGAAGATTAGAGGTGACCTAGAGAACAGCGTAAGAGAGTGCCTTTCAACAAAAATATGTGGATTTCTTCTTCCACCACATCGTCTTCCTGACTCTGACCTAGCCATCACGCATACCTACAGAATCTAGAATCATCACTAAACACTTATGTACAATATGGCCGGCGATAATAGAACAATATGTTTAAATGCTGTGTAAATAGCGAGTGCAAGTATGCATACGATCTGGACACTCCTTTAATCGAAGCTGCCGAAAGAGGCGGGGTACGAAGAGCCTGGATAGCACTAGAACAATCTGCTGTGATGGACCTGAAGAAAGTGAGGTTACCGACATTATCCTCCGCCAGGAAAATGAAGATCTAAAAACGCAAGTACAGCTATTAAAAAAAAACTAATTAATGAAATGGACGACAAAAATAATTTCCAGAAAGAAAATATAAGCTTGCTTATAAATTGACCCGAAGGTATCATTATAAGCCGCTATACTTTTAAACGAGCTCCCCTAGACTTCCAAAGAACCTGATATAGCCTCCCAGTTACGTATATATTTCCTAAATACCCAAATTATGCGAAGTAAAGTAAAAAAAAAACTGGAATAATTTATAGGTAACGTACAAATAATAGAGTCAACACTCCATAAATCCTAGTATTTTGGCCAATGATACTTTCCATCCCTTCCATAATTTTGCAGAAACCTTTGTATCCTTCGTTGAATGTAATAGCAGTGATATATGCCGCAATTTGAACGATTTTGTAGCCGCAGTTAAAATGCTTCGGTTCCTTCGGTGCTGATTCTCTTTGAACTGTCTTTTTCGGTCTACTTGCACGATGACACTCGTCTTTATTACGTTTCGGATACATTGTTCACGGCAACAATCACCGCGACGTTAAAACAAACAAACAACGATTGTTTGTATTTCCATAGACTTTAAGATAAAATCGGTTCATGACACGGAGGTAGAAACTCTGTTATATGTCCGTGAATATTTTTGCGATCACTTTAATATTTCGTTGGATAAATCTTAAATGTATAAGGAAGGTTTTTACGCAAAAAAAAACAAAAAATCGAAAAAAAAATTCTTACATGTGTTTCCCCCCTTAATTAGTGGAAAAATAATGATATCTATCACTTGTGTCACTATATTAGTTGTTACCCATATATATCGTGGATTTTGGAGTTTGTTAATTTATGTACAATATCACGCACTTCTGTAATTTTAAAGTAATTTGTTTGATTTTTAAAGCCATACTCAGCCATATTTCTTATTATAGGATCATTAATGTTGTCAAGAGAGAAATTGGTCATTGAAGGTGTTGGACTCAATTTGGAATTTTCCAGCATTTTGTTTTTTTTGCCATGGTTCTCATTAATTGCAGTCCACATTGCTTTTATACTGTTTGGTGAATTATTCAAATAGGATTCAGCAGATATCTTTGCCCTTCTAAGGCAGCTATATAAGTTGTCAAATACGAGTTATAATAGTCTTTAAGTATTGGGTTTCTATTATAAGATTTTTTAATGAGATAAGGAGTTTCGCGCATTTGTCTGAGATTATTATTAAACCATTTAATCTGATTATTTTTTTATTTGTGTCCAGGATATATTTTTTAGGCAAGCTCTGTTCGAAGTATTAATGAAGGTACCGTAATTACTATCATGAATAACGGTCATGTTTGTAGTCTGGTGTAATGCATAAAATTAATTTGTGTAGTGGGTCTTATAATTAATCTACTATTTTGCAAGGCGACAGCATTAATTTATACTTTGACATGTATGCCAATGTGATCTGACAAGCCAAAAACACATGCCTGAACTGACAATTCACGGGGATTTAAATTTGAGAAAACGTTGTCTCGGCAATTATTATTACGAGTTTTGAAATCTACTTGACTAGATAAACCGTATGATGCCAGTATTTCTCATAGTTCAGATGCTTTTTTATCCTGTGTGTTAAATAAAACATTAAAAGCACCACCAAGGATTATATGGTGGTTATTGCTATAAATGCTTCCAAATATTTTTTGTAAGTATGGTTAGAAATCATTTATAAACTTTTAGGTGATTTATATATACGGGGTGGGCCAGATACAAGTTTCTTTTTAAAAATGCAATAAAATGCACAAATTTATTTTTTTTCTATGTATTATGGCTAAGAGCAAACATTCCCATTAATTATGAAACACAAATTTGTTTAAGTGGCTGCCTCGTCTGGCTGAAGTGCTAAAATCGTTTCTGAATTGTTGGCATAACATCGGTTCTTCACGTTTCCCCACAAAAATAAATCCAAAGAGGTCAAATCGCAGCTCAGACGCGGCCCATTGACAACGCCAAGACGGCTGATAACACGATTTGGAAATTTGGTGCACAAAAGATCGATTGTGGCAACGGCTGTATGGAATAGCGCGCCATCCTGCATGAACCAGGGGTCATTCAAATTCATGTCTTCAATTTCAGTAAAAAAATTCGGATAACATGGCTACGTAACGCTCACCATTGCCGAAACGTTGTTCCCAGCATCATTTTCGAAGAAAAATGGCCCAATGATGCCATCACTGCACAATTCGCACCAAACTCTCAATCTCTTTGGTTGCATTGGCTTCTCGACAGTAACGTGCGGGTTTTCCGTCCCCAGATGCGTCAATTTTGTTTGTTAACGTACCCGCCAAGATGAAAATGTGCCACGTCAGAAAAAATTATTTTTAAGAACTTACTTTGGAAATAAGTTTGGAATATTTCTTAACGTTGTTCAAGCGTAAATAGACTCATTTCATACCGCGGAAGTATGATACTGTCTTACAGTCAAGATTTCGAACGGAAAAAAGCTGTCATTATCAAAATAATCCATGATTTAAAAAGAAACCACTAGTTGGCCCACCCGATACAAGTAACTATTAAATTTTGTGTTGGAAGGAGAGATGCAGATATCTCGCAGTGCTTTTCAATTAAAAGGTTATTAATGTTCATAATATTATTTATGGAGTGTTGACTATGACCATGTTGATATTTACAGCGAGCGAGATATGATAAAACATTATAATGACCTATTCTAAAATATACCGCCTCCTCTGGCGTAAGCCGGTATTCAGAGAGACAAATAATGTCAAAATCTCTATTATTTGTATGTTACCTATAAATTATTCCAGTTTTTTTTTTTACTTTACTCCGCATAATTTGGGTATTTAAAAGTACAGTCTACTGTATGTCTAATAAAGTCCAGAAACTGTGAGGTTGTATCTCTTTTAGTTTGTTAAAAAAAAAAATCCCAAAAAAGGCTATTTTTATGACCGATTACATGTATTTCCCCCCTTAAGCTAATTAACTTATGCATAAAACAATCAATGTTTCCCAAATCATTAAAGAAAATACACGTGAAACCTATAAACAAGATTTGACTCTAACTCCTCCCCTAGTCAGATCTGAACAAATATAGACCCATCTCAATTCTACCAATTTTTTCAAAAATATCGAATCTGTTATCTTCCTGCAGGCAATTGGCTTCGTTAATTCTGAAAATCCAGTATCCCCAAAACAGTGTATCACAAGATCACCTCAAGACTAGTTAAAGAGTGTCACAACACCATGAAACAAGCAGCACAATCAAACAGTATTGAGCTCCGCTGAGCCAAGGGACACAATAATGAAGAAGGCAACAGCAAGGCAGACGAGCTGGCGCGGGCTGGTTCGGCTCTCAGTGATACCACTTACGGGCTCCCGATTGCGCTTACACTGAAATGCCTAACTGACATCCTCAAACAAAACATTTTTTTTGCATTTTGAGATTGTTTTGTTTTGAATGAAATTATTTCTGTTGAATAAACTAACAAATGATAAAATGTACTTTAGATTGTTTAAATGTAACTATAACATGAAAAATTATGAAAAATGAATTTTAAACTGATTTCATTAAATTAAATTAGCAAAAGCAATTAAAAAATCTAGCATTCAAGTTTATCATTTATTAGTTTATTCAACAGAAATAATTTCATTCAAATTAGTGTTGCTTTAATAGTTGTACTATTTGTAACACGCAAATTAATTTGTATTATTCAATGTCTGTCGAAGTATTAGCTAGAGAAGTAGTTGTTTCAAATTAATTTGTTTTGTAGTCTTAGTAAGACTCATTGTTGTAGATTCACGAAATGTTTTCGTATTTTTAAATTTATTATTTAATTTTCTACAACCAACTAAAGGATTTTAATACATTTTATTATTCAATTATGCTCCAAGTGGGTATTTTTCCTTAATCCCGAACGTAATGATTTCTGAAGAATTCACTAATCCACCTCATTAAATGAAGCCCCTAGTGCGCCGGAATAAAAAAGGGCCAAAAGTGCGAATCCTGTTTTCATGTTCTTCATACCACTGGTTTGCATTGGACCTGGTGGTGGAGAAACAATCTTTTAAAGCCAACAGTCTCAAACGCCGATCTGCACGCTCTATGGTTCTTCAACGTGGTTCTGTATCTTTAGCTCTTTGTGTTCGACCCTCTTCTAAACTTCCTTGCACCCTATCTCTAATTTCTTGGAAAGAAAATCAAGCCTCTCTAAGTTAAACTATCCGCCCTCTATTAAACTCAAAAAGTTGATGAAAATTTGCGCGCCTTTGCGTCTTTGTATGTGTATGGCATTATATGTCTGTTAGCATACTAATTTATAATGAACTCCTACATTAAATCAGCTACGAATTAAAAGAAAACTTCAAAAGCTACTACATAATCATTCCAAAAATAAAAATGAATAATTCATTTCAGCTTTATTTAAGGTTTATTTTATAAATAAAGTAAATTAATTTTTTAATCAAAGTATTCGCCGCTGTTTTCTATAACTTTGAAAGATCGCTTTCAAACAGCTGATAAATTCCCTCTAAGAAAAATGTCATCAAGGCATTATCAAATATTATACACTGCCTAATAATACATATCTGCATTTAAATTATTTAAAAATATAAGATTTGAACTAGCCTGATATACCAAGAAATTACTTCAATTTAAATTTATATATGCAATTATATAATTAGGTTTAACTTATTTAACTACGTAATTGTCTAATACTATACATAAATTATGAATTTAAATATGATTTCAAATACATTATTAATGCATTCATATGTAACATCATGTGCAAAACACTTAAGCCTTTAAACGTTAATACAATTTCTTTGTACCCTATTTGAAAATTTTATTGATGTATATGTACAATAATTATTTGGCACGATTTATTTAGAAGAATTTTCCTTTAAACAAAATTCCGTTAAGTTAATGAAAGTGCGCAAATTACATTCGTTGCACTAGAAGCCACAACTGCAGATACTTAAAGTTTTTATGACCCTTAGAAATTTACTTCAGCTCGCTTCACTTTATAAGTACTGTTAGTAGTTGTTTATTAACTTTGAAACCAATCCGTTGCACCAACTTCGTATATTATTACATTTCGGCTCCAATCTGGAATTTTCCACTTCCTCACAATAAGAATTCAGTATACATGGGTGAATCAAATAAAAATCGAAATTTAGTTAAAAATGTATGTATGTATTATTATAAACAAAAATTAATATTGTAAATTAAGTATTAATTTCATCTGTGGTAATATCGTTTTTAAACGCACTTTGAAAATCGAACATCAAAGTTGTGACATAGCTGCACTGATGAGCTGTGATACAGCGAAACACGTGTCTGCGGATAGTTATTACATTTCAATTTTGTGACGTGGTTTGAAAACAATGACACCAAAAAATGTTCCATTGTGCTGAATGTGTTTCTTATTCAAAAGCGCGGGGGTTCAAAAGCAGGCAGACGATGCTTAAACAAGCATGTTAATAACAAAATGTATTTGATATATTTATATTCGTGTATTAAATAGAGTGTTTAACAATTAAATATATTTATAAATGTTTATAGAAATTTGCACCTGAGAGGATGTTTACGTTTTAGAAAACATTTTATAATTTCGTCCCATAATTATTAAATACCATTTTTAATTTTTCTGAAAAGTGCAGTATAAATGGATGCAACTTATGTTTATGCCTGATAAAATAATTTTAAATTTATGAATGAGTCGAATACAAAGAATATATCCTAGAATATCTTATTAATTCCTATAGGTTATTACATTAGTAAGTTAGAATATTCATATAAATAAAAGCTAAGGGATCTAGTGGTTCTGTCCACAGGGGTGTGAGTAGTATCTTATAGGTGCCATAGCCCGGGCTAGCCATGATTAGGTGTCATTCATTGGTATATCCTACACGAAGTGATCCTGTTTCTGCAGAGCATGCTGGACGAGAAAATCTCGATTAAAAATTCGTAATCCAAGGTGTCAATCGTACCGTGCCAAGGGATGGATGACCACGAGTGAGTTGGTCTCGACCGATGTCCTTCGGGTATCTGGCGACTCCCGGTTGTATCTAGCCTTCCTGCAGTATGAGAGCACTTCCACAGGCAACATTTATTTATATCATTCTAGTGGGAATCGCATGGCAACTTTCAACAAAAAGTCTTTAGAGGAGTCAACCTCAAAAAAATGACGCGGCGTCCAGAGAAACGCAAAAAGCGCCCTTGCCTCGTTTTTTTTATTGTTAAGAGGCATGAAGAAGCAAATTTTGAGATAAACCCATTCACCGTATCAATATATATTCAGCAAGTTGTATGAAAAAACCTGGTGAAATAAAGAAAATTAGGGGCTTATGCTAGAGGTTTTAACGAATGCTAATAATGAACAAATTTTTAGATTATGACGTAGAAGTAATGATGTATAAATTTTTCAATTATTCTAAAGGGATAATCTATTGCCGACACCTTGTTACATGCAGTGATCATATAAGTTTTTATAATTTAAAATCGCAAAATGTGATTGAAATTAGAAGAATGAAGACGAAATGTGAGGGACAACTGGTTAACATTCTCTTAATTGTTTTAACTTTCAATCCAATTATCTTACCAAAAATTGTTGCGCCTGACAGTACATTCGTGGTGTATTACGTTGCTTCCGCTACCAATAGATTGGACACACTTCAGCGACATGTGATATAGCAATTTGTTCATGAGGAAAGCCACTACATGGGGGAACGGGGTGTATTGAGTCATTTATAAGCGTAAATTGTGTCGGAAACCACTCTGCCAATTTTAGGAACTGTCATCTCTAATGCTAGAACGATCAATACAGGAGTTAAGAACAAAAGAAAAATTATGTTATTTTGAAGCTAAAAGGGAACTGTCAGGCCCTGATAGAAAACATTAAATCGTAACTTACGCCCATACTAAAGCATATTGTTAGTCAAACTGTCAAGAACATTGCGGAAAAGATTTTAGAAAGTATATCGTAACCTAAAAAGAAAATGTTGCTTCAGTTGTACAAACAATTGCAAAATAAACAATTACTTCACAAGCAAACTCCCGTATCAGAAGTTCCAGTTTCCTACTCCCAAACGGAGAAGGAAATTAATGTTTTGGCGACCGTTTCGTCGGATGCCCGAACAACTTTAAAATTGCCCTTGAAGGAGGTCCGTTAAACGGAAAAATTTACTCTCTAAAGCAGAGAGTGACAGAAAAAGTCAAAACCAGCAGGCGAAACTAACCCTGGTACGGAATTCAGACAAAATTATCTTAGCTTTTATCACCATTGGAAACATCATCATTTAAAATTGTCTGTCCAGTCAGTGCAATGTTGTTTTTAAGTAGTCATTTAATTTTATTTTATTGCGTACATATTGTTTTATTAGCTAGATAAATGATTCAATAGAACTGCAACCATTGCATTACATGTTACGGACAGCTAAAGATTATCCTCGAGAAATATAATCCCTTCTGTATTTATCTCCAAGAGACTCATCGCCAAGGAATGTTCACTCTTAAGAATACAGCACCCTGAGAAATGATGTTATACTACCTTGTCGTATCGAGGATGGAGTATAGGCTTAAGAGAGTGGACAAATTTCAGAGAGCGTCTGAACTAATAGGATTGTTTTTCAAGCTATAGCATGTACAATAAAATCTCAAATTCCCGTAACAATATAAAACCAATGCCTTCCATACAGAAACTGGGAGGTTAACCAAATTATTGACTTAGTTTTGCAGTTACCAAGATCATATCTATTGCTGGACGACTTTAATGCACATAATCCATTCTAAGAGTCCTCTAGGGTAGACACTAGGGACAGGAAAATTGAAGAAATACTTGAAATCATAGGAAGACATCAACACACATTTCAATTCCTCTAATGGATTATTCTTAGCAATAGACCTAACAATATCATCACTTATTCTTGCCTCGCGTCTTCAGTGGCAAACTCTCGTGACCTTTATAAAAGTAATCACTTCCCGACCTTAAATTCAACAAATGTGCGGAGAACACATTAACGAAGACCTAGTTAATGGTACTTAGATCTTGGAATGTGGGAGAAGATTCGTCAAAACGTTATATTTCCAGAAAATTTCGATGATATTGGTTCCTGTCTTATAAATCTCAGCACAACTCAAGCAACAGAAAAGTCTATACCGCGTACCTCTGGCTTCTCTAGTAAATCCTCTATCCCATGGTAGAACGTAGAGGTCTGTTGCAAAGAAGAAGCGAGCATTTAATGTCTTTAAAAGAAACTCTACACAGAATCTCATTAAATTTAATTAGAAGCGGAAAATCCTGCAATAAAAAAATGAGTTATGGAAGAACTATATTAATTCTATGTCCAACAGACATATGAAGAAAGATCCACTATATCCCCGGACAATGGCAATCGTTCGGCATTACTCTTCGCAATGAGAACCACAACGTAGTTGGTTCTTGTAGGGTTGCGCAAGCACTAGCGTGGCATTTTTCTGAGGCTTGTAGTTCTTCTAATTAACCAAATTAATTCTTGCCTAGGAGAGGCAAATTAGAAGTTCCACTATCCGTTATTACAGATACGGATAAAGACTATAGTGTTCTATTTACAATGGAAGAATTTAATGAAGCACTGAATTCTACTAGTAACTTCTCCTTCGATTCAGATAATATCCCTTACAAATTTGTTCAGAATTTAACGTCGGTCTGTAAAACAAGTATACTAATCATACATAACTTCATAACTCTGTACCTATATGAAATAATGACTCTGTATCATATGGAAAGAGGGGAATATTCAGACGTATAAGGAGAAGCTATTATAGTATCTCTTCTTAACCAGAAAAACATCCGAATATCGTTTCTAGTTATCGCCCAGTATTATTAACATGCTGTTTGAGTAAGGTTATTGAAGCAATATTCAACAACCGCCTACTGTGGATTCTCAAGTTCCAAGAACTATGTATGTGTGTTTGAGTTTTGTGAAGATTATATTAATAATAAAAACGCGGTTAAATTACTTTCTTCACTGTTTTATTTTAGCTTAGATAAAACAGTGAAGAAAGAAATTTAACCGCGTTTGTATTATTCCAAGAACTAATTATACCCTAACCGTCCGGGTTTTGCACACATCATTCCAGTGTTGCCCATCTGGTCTCTTTAGAGAATATCATTTGTAACGCCTTTATGGAGAAAAAAAACACGTCGTCGCTGTGTTTTTTGATCTGGGAAAGGTTATGATGTAACATAGCGTTGTAGGGATTCATGGGCTTACTGCCCCTATTTATTAAGTCTTTTCTATCCCAACATAGCGTTGTAGGGATTTAGGGGCTTACTGCCCCTATTTATTAAGTCTTTTCTATCCCAACGTACTTTTCGCGTACGAGTAGACGATGCACTATATTTCTCCATGTACAAGAAAACAACATACAGCAGGGCTCGACCATTAGCGTTACATTCTTTTCTACACCGGTAAACGGTAAATGGCAAACCCCCATGAATACTTCGCAAACTACATGGCCGGAGAAACTATTCCGGCTATATGTAGACAATTGCAGAGGAGCATTGATAATATTATTGAAGATGCTGATTCGTGTGGTTTTCGCTTCTTCGAGTCAAAGATTCATTTTTCTTGTCTCCAAACACCACACAGGGATCCTAGTCTCTACATTACTAATTCTGTTATTTAATGCGTCGCTTCATATAGATTTCTAGAACTAATATTTGACATGTTTCTGTCCTTTCGTTCTCAAATTGATGATCTTGTCGTAAGGTGCAAGAAGGCACTTAACTTAATTCATTTTCTTTCTAATTGAGGTGTATCAAGCGCTGGGTCTATCCAGACTTGATCACTGGTGCGCAGTATTTCCAATGTTCGTAAACCGTGGCTGAAAATCCTAGATTACATTATACAGGCATTCGATGCGCTGCTGGAGTTTTTAGAACCACAGAAAGCATATCAATTACTACAAATTTAATCAATCAGAGACATATCGTAAATACATATTGAGACCACCTGTCAAAAGGCCGGTGTGTGTTTAAGCGTGCGATTTGCGCAAGAGTTCAAACTTTAATTTACCGGAAATTTATTAGGTTGATAAAGGTGAAATATCACTATGGATATATCCTACAATAAACATTGTCTTAGACTTACTAAGATTTTCAAAAACTAAAATAACGACAACAATTCTTCTGTTAAATCTAAACAAAATTATAAACCATTAAATAAACTCTTGCTGCATATATATGAATGGGTCCAAACTGTTTCTGGAGTGAGAGCAGCCATCGCGGTTGACCAAACTCCACACTCGTGGACACTTAAACAATTAACCTCCCCTTGCATCCCTCCAAAATATATCTGATCGCCTAAATAATGATCCACTAGTTCAGAATATTATGTCTTCCTTATACCGTCTGTATCTCTCTGAGAAACGTGTTGTCTTCATATGGGTGCCACCACATGTCTATCAAAGGCGTCTATCGAAGGCAATAAGTTAGCAGGTTGGCTATGTCAGATGCCGGCCGGACGACGTCAAGGTCAACGTTACAGCATTGGTCAACTAAGCATAGCAAAGATATTAGGAGAGCTTCGAGAGTAAGCTTAAAGATGTAACAGCTTGGAAGTGATACAGTTACACTTAATAGGCGACAGACGATCGCTCTGGCCTGGCTTCGAATGGGACACACTAACTTGAACTATTCTTGTCTCCTAACCGGTGGCGAAGCACCCACATGGAACACTCACAGCCATCTAATGGTAAGGCATATAATACAGGAATGTAGAGTCTACAAGTGAAAGGGTACTGCTTAAAATCTAAGGTAAAATAGCGTATGATTTGGGTAATTCTTTTTTCTGAGTTGAGCAGTTTTTAATTTGTTGTGTATAGTCTATACATGCTCATTTATTATTAGTATTATTTTACTCTGTGAACATATGTCTCGCCTAGTTGGCCTTTTAAACTAACTAGGCCGAGTGTATTTAACTTTGTCTTGTTTTGTTGTTGGGTTTTTAGACTCGACGACGGCTTTACTTGTAAATATTGTCTCTTTGTTATGGTTGCTTTTCTTCCTATAAATTAAAAGGGATTCAAAGGGTAAATAGTGGGCGGTAATTCGATCACCAAAACTCTCGGCGGGCTCAGCTCTCTAATAAAACATTTGCCGGGTTGACGTTTCCTTTTACCAGTTTGTAAAAGCGAATCTATAGATGATGGTCATGGGAGGACTAAAGTAACAAGCAAGACTACAAGTGTGATACAACTTATTTGCCCATTTTGAACATTTGTTGCATTAAATAGTATTCAAGTTATACAATTGGTTTTCTTTTTTTATCACGTGGACTTTAAATATTCAAAAAATAAAGTGTTGTATTCCTTGCAAAGAGATCTTTCAAACCACTTGACATACCTTTCCAAAAAATGATCGAAGGTGGCTGGGCACTTCCGGGAACCCATAAACAAACAGCATATATATAGAAATGAGAGCAAGAAAAAATAATACGTAACGTGTTTCTGGATTCTTTGTAAAAAATCTCCTATATTGAAGTTATGAATTTTATTTCAGTTAAAGTTGCCACACTGTATAGATTTTCTAGTGCATCTGGAAAAGAACCAGTGTAGATACTAAGTGGTAAAATTTGAAACCTACTTGAATAACGTTGAGAATGCATGTAAAAGGAATTAATTTTAGCAGGCAATAAATATGAAATCATTTATGTATTTAAAGTAATAGACTAACTACCTACTGACTATTGAAAAAGTAGGTATCATTATATTTATAAATCAACATAAATATATAAAAGATATCTTTATTTAAATAAAAATATATATATTTCAAAATATTTGTTAATTGATAATCTTAAATATTAATAAATAAATTGTGTATGCTCCTTCGGAAACTAGCATAAAATGTTTTAATTGCTATCAATCTATATATATATCGGAAATGTTTTTGTACAAATCTTATTAATTAATAGTGCGAAAATGTTTCTTATAATTCCCGGTGATTTACCCGACTTTCCAAGGAAAAGGAGAAATTTCCAGGCCGATACCGTGAACACCGAACTAACCGTCTGAACTAATGAATTGCAGATCTAATTACCTACTGTCCACCGTAGTTCCGAGGAAAGTTAACCGTTTGCAACGTCCGCTAACGCACAATTTTTATGCGAAATTAATAATATTTTCGCTACAGCTTTCTAAGACTAATAACATGCTGCATCTTATAAGTGTATGCCACATATTTACAACTTTGCCTAATCGATAAATTCTACGCGTGCTTAGCGTGTCTGCATACTTGATATTTCGATCGTATACATGCAGATTACATAATGTCGATCATCTTAAAGGATGTTATAATGGTAATAGCTCGCATATCTATGACAATCATAAATTCATGATTGCGTGGAATGTACTTAAGGAGTAACACGAAGAATTATTTATTTAGGGAAACCGTTGTATAATGTAATAAATTTATATTTAATTAATTGCTCACTTAACCCGCCGTGAAATATTTTTGATCTATCTTGATTAGAACTAAAAAAACACTTGTTTTGGTTTCACAGAAAATTTATTATTTCTTCTCCGACTTCATTACTTGTTGATAACATATCGTCGAAACTAAACGGAGAAAAAAAAATAATTTTCTGTGAAATAAACCAAGTATTTTTATATTTTTAAATTTAAAAAGGAATACATCAATCACATTATTGATACAAGTATCTGGCCTAAATATTTCTGCATTAATCGTTCCTTATTCTGGAAAATTCGACAAAAATTCGACAGGGGATCAACCCGCAGGATGTAACGCAAAAGTAAAAATATCCTATATAAATATTAATTCAATTCGAAACAAAATAAATGAAGTAGAAGCTTTTTTGGAGTCGTTAGGGCAGGATCTAGATATAGTTTGTATAACGGAGCATTGGCTAAACAAAATAGAAGTACAACTAAAAAAACTGGTAAGCTAACCATAGTTATTTCCCAAGATCAATTAAATAACATGGAGGTGTAATAATTCTAACAAAACAAGATTTTTATCCAAACTATTAGAGTTGCATTCGACTTTTTTCACTAAAAAATAAATAAAAACTAGAAATTGTTACTTTAATGATTGTTGAGTTACGTGATGATGTGCTATACTATAAATGAAAAAATGAGTCTCCTTTCTTCACAAAATTTATAGATTGCGATCATTTAATTTTGTGAAGAAAAGAGACTCATTTTTTTCATTTCCAGTATAAATATTTTTACTAAAATATGAAATAGTTCAACGCAGAACTAAATTATATGGGGTTCAACTACAGTTTATAAACAATGAATATAAATTATATCCAACATCATATGTACCTTCCGATGGGAAAGAATTTCGATCAAACTACAAAAGACCAAAACAAAAGGTAAACGATACAGCAATAAGAAATGCTCTTAATCATGTTAAGACAATGTAACAAGTAATAAAAATAAAACGGATAATAAATAAACTAAGATATTAGTTCTTTCAGCTGGAATATCCCGTGTGAATAATTAAATTTCAATAAAGTCAGTGTGGAAGATATTAAAAACACTATAAATAAACTAAAAACATCGAGAGCGCGGAATTTCTATGGTCTAGATATTAAATTATTAAATCAATTATTAATTATTAATTACATAGCACTTCCAATAACAAATCTAATCAAGCACCGCCTTGAAGAAAACTATTTCCCGGATAGTCTATAATAGCAAAAATAATCCAAATTGAAAATTAACCAGATTTCAGGGTTTATTTCCCTGTTGGATCACAGGCCAATTTCAATACTACCAGTTATATCAAAGATAATAGAAAAATGAATGCCAATTCAAATCTATACATTTTTCACATTAAACAATTTGTTCACTGAAGCTCAATTTGGATTACATCAAAATCGCGATACAATAGAACAATTTGTTGAGTACACGTTGAGTTATTTTGAAGATGGAATGTTTAGTACAACAATTTTCTGTAATTTAAGTAAGATATTTTAGAAAAAATTGAACACTTGTTATTTTCCATATTAATATATTCAGTTTCCTGACACGTGTTTCGGTTAATTACAACCATTATCAAAGGATAATACAGTGAATATTTTTCTATTATACTTTTCCATCAAGTGTGTAGCAGAGAAAGTGTGAACTTTTTAAGATATTTTATACTGTTCTGCATAATACCTTAATATCGAACTTCAGCGACAACGCCATAAACCTGATGGTATTAGATCTCGTAAAAAGGTCACAAATAGTTGAATATAAGGGAACACAATTATCACTTCGAAACATAAACGTAGTATTACCTCAAGGATCCGTTCTTGGACCCTTGTTTATTATATAAATGACCTACAATCAATAACAAGAAGTGATTTTAAAATCATATTTATTGATCATGCCACAATTAAATTTCACGGAAACCAAACTAAAATATCGATCGTTTATTCATTCTGAAGCGTTCCTTTTCGGCAGGAGCGTTGGCAGAAGAATTTACTTCTTCAGCGTACGAGTGGAAGATCATCTAGGATGAACTATGCCCGATTCTTGTGCAGTGTAAATTATTGTAAATATTGTTTATATTATTTTTGTATGTATTAGGTTTTTTTGTTAGCACTGAATTAAAACAGATAAATAAATAATTATATAAAATTTCGTGTAATGGTATGGTGTTTGAAAAAGTATACAGGTAAAGCGTAACTTCGGAAACAAATGCCAAAAATTATTAAATTACGAAAATAAGAAACAGCTTAACTTCTCTTTATGGTAAAAGGAGGAAATAGTTGAGAGATCAACCAAGTTCTTGGGGGCAAATATCAGCACCAAATCAACATGAGAAAAACATAGTGACAATCTTGCCAAGCAAATAGGTTCAAATATATTTGCATTACGTATGATATCAAATAAAGTTTCCAAACATTCAATAATGTAATACTTATATTGCTTTGTGCCACAGTAAAATTGCTTACGCCCTGCTTCTGTGAGGGCATTAATCAGGATCAAAGAGAATTTTCGCACTCTAGAGACGAGCATTCTAAATACTCGACAATTGTAAATACAGAGAAAATTGTAGGAACCCTTTTTTAAAATTATGAATATTTGCAAATGTGTTGTTTCATATACGCATAGAATAAGATATCAAGATCAAGTAAACATTTAAAATAACCATTTGTACAGGACGAGAAATAAGTATAATATAAACATATGGAATTTCAGACTAAGAAAATCCATGAATGTTTCAAACTATCTGGCATATAAATTTTACAATAAAAATCTGTTGAATGTAAAGAAGACAGGTGTTTTTAACCTAAAAATAAAAACATCTTTAATACAAATCATGAATACTAAAAATTATAATATTACCCAGGCAAATCTGTTATCATAATCGTCTAATGTGTTAAGTGTTACTGAAATCAAGAAGGTTTTAACGTATCAGATATACTTTAGTATTTTTTTTTGTCCTCACGAGGTGGTGTCGCTTAGCGTCCCTGCACTGCGGTCTCCGTGGTCCTTTTGTGCGCCTCTGGTTGTTTTACTCCTTTTGAACTCCTGTATCTTCTAAGAAGTCCAGGAGTTTCTGCCAGGGGATATTCCTTAGCTGTTCTACAGGAAGCAAAGGCTTCCCGAGTTTCGCCTTTCGTTCTTGTTTGTATGCTTCGCAAGTGCACAGTAGGTGTTGGGGAGTTTCCTGTTCTTCCAGACACCTACGGCATAGGGGGCTTTTCTTAATGCCAATCCTATGTTTGTGCTTGTTCAGGTCACAGTGCCCAGTGATTTGTCCTGTGATTTTTCTTAGTTTCAATCTGCTCAGTCTAGACAGCTTCAGCATGCTGTCAGGTACGGGACCATCTAGGAAAAGTCTCGTATGCCTCATTCCATTTTGGTTTTGCCATGCCTTTTGTGCTCCTCTGCTAACTTGCGTCGGATTATTTCCTTTCCGGTTTCATGGGGTATACCGAAAGCGGGTTCAGGTCCTATGAATTCACCTGCTGCTCCTTGTTTAGCTAGCAAGTCGGCCCCCAAGTGTCCAATAATTTTTTGGTCCTTGGGTATCCATACTAGCTGTGTTTCTCCTGTTGTCGCCAGTGCGTTCAGTCTGTTTATGCAAGTCATGACCAGCCTGGACTGCACTATCGGTGAGGCTAGCGCTTTTATGGCTGCCTGGCTATCTTACATAATGGTAATTGGTCCTTTGTTAAGTCCCGACTCCATTACGTGATGTGTACACCAGTCAATGACGGCTATTTCGGCCTGGAAGATAGAGACATGCTTCCCCAGAGCAATCGCGAATTGTTTGCTCCGGTTGCAGCCTCCGTAGATACCAGCCCCGGTTCCTTTAGTATTTTTGGCCCAGTCTGTGTACCAGATGGTTCCTTTACTCGTTCCCGGGTATGTTCCATTTGTCCATTCACTCCGCTGTGGTATGATCGTTTTAAATCTGCGGGATGGGTGTACGATTTTTGTGAAATCGGACCTCATTTTTAGTGTCTCTTCTTCTTTTAGTACTTTAAATGTTGCCGGTCTTGATAGCCCCATATTTAAAGTGTGTCCATTTATGTGCATCCTATAGGCTGCCTGTCTAGCTTCCATCATTACAAATAGATGTAGTGATGGTAGCGATAATATGTGTTCCATGGCTGCCGTGGGCGTTGTCCTCATTGCCCCAGTGATCAGCAGACACGCCTGTTTTTGCACTCTTTCGAGTTTTACTGCTGCACTTTTGGTTTGGGTCTTTTCTCCCCAAACGAGCGCTGCGTATATCACTATAGGTCTTATGACCACAGTGTATAGCCATTTACTGGGTCTCAGTCCCCATGTGCGTCCTACCATTTTACGGGTCGCAAAAAGTCCTCTCATGGCCTTTTTGCTGATGCTCTCTAGGTGGAAGTTGAATGAAGTTCAATCTGGTATCAAGTATGACCCCTAAATATTTTACTTCATTTTTGATTGGAACTTCCATTTCATACATACGTAGTGATTTTATGTCATTGGTTTTTCGTCGTCTAGTAAAAGGGACGATCGCCGTTTTGACCGGGTTTACAGTTAACCCTTCATTCCTGCACCATCTTTCTACGGTATTTAGTGCCTTCTGCATCAAGTTTGATACAGTGGTCCCAAACTTCCCGCTTATTAGAATGGTCAGATCATCTGCATACCCTAGTGCATATATGCCCTGGCTTTCGAGTAGCAGCAGAAGGTCGTCCATGATGAGGCACCATAGGAGCGGCGAGAGAACACCTCCCTGCGGGCACCCGCTGGCGACTAACGCTTCTGCTGTTTTTCCATATAGGGTAGTCACAGTCCGACTTCTGAGCATCTTGTTTACCCATTGTCGGACTTGCGGGTCAATTCCTCTTTTCTCCATTGCTGTTGCTATGGAGTTGAAGGTTGTGTTGTCAAACGCCTCTTCAATATCCAGAAAGGCCCCTAATGCAACGTCTTTGCATTGTAGGGTCCTTTCGCATCTGCTCACTAGCTGGTGGGTTGCTAGCTCGCATGACTTTCCCGCTTGGTAGGCATATTGTTGACGGTATAGTGGTGAGTCCTTTAAAACTCCTTCCCGTATATGCCTGTCTACTAGTTTTTCTAGTAGTTTTAAAATAAATGATGACAAGCTGATCGGTCTGTAAGATTTAGCCTGGGCATATAAATCACGCCCTGGTTTAGGTATGAATACCACCTTTACAATCCGCCAGCTGCTTGGGATGTATGAAAGGGCAAGGCTTGCTCTGAGGATATCACATAGTGGTTTCCTCAGCGTTGCTAACCCCTTTTGTAGCATGACAGGATATATCCTGTCAGGACCTGGTGATTTGAATGGTTTAAACGTGTTAATTCCTCACTAAACGTCACCTGGTCTGATTGTCATTTTCGCTGTTTCCCAGTCCCGTTTTGGAGCCCCTGCGTTGGGCTCGCTTAGGTCCTCGGAAACAGGATTGTTAAGTATTGCAGGACCCGGAAAGTGCGTCTGCAGTAATACCTGCAGGGTCTCCTCTACCGAGTCTGTGTACTTTCCATTTTTGGTCTGCAGTGAGCCGATGTTCCCAGCATGATCTTTGCTGAGCGTCTTGAGTAGACGGGAGCTTGTGGGTTCACTTTCTATGTCCCCACAGAATTTTTGCCAAGATTCCCTCTTGGCATTTTTAATAGCATTGTTATATGCCGTGAGGGCCGTTTTGTACTGCGCCCATTCACCGTTTCTCTTGGCTGTATTAAACAGTCTTCTAGTGCGTGCCTTAGCCCTATCAAGATCCTTGTTCCACCAGGTGACCCTGGTTGATGTAGGTTTGGTAGGTCTTGGGCAGCTTGCTTCAAACGCAGTATTGATACAGTCTGTGATGCTTTGTACCATGAGCTCTAACTCATGCGTTGTTCTCGCTACTGTTGGACAGTCCCCGATTCCGCTGGCTAGTACCTCTTTGTATAGGTCCCAGTCAGTTCTCCTCGGGTTTCTGTTTTGGATTTCATTTGCTTCTTCTGATTCGAAATCGAATCGTATATATCGATGATCTGAGAGTGATGGTTCCTCAGATACATGCCAGTGTTTTACCATTTCACTTGCCTTGCGAGAGGCAAGTTTTATGTCAATTACTTCGCTTCGCACCGCGTTTACGAACGTGGGTACATTTCCAATATTTACTATTTCAATGTCATTCTCTAAGATAAAATCTAATAGTTTCTCACCTCTTGGATTGATGTCCTTGCTCCCCCATATAATGTGGTGCGCGTTGGCATCGGATCCAAGGATCAGCGGTATTCCCTTGTGACTCCCGCTGTGTATCAGCCGCTGAACCTCGTCTGGCGGCGGTGGTCCTGGTTGGTCGTAGGGAAGGTAACCGGATCCGAGTATAAACTCCCTCCGCGTTCCCCTGTCCACTACTTCCAGCCGTGCTGCCACTAGGTCTCTGCAACATACGTCCCATATTTTGCTATTATACATGTGCGTGGGTTACACATAGGTTCGGCGACAATCAGTCGCCTGCCCTGTATGTTTAACCCCTTTACTATTCCCTTGTGATGCCATGGCTCTTGTACAAGTGCAATGTCAATATTTTCCCTTAGGATATATGCACTGAGGACAGCAGATGCCGCCTTACAGTGGTGTATATTAATCTGTAGTAATTTGAGCATTACTTACCATTCGGCGATTCGGGCAACGGACTGTCGTCCATTGCTCCCTCTCCGGGCACTGGAATTCCTTCCATTGCTACCTCTTCGGTCCCCTCAGCTCTGCCGACGGTTTTTGCCGCCTGCGCCCTGAGGGTAATGGTTGAAAGGCAACTTCTTCCCTTCGCTCACCTTCCCCCAAGAGACTTTGTCCATCAGTATGATGTACTGAGTGCCCTTGGGGTCCGGTTTACTTTAGTATTAATAGTAATAGTACCATTCAATTTGATGATCAAAAAACCAAAAGTAAGAATAATGATTAATATTGAGAGTAATAGATCTCTATGAGCATTACTGCACTAGAAATTTTAATATTTCATTTGTACAAAAGTAAGAAAATGGTATTTTATATTTTGACTTTTAAATAATTCCCAGTAATTGACAGATATATATTTTGTGTAGGATCTTTCATTGATATTGATATACTGCAGATTTATTAGTATGTATTTGGATTTTGTTTCACAGAAATAAATACATTAAAACTAGTGTATATGATCCTTTCTAACGAGTCTCGTTTATTCTTGGCTCTATTATAAATACATTAAGAGAAATAATAATAATAAGAAATTAAGAAGTAATTTCGAAACATAGCTCCTATAAAAAATAGTCATTGTATGTGAAAACATATTATCTTCAATTTTTATTGCACTTTGAATGTCCCAAATTAATATTTAATAATGTTGAATAAATATATGTATGGCTTGATAATTACCATATGTAGTAGTAGTAGCAGTAGTAGTGGTGTTTGGGTATTTACCACGTGGTCCTTACGCCGTGTGATTTGTGTATATGTGTGTTTATAAATGAGCTTGTTACTTTAAAGGATCGCCCCCATCACTCTAAAATTTTGAATGCTGGTCACCAATCCAACTGCTGGCCCGAACCAACGTTGATGCACGTTAGTTCGGGGCCGCGCAACCGAATTTGCTACCACCGGCGAGTAAATATGTATTATCCTAGAAAAAAATCTTTCTAAAATAAAATATATCACAGTTCTTACACGATATGCTTACATTGATCAAATATGTTGGGACAGGCTAGGTTCTTAATTCTTCTTAGGCCAATTGTGCGTGTACAACCCATTTGTAATAGAATGAATATTAAATTATTATATAGATTATTAATACATCTAACACTAGCCATGTAGTTTGTAATTCATTAAAATTAAAATTTTTATGAAATACGTAATAAAACAAATTAAATTATTGAAATAATGTTTTATGTCCACAGCAGCCATGGACCGGTTCGAATTAGTTTGGATAATACGGAGCAGAGTTTTACTTTAGAACTACAAACCTTCCAGCTATCCGCAGTGGTATTATTTTGTAATTAAATTATTTTTGTATTAATTTGAAATTTAATTTAAATCGACATTTTATTATATGAGTTATTATTTATATTATGCATTAGGCAATTTAAGCAGAAAAAAAGAATCTACTTTTCAAACCCTGGTCTTGTTTGTGCTATGCACTCAGCTTTAAAAAATTGATATGTATTATCAGTGAAAACATCCTTTTGCAAGCATTTATTTATTTATTTATTTATTTATTTATCTGTTTTAATTCAGTGCTAACAAAAAAAAACCTAATACATACAAATTCATATAAGCTCCTAGATGAAAAGATTTTGTCATTCAAAATTTGAAGATTTGAACAATTTCATCGGGATCCTATTTTTGAGTGGCGTCAATAATAATGTTGGATGTTACATGAAGGTATAAAACGAATATGTAATATACCCAAATCAGTTGATTTGTTTAAAAAGTGTAATATGCAACATTCGGTCGCCTAAAATTTCACGGAAACCTAAAACGAGGCGGCAACCGCGGCGTGCAAATTCTCGAGTACTATCATTTAAATTGCAATACGTATAATTCAATACTATAGAAAACTGTCTATAGCTACAGAAAACTGCAGTATGTCTACTCACGCGCCATCTGTTTCTCGGCATCTTTTAGTGACTCGTAGTTCCCCATAAAATTAGACACCTATACAATATTTCAATCAACAATTTAACAGTTCAGCTGAAAAGTTTGTATCGTTTATAAGAGAGGGCACTAGATTTATTCCATATGATTTTCAGTATGAACTAGCCTTCATACGATACATGTCAAAATTTCACAACGACTGAATAATTGGTTCGTGAGTTATAGCATTATGAGTAAAGCCACTTTTGTTATTGAAAATAATGGATTAAGGATACCTGTTTTTGATGAGAAAACTAGTGCTGAAACAAAATCTTGGCATGGTAAGTTTTAACCGGGCTTTGCTCTATCGGGAGCAAACATTTGTAAGTGATTTGCTAAATTACGAACAGGCAGTATGTCCATCGAAGATGATAAGCGCATTGGCCGTCCAACAGAGGCTGTTAGAGACGAAAGCATAAAAAAATGCACAAAATTATTTTGAATGATCGTAAAGTGAAGTTGATTGAGAGCTGAGACCAAATATATCAAAAGAACATGTTAGACATATTATGCATGAATATTTTGGCATGCGAAAGCTCTGTGCGAAGTGGATGTCGCATGATATCACAATAAAATTGTTAATAAACATGAGTTTTTACATTAGTATGTGACAGTGGATGAAATATGGATCCATAATCACACTCCAGAGTCCAATCGTCAGTTAGTTGAGTAGACTGCACGCGATGAACCTAATCTAAAGCGAGGAAAAACACAACAGTCGGCTGGCATGGTTATGGCACTTGAATTTTGGGACATGCACGGTATATTGTTCATCGATTATCTTGAAAAGGGAAAAACAATCAATTGAAGAAAAAAGTGTTGTTTCACCAAGAGATCGTGTTATAAGTCGACCAAAACAATGGTCAAACTCAATTAAATATATTACGAATTGCTTCCCACGTACCAAATTCTTTAGATTTGGTCCCAGGCGACTATTTTCTCTTTACAGATTTTAGGAGAATACTCACTGTAAAGAAATTTAGCACCAATGAAGAAATTATCACCGAAATAGAGACTTATTTTGAGGCTAAAGACAACATAATTCTAAAAAAAAAATAGTATCGATCGCCATAATCGATATATGGCTCTCGAAGATAACTAGAGTCCATCCGTGGGATTTTCCGTCCTACGTCACAAAATATCGCTTCGAGAAACGACACAAAAACATTAAGTCTGATAAAACTTTCGTCGTTTTTTTAAGCGATAGTTTGTGATGTACGACGGAAGATTCAACGGACAGACTATATGTTGAATATTAAAATTGAATTTTGCTAAAAAAAAAAAAAATGTTTTCTTCATAACGATACGAACTTTTCAGCTCATTTGTTAGATAGTAGCTGTGCCCCAGATCTAGTACTAGACGTAGTTTTCTATCTTTAACGTTCCTATGCTTAATTAATAAATACACGTTTATTGATTGTAGCAGAAATTTATAAAACTGAATAGTTGAGGCTGTTAGTTGTTAAAAGTTCATATTCTAATCACTTTGGTAAATTTTCGTAAATGAAATACGATAACACTTTCAAATATTTATTTTGCCGTTCGCGACAACTGAATACAAACGAAAGCCAAGATAGATCGAAACCAGTCCATAACTCTGGTTGACAATTGAAATTAAAACAAAAAGTATATTATCTTTTATTTTTAGCTCAAGTAAACGCAGTAGTGGACAAAAGAATGCTATTATCACACAAACATATCCTACAAAAAAGGAACGACATATAAAGAAACTTAATATTTAAAAACCCTATCTATATTTTTAGTAAAACAAATTGAAATATTAGTAGACCAAAGGACGCAAGGATGTGACCTACTACTATTAAAAATATATCATAAAAATTCCATTCATTTTTTTAATTTTAATTAGATCGAATACAAACTGCTACGAAAATTGTGACATCGCTACCGGAGTACTTCATTCTTTACTTATTTCTTAATCCGTTGAAAGGATTAATGGTAACCTCTAGAGTTTCTCGAGTAAACACTCAATACACCGTCATTTAAATTTCAACGGAAGCTTAAGTATGAAAATGGCATTTAATTACATAATTATAAATACACGTTATAGTCATAGAAACGTAGAAAGTCTCAATCCATTGCTTGCGGGTCTATAATGCTAATGCTAAATGACCTGTGGCTCGCATGGAAAAATCAAAAATCCTAATGGAAATAAAAGTACACTCCTGAAAATTACACTTTGATTAAATTGTATTATATATTCTTGAGAAAAGAATAAATATTTAAAAACAATTTAAGATCAGATTTCTTAATATCTATACGAATCTTGAAGAATGTGATTACTTAGCGCTAAGTTTTTTTTGTTTTTTTGCTTATTTTGACTTTTTGTGCTTATTTTGACTTTTTATGCTTATTTTCATGCTTTTTTTTGATTCTGATGCTTATTTGGAGCATTTTCTTAAACATTTAAAAAACATTTAATAAAAATTATAAATATAAAAATATAAATAAATGTCACGCTGATATTAAATTAATTTTCGTAAAAATCTGTATCCCATCATGTATATATTATATTTGTATTACATATTTTCTTCGTGTCTTTTGACAACATAATTGTTTAAAATCTTCACAATATGATACAATAATTATAATGAATTTTATTATTAATAAATATTAGTACAAATTTAAGTGATAGCTAATAATCAGGTGTTCTGCAACCGTATCAATTTTCTACTCTCGGCAAAAATACGGATGGGACGATTGGCGCATATTTACCGTTTTCGTTAATTTTCATATTCAAACTCGCATTCATAAACTATTGAATTGAAATTCCAAAAACTTTGCTTATTTATCAAAAATTATTATATGCGTGAATCGTATTAACCTGGGAAATCACAGATAAATTATATTTTATAATTCACATGTATATTTAACCCATAATTCAAAAGGTGAAAACCACAATACAACAATGAATTAGAGACTATCCAGAATTAACAAGTGAAAATTATACATTATTTTGTAAGGCATGTTTAAAAATAGTAAGTTTTATTTTAGTTCCCAGCTGCATCCTAACTAGTCAAGACTTGTATGTAAAACATGTTATAACAACACTACATCAAGAACGTTTGAAAAAGTTCAAAGCTGAACTAAAAAAACAGCACAATTTCACAATCTTTAGCATCATCTTCAACAAACGATAGACAATTTAAATTAAATTTACATTTGTGCAAAATACTTTTACATTCGAATATCTCTTAAGAAACAAGAACTTTCTTCAAAACAATTTAGGTACATAAAATCGCGTTTAAATTTTGTGAGCAACACAATCAAATCTTTATAAAAGCAGATTCTATTTAGAAAATACCTGGACGCATTGGCCAAGAAATCAAAATAATATCGAAAGAAGTATGCGGTGAAACTGAAGGATTTTTAATATTAAATAAATTATCCTTGATTTTGAATGGCAATTTTCAAATGGATCCAGCTATAATTTAAAATAAAGAGAAGCTTTTCCACTTTCAAAAATTTATTGAGCGTCAGAAGTAATAATTTTTACAATTAAACCCCTAGAACAACGTTTAATGATCTACTGTTTTCATGAATAGATTTTGTTATTTTGAAATGTATACAAAATTACAATTTAATTTTTAAATACTTACGTGATATTATATATTGCGTAAAGAAAGTATGTTATTTTAGTTTTAAGCAGAATTTCTATGTAAAATATGTTAATAAACGTGTAACATATTAAGAAAATATAGTTTTCTTTAGTGCTTTTTTCGTGTTTTTATGCTTTTTTCCTGTTTTCATGATTTTTTAATGCTTTTTTTCTCCAAATTTTGTGCCTTTTTAAGTGCTTTTTTTCACATTTTTTAAGTTTTTTTATCCGCTCTCTAATAATAATTAAATAAAAGAAACATGTAATTAGACTTTTAAAACATTAAAATATATTGAGAAATACTTATGAAATTTACTCAACATATATGTATTTAAAGGTTTTGCACAATAACATTTATTTCATAAAGATTTTACGTATAGATAACACAATTTTATAAACTCTAAAGAATATTGAAAAACTAAATAATAATTAAATTAGTTCTTTTTCACAATCAAGACAATAAAAGTTTTTAATTTCTGTTCTATGGTTAATACGTATTGGTTTTTTACAAGTGTTGCATAAAATTCTAGTTTTACGATCCCGTTTTCTAGGACCAAATTTGCACCTTGAATATCTAAAAGTTTTTCTTTTTTCTTCTTCTTGTTGCTTTAAATTTTGTTGTAAAAATAAGTCTATAACATATTTGATTGATTTACGAAAATTGTTGTTATTTTAGTTATTTTATTTTTTCAGCTGAACATATAGTAGTGGAAGTTCTTAGGATAATTTCTAAAGAAATTTTCTTCTATAGCTTCTATCTTTACAAACATCGGGATACGATGAATTAAATTCTCACTTAACCCGTGGTGAAACATGTTTATGTTAATTAGAAGGTTAGTTAAACGTCAGGAAATTTTTGTGTTCTAATAATGTATGCATTTAGTCATAGCGGCCACCTTCTGGTTTGACGTCTGTTGTCTGCTAATATGATTTCCAGTATCAACTACACATTTTGAATCATTGTAAAGATTTATTATTTCTGATTCGTTTTTCTCATCCCCATCTGTGAAACCATAAAACTGTGTGGAGAATAAAAGAACATCCCTTCTACTTTGAGGGACACTTGACACAAGGGTCATTTCATCAGATAACCCAAATATGTTGTGGACGATACATGAGGCAAAAATTCAATAGTAACTTCATGTTTCTTTACTCGAAGTAGTTTTGTAATCGTAAGTTTCTGTATCAATAGCTCTTGAAAATTAAAAATTGTCTCTAGTAACTCCTCTTTAAGACCCAAAATAGGGCTTTACTGTTTTAATACAACTTTTTTCCCTTTGTTTATTATCCACAATTCCAGTATTGACTTAGCTATTTAGAATATATCCTATTTTAGGGTCTGCACAAACCCAAATATTTATGCCATATTCGCCCGGGTTAACTTTTTATATACATTCTAAAAGAGCATTGTGCATGAAATGTTGCCAAACACTTAACTGTGACATTTGTAGATGGCAAACAAATATTCTATACAGTTCTCGACAAACTATCATAAACTTTGTGCATTGCTTCTAATTTACCTTTATTTATTTTAATTCTGTTGTTCTTGATTGTAGCATTATCAAATCTGAAGTGCTAAAGATTTATTTGAATCTGTTCATGGTAGGGTTGCGGAAAAGTAGTGCTGTTTGAATAACTGATCTTCGGTCCATATTTCAGGAAGGTGGAGATTTCTCCTATATTTTTTACCACCAGCAAGTAATACACCAATAAAAGCTTTTATTTCATCAAATATAATTCTTTCCATTTCTTTCGATTCTCAGGATTCTCTGTTCTACTTTGAAATGCACTTATTTACATGCAAATTTGTCTGAGTACAAATATCGAGTTGCATGTCATCCGTTAGAAAAAGTTAAAAACCAGTAAAATTAAAGTAATCTACAATCTAAAACAATTATTAGAAAGAAATCTTATATGAATATATACACGTTTTCTAATTAAGTTGCGCACATAGATAGTAAGTAAAAAAATCACCCAGAGTTCTTCAATCCAACACTTTCGTGTATAATATTATGCGAGCGACGCCATGTGTTTGCAGCTGCTGAATTCCATTGAAATCCTGATTTTGTTTTATAAAAGCGAAAGTTTTAATCTGCCAGGAAGCTCTGCAACATCTTTGCTTTCTTATACTTCCATTTCGTCAGGAATATGATTTTCACTTGATCCTTTATGTCAATTTCTTCATCTTCGGACGACAGGTATTCAATGTAACTATGCTCTTCACCCCTGTAACGAAGTCATCAAATATTTGCGTGTGTACTGAATTTTTTACACTTAATTTGTACATTCAACTAAACGTGTTGATGCACAACTCAATATATTTATAATAGGTGTCTTGCTTATTAAGACAGTCTCTGTGGGGTAACTTAGGGTAACAAAAAGTGAAAATAAGGTTAATTTTAAAATTAAAAATATAACAAATATGCTATATTAGCTGTCGTTTATATTTGCTGAAAGCTTATAAAAGAGGACATTAATGTAAATTCATTATTTAAAAGAAAATCATAACAATGTATGATGTTGGTGTAACTCAGATATCCCACACAGCCATGGAAGGGTTAAAAAATTTAAGATTGATATTGATATAAATTATTTGGTTTTGCAAGTTTATTTTTATTTAATATTATTATGTGCAATTGTTAATTAAAGAAATAAAATTTCTTGTTTACAATATAATAATAATATAAACGATTGATACTATTTGTAATTATTAATTTGTAATCGTTTGGTTGTAGTCTTATATAATATCTTCTGATTATTGTATTATGATTACGTATGATAATCATCAAACCGAGAACTGGAGCAGGAAGGTTTAGATTATCAAGGTATCAACTTCAGTGTTAGTCCAGTTGGTCTCCGGAACGGATTTATCTCAGAGTATAAGCTTAAAGGAACAAACGTTAAGCACCCAAACGATCATGATTGACGGATATTTAGGTCAGAATGTTTCAGTAGCATCGAATTATCGCAGATATATCTTCTGCGCTGCGCATTCTGGAACACTAACTAAACTACATACATTATTCTATAAGACACGGTTGGGAACAATTCAATTGCAAAATTTATTTTGAATAAATAATTACTGCAGATAATTAAACACTGAAATATGTCAAGATATTACCATAAAAGCTCCGTTTTTCTGTCTTCAACTTCACCAAGCTGATGAGGTACAAAATAGTTCGAAACCGACCTGTGAGTGTTGTTAACAGGTAATGGTAATTACTATTGACATGTGTATTTATTTAATATAACTGACAAATAGGTGTCATTTTTATTATTCTTCACTAATAGAATTTTATAGGCAATTATTTATTTTAAACCGTTTCGAATTTTAAATAAACTTGCAGTAATTAATATTATTTTTAATTGCCAATAACAACCGTTTACTGTATATCTTTATAAATAATGTATGAAGAACATTACCTAATTATTTTGTTACGATTCATAAATTACGAAACAAAACAAAATAAAATCGTAAACCGTTACTCCGCGTAAATTATTATTTACTTGCTTAAAAATAAGTAAAAGACATAGGGGTATTGAATTATGAATTATTTTTATAACGTCCAATTTTTAAAGTTCAGTAAATTTGTAATAAAATTATATTGTCATGCACAAACCAAAACAAATTAAATACATTTTTTATCAATTAAGATTCGTATGCTTCACGTAACTACAAAAATGTGAAATCTGTCAATGACACAAAACAGCATTTTTTTCAATTACCAAAATAATTAATTGATTCTAAAGTGTACTTGATGTTTTCTACATTTAGCAGTGGTTGTGCTCTGTTGGTCACCGTAAGTACCGATAGTTAGCGCATGGGGAGTTAGATTTAATCAGCGGCTAAGTGAGTCGGACAGCATTAATCTGCGAAGTAACTACCATTGGCATACAATTAGCTCATGAAATTTTCTAGAAGATAAGTCACAAATATATAATCAACTAATAATCTAGTGTCGCAGAACAACACGATAATCCCATACATATGTATATAAAAACATTTTGCTTTACAACATATATAGGGTTATTCACGCTATACGGCAAGGAATATTGTGACCAAAATACGTGACTTTCAAAAAGTTTCACTTTGGGGATATATGAGGGTCTATTAGGGCTACTTTTTAAAATTACTTTCATAATATACCGGGTGTCCCAAAAACCCTAAAAGTATCAAAGTTGTGTTTTTTTAATGAAACATCCTGTATTTTAATGCATTTTAGGATCCTTCGATAAAAATAAGTGCGTGTTTTAATAAGGTTTTTATTACATAAACCTTAAGGTTTTTGAAATAATTTGAATTTTGTAAAAATGTAACCTAATTTTCATGTTTCAAATACTTAAAAAATAATTAAGTTATGTATATCAAATATACACTAAAATGTAACAATAGATCATATTTTATTTTCCTAATATAATAAATTTGACATCTTATGCCGGGTGTAAAAAAATTGGAATTAAACAAATGAGAACTTTAAATGGCTATAACTTCATTTATTTAAATGGAACGCTATACAGGGTGTCCCGTTAATGCGGGGAAATGGCTAGACCATAGATTCCTGGGGTCAAAATTATGACGATTTAACGCAACTTATCTATATCCAAAAATTTACGGTTAGGCCGGAATTTGGCTTCAAAGTTTCAAATTTTTTTATTTCTTTTGTTTATAACAATTGAACGCTTTATTTTATTTAAATGAAACTTATTATTAATAAGTACCATAATATCATACATCATTTCAGTTATTGTTGGAATTACTGATTGACAGGAAGTATAAAAACAGTAGTACCACCACTTAAAAACTAAAATATTTTTTTATTGGTGCATCCAATAAAATCAAAAAAAATCTACTTGAAAGAGCAGTAGATTTAAAAACTTTTTTGACTCTTACCAGTTTTTGATATCTTGTACGGTTTTTGCATAAAAAATAAAATATAAATATAGTATACACATTATGCACTCATTAATAAGTAAATAAACTTACTCTATTGAATAAAAATTAAATAATATCAATTAATAAAATAAATCAAAACAACATCTAACACTTTTCAAACAATTTTCTTTGCAAAATCCTAATACAAACAAGATATCTGTTTGTTCCAAATATGAATATTTATGAACTATAATAAAGTTGAAAATTAATTGTTAAAAGACACTAAATAATTATTATTATACATAATCTACATTTTTTAAACAAAGACGGCCACGAACAACATTTTTCTTCGATTCGATGAAAAACTTGATTTTGTTTTTACTAGATAAAAAATATAAATTTTATTTTTTTGTGGGAAAACCGTAAAAGATATCAAATATTATTAAGAGATAAAAAAGTTTTTAAATTAAATTGTGTTTCAAGTCGTGTTTTTTAGTTTTTATTAGATCCACCAATAAAAAAATATTTTAGTTTTTAAGTGGTGGTACTACTGTTTCTTATACTTTGTTAACCAATAATAGTCATAATAACTGAAATGATGTATTATATTATGGTAGTTATTAAAAATAAATTTCATTGAAATCAAATAAAGCGTTCAATTGTTATAGACAAAAGAAATTAAAAAAATTGAAAGTTTGAAGCCAAATTCCGGCTCAACCGTAAATTTTTGCATATAGATAAGTTGCGTTAAATCGTCATATTTTGACCTCAGGAATCTATGGTCTAGCCATTTCCCCCTATTAACGGGACACCCTGTATTTATTAATTTATCAGCAAATGCACGTTTTAATTACCTATCGAATAATATTTAAATCTTAAGTGTTAAGTCTTCTCGTTTTTACAGAAAATGCCAAAATATTTGTTGATTGCACCGTTTTAGTACTTTTCAAGTAAAAATTTTAATGTATATAGTTTTCTATGGTATTTAAAAACGTCAGATAATTAATTTAGTCTGTCATCAAACTATTGTTTGATAATGACAAGCTGAAGTTGTCGAAACTATAGTTACAAGTGTAAATAAAACGTGATACCAACAAAGTTAATTGTTTATTTATTTTGAACCACGTAACATAGCCTGCCTTACACATCCCACGTTCTAAGGGGTTCGAACTGTGCGAAGTGGTATCGGCGGCTTCTTTTTCATTTTCCGGTCTCCATGACCAGGAACGTTAAACGTCGAAAAACGAAAGAGACAATGAACTTCCGTGACATTCGCTGCTTCTCACAAAACTGTCATACATGTAAACGCAATGCTTCATTCATAAATTACAAGATTAAGAGACAGCGCCGACGGCCTCGGCTTCAACCTGCCACATATTTGTGTTTAATAATCCTATCCCAAAAATGTTACTATCCCATGGCGCACCCTATATTTTGAAATCACGTTGTGTTTATTTCTGGCTTTATTCTCTTATTTCTTTATTATTTATTACGAATTTCAATACATATGCTTGCAACAATTAGAGACTGTTGTCATAAATTATTAGAGTAAAAACATATTTGAAACCTAGATAATTAAACAGATTAAGAAAAAAAATACAGGGTCCTGCAACAGTGTGTCAGGCTTTCCTAGCGCCTTTCTCGTAAGAAATAGAAAAAAATGTTTCGTATAAAAATTTATTGATTTAAAAATCTCTATGCCGTAAAATTATTTTCAAATATACAGGGTGTCCCAATTTTGCGGTATAACAAAAGCGAACATTTTTTTAAATGGAACACCCTGTATATTCTTTCAAATTCTAATTTGGATAATATTTTATAACTTGAACCTTTTTTGGTTTTTAATTTCGATATGGCATTTCCGAGTTATTGACGTTTTTCTGAAAAAAATGTAAAAAGCGAAGGTTCACAAAAAAAAATTATTCTGATGTTCTATTTAAAATTTAAGAAATTTTCTTTTTCCTATGGTTGGTCATAAGTACTGTTTAGGTACCAGTGTTAAAAATTTTCACTTTTGAGGAACCCTGCCTTTGTATCAGACACGCCATTTTCTAAAATTTCAAATTGTCGTAACTCTTGTTTTTTAAATGGAATCATATATTTTTTTAAATTTTATATTATTCTGCATCTAATTTCCTACATAAAATATTAAGCATACCCTATACCTAAAATTGATATTTTTCAAGATATAAAAGGATTTATATTTCAAACGGTCCTTGAATACGAATTTGTTTTTAAATAGATAGCTACCACTGAAAAAAATGCATCTGTCAATTAAACAATAAGTTTGGTATGTATGGTTGTATTGTACGTTACGATTATAACAATGCAATTTCTGAGAAGAATTAATTGATGTGATATATGCTACTGGAGAAGGTGGAATTAATTGTTTGCAAGCCTAAAGAATTTATGCTCAGCGCTAGCCAGATAGGCGAAAACAATTATTTTTCTTATTATTCGATTAGATTAGAAAGAAATGCCAAACTTTGCAAATAATAATATGTCTAAACCCCATAGTTATTGAGATATTTAATAGTTTTCATACAAATAACCATTTAATTATACATACTTCTATGTTCGGAGTTGATCATGCTGAGGCAAAATAACTAACAAAATGCAAGTAAGTGTCAATGTGAGATAAACAGAAACAGATAATACGATTCATTATTTTATTCCAAAGCCGGGAAAGATAACAAAATTATTTACTACAGTAAATGTCAAAATGTCTTCAATTTTCATTTAGGCACAAATTAATTCGCCGCTGAAAAGACCTTTCCACAATTCGTTGATGCATATTCATTGGTGCTGTTGGTGGTTCTTTAAAAAACAATCTCTTTTAAGTATCCCCATAAGAAAACGTCAGGTTTTGTTAGATCCGGAGATCTAGCAGGCCATTTGGTGGGTCCATTCCTACCAATCCACTGGTTGGGAAAAATTAAATGCCCTCACGTCTTGCGAAAATTGGACAGGTGCTCCGTCTTGTTAAAACCATGTTTCTTGTTAGTTAGGGTATATTAGCTAACGTTCCGGGTAATTCAATTCAGGAAGTGCAAATACGTAGGCCTATTGAGATGGCCCTCGAAGAAATGTGGACCTACTACATGGTTTCCAAAAATTCCGCCCCAGACATTCAAAGACCGTCGATGCTGATGATCAACTTATCTTACAACCTGCGGATTATCAGTTGAATAATAGTGAAAATTGCCTGTTGACAGATGCGTTGTTATGGGATGTCCTGAATTTCCTGTCTTCCCCAGATACAAAATTCGGAACGAAATTAAAAATCAGTATTACTCCGTTCTTGATGTAGCTGAATATGGTATGCATGATATCGATTTTTCTTCAGAATGCTTTGTACTGACTTCTCGCTTATGCCAGTTCCTTCACCAATGTCTTTTTGGTTTACGTTGCGATGCTCAGTTGCTGTTAATAGCACTGAAAGTTGGTTTTCCTCGTTGATGATAGGCTTTCTCCTTTCTTGTTTTTTGTAATTCACGCTTCTCATTTCAATAAATCTATTGAGTAAGTTCCTAAAACATTTCTCCTCCGTTCGCCCTTTTCGAAATCCATGATGATAATTTGCTGTCTACTTATACCGAGACACGGAGATAATCACTTTGCAGCAAATATCAGAGAGATTTACATGTCAAACTAATTGTTTAATTGACAGATACATATTTTCAGTCATGGCTATCTATTCAAAAACAAATTCGTATTCAAGGACCGTTTGAAATATACATTATTTTATATCTTGAAAAATATCACTTTTAGGTATAGGGTATGCTTAATATTTTTTGTAGGAAATTAGATGCAGAATAATATAAAATTTAAAAAAATATATGATTCCATTTAAAAAAAAGAGTTACGACATTTTGAATTTTTAGAAAATGGCGTGTCTGATTCAAAGGCAGGGTTCCTCCAAAGTGAACATTTTTAACACTGGTACATAAACAGTACTTATGACCAACCATAGGAAAAAGAAAATTTCTTAAATTTTAAATAGAACATCTGAATAATTTTTTTTGTGAACCTCCACTTTTTACATTTTTTTCAGAAAAAACGTCAATAACTCGGAAATGCTATATCGAAATCAAAAACCAGAAAAAGGTTCAAGTTATAAAATATTATCCAAAATAGAAAATAAAAAAATATACAGGGTGTTCCATTTAAAAAAATGTTTGCTTTTGTTATACCGCAAAATTGGGACACCCTGTATATTTGAAAATAATTTTACGGTATAGAGATTTTTAAATCAATAAATTTTTATACGAAACATTTTTTCCTATCTCTTACGAGAAAGGCGCTAGGAAAGCCTGACGCACTGTTGCAGGACCCTGTATATTTTAGGTTACAATTTTGGTTTGAACATCATAAGCTAGGTACTCATTGCTTTAAATTTCTTAATATGCTTGAGGGTAAATAATTAAAAAAAACATCATCCAGTTTCTATAGGGCATGGATAACATCTTCAGGGTGAATTCGTGTGATATTTCGGGATGTCTATTCTCAATAGGATACTTCTAACAAATAGATTCAATAGCAAATGTACTTCCTTAGAGGGGTCAGCTTTGGTAACATAGTTAAATGTTGAACTTACACAAAAGATCTTCTCTGCACAGGAATGTGTAATGATTTTTTGCCTGCCAATTGCTGAAAGTTGTTACATTACTATACCAATTGTATGATTTACCCAAAATTCAATGTTACATTCAAATAACGTATTTTGAATTAAATTTAATGCGTTAAGTTAATTTATAAATATTTTCCAATAATTTTGATGTAGTAACGAATAATTATTTTTATTGGTCAGTTTAGTTTGACCTCAATCCCTATATACTACTATACAAATGGTTGTGTACCATTTAAATTTGATCGTCCAACATATTATTCAAAAACAGCAGACGACACTTTGCTTCGCAAATCTTCCTACTCTTAGTAGCGCCTGGCTGTTGGAGAATATAGCAATATAGCGGTTGTCTTTCTATTTCTCTTGTGCAGTGGTGAAGAGCTATCTTCTCTGCTTGGAACACCGTGGGGTCCTTGGTAAGACTGACAGAAATCTTTGTCTCGGGTTTCGTACCGTAAATTCCTGCTCCTACCCCTTTACGGGTCTTTGAGCCGTCCGTGAACTAATTTTATTCTGCTTTGGTGTGTTGGCCTTTGGCCCAGTCTTCTCTTTGCGGGATCAGTACCTTGTATTTTCTTTCGAAATTGTATTTTTTCACTATGGCATAATTTTGCATCGCTGTAATCGCGTTAGCCTTTAGCTCGTCTTCTAGCCATTGGTGTGTGTTATGGGCGTCTGTCCTTGCATCACTATATACGATACAGTCCTCTCCTCTCCTTGAATAAAGATGTGTAATGGTGGTATGTTCAAGATAGATTCTAGGGCTGCTGTTGGGATGGTGTTTAGGGCTCCTGTTGTACTGAGACATGCTAGTGTTTGTGTACTGCTCAGGAGTCCTATCGCCTCCTTTTGCTTTGTCCTAGTCCACCACACCACTAGCCTATAGAGCATCATGGGTCTTATCACCCTAGTGTAAAGCCATAGAGTCATTTTAGGGATTAGTCCCCAATTTTGCCGCACATTCTACGACACCTGCCCAATGCTCTTTATGTTTTTTTGATGGCTTTTGTGATGTGTGGCCTCCACGTCATTTTGGCGTCGAAGGTTACTCCCAGGTACTTACGAAGGAGATTTCCCTACTCCCGAGCGTCAGTAGCTATAGGCCTTGCAGCGCTCGTCTTTTTGTGAAGATGACAATTTGTGTTTTGGGATTGATTGCCAGTCGCTGTTGTTTGCACCAATTGTCTACTATGTTTAGAGCTCTTTGTGCTCGCTCCAAGACAACTCCCGCGACAACGGCTAGATTATCCAGTGGATATCCTCTTTGGACAGTTTTCCTAGAAGGTCATCTACTAGTGTTGACCATAGCAGTGGAGACAGCACTCCTCTTTTTGGGCAGCCTTCCCTTGCCTTAGCCTTAATAGTATGGCCCCCCAAAGTGGATATGATTGTCCTTTTCTCTAGCTGGCCCTGATACATTTGCGAAAGCTTGGCGGGACTCCTTCCTTTGCTTTTGCCTCTACGAGATAGGTTGTTTTGATGTTGTTGTGGCCATGGCTATAGCTTTTGTCTTCCATTGACTTTGTGATAAGCCTCTTTAGGTCGTCTAGTCCAATGGGATAAATCCAATCCGGTCCCGCGAACTTGTACGGTGGGAACCTGCTAATGGGTCTTGTGACATTCATGGCTAATCTCCAGTCTTTTCGGTTAGGCCTTTTAGGTCTTTGACTGGGATTGTCTGGCTTGTCCTCGTAGAATAGATATTAATGGAATTTATTATTTATCTTATTCTTAATTTAAATAACATTTATATTTAGCATTATGCTTATGATTTTAAAGTCAAATTAAGTAAAATTATAAAATAATTGTCTATACAAATAAAAGGAAGGGCGACGAAGTTAGAGAATACAGGCCCCTGAGTTTGCCCATTATACACCTCCAGTAATGGGAGGACTCGCTCTACAGCCACCCCAGTCCTTTGACAAAGTCAAAGACTTTGCTGTAAAACAGGTCTTCCAGGTCAGTCGGTGTAGGATCTTCCTTAATATAGGCAGAGCACAATAGTAGGACAAGATAAACTTCGTGGACTCCGCTTCTTCTTTGCAGTCTCTTCAGTTAGGATTTTCAGCGACACCTAATACATAGAAGTGTTTCTTTAACTAACATTGTCCAGCTAGGATACCATTTAAGGATTTTAGCTTTGATATGGAAAGATTATTCACCTTAAGGGTTGGGTGTTCGTATTGTATTTCTGCAATGAGCACAAGTGAAAACATTATTTAACTTGCTTTGTGTTCTGCTGGAGTGATGCTTTGCAGTATGTTTGAGGGATTGATTTTGGATAGGGACACAAGCCTTTTATCGGTTTTCAAAAATGCTCCTTATTTTGTTTTGAGTGTGCCTTCACCCAGAAAAAGGCAATTTTATTATCTACAGATGCCATCTCCAGTGCCATAACACATTCATTTGCCAGTTTTGATGAGACCTTGAGATGTATTAAGAAATCATACCTGTATTTACTCTCTGTGTGAATGCAAATGTTTTTTATTCTTATCCCTGGTTCAGTTATTTTTTTGGCACTAGAGCCTCCTCCTGCAAGCGTATATCCAAGGAATGAAGAGACAATAACGCCTCGCTTCCTGTCGTCGGTATAGTGTGTATGGCACCAGTAATTTCCATATATTCTAGACATTGATTGTGTAGCTTACTTATTGCAGTTTTGAGTTTAACCCCAGGCTACCATAAAACTGCTGCATTTATTAAAAGGATTCATTTTTAGGATATAGTCGTAGATGTACTGATCGGAAAGCTTGTCTAAGTTTTTTTTAATCAAAATCATGAGAGGCTTATCGGTCTAAATGATTTGGCATAGCTATAGACTTCCTTGTCTGGTTTGGGTATGAATACCTCCTGGACTTTTGTCCAGTTTTGGGAAACAAAACAAAAAGTGTGAGTGACCGGGTGTTAAAGTATAAGTTCGAGTAACCACATAAGTAAGGCTGGATAAACTTTATCCATTTCTGACTTAAATGGTAAGAATATTTGAATGACCCAAGTTCTGTTTTTATGTTGAAAACTATGCTCCAATCTTCTTTTGAAGAAGAATGAATCTCCTGCTGTCCTTCATGTTTTGCAGGGGTAAAAATGGTTTTTTGACCCCACTAGTATAACTGCTATCTTCCTTTTTCATTATTCCAGGATAAAGCGTTATTCCACATGGGTTGATGGATCTTTCTCTACTCGAGTTGAGTGGGCATGACTTTACATATGAGAGCATAAAAGCCTTTTTCAGAAGCAGCACGAGGTCATTGATTTCATCCTGCGTTCTTGACAAAAAATAATTTAAAATTAAAGAAAGTAATTTGACAGTTGCAATTATTTATTATACTTCAATAATTTTTGCCTCAAAGACCTACTGTTAGTAATCTACCTAGTAAGTAGATTTAAATAGAATTTTTGTAAGGTATTTATATTTTTACAGAAAAATTCTAATGTTTAAAATAACACTAAACAAGATTAGTCTTAAATATACGCCCCTTCCCAACTTTATATAAATACCATAATAAGGGTAGAAGGTAGAAGGCTATCACGTATAATTTAATTTCTAAAGAATAATTTCTTTAATAATTAAGGTATTTATATAATTAATATGCGTTTATATCTTAATTGTAAATTTATAATTTAAAAAGTCTTGTTCAATTTGTTCAAATATACATTTCTTAACTAATAGTGTATTCAGTATGTTTCCCCTTGGCAAAATTAAATAGTGATTAATTACTCGGATGTTTGCTTCTTTCTTAATTGAGTTATATTATTATGAAATATATTATTGCACCTAAATGTTTAAAATTCATGAACTACCTTGTAATAGTTTTAACTGCAATATTATGAAATGAAGGTCAATACCACGGGAGAAAAAACTACTTGTTTCGGTTTATGTTGAAATTTCCGTTCCATAATATTACAACAAATAATTTAAACAAAATATTCTCATAACAATAACCAATTGCTAAGTAACGAAACATCCGTTTCAAAATAAAAATACATTAATTGTAACCTTTCACAATAAACACATTTAAACGTAAAAGTTGTTTTAGTAATAGTGCAATATTTCGATGGATACCGATAAAACGTCGATAATTAATTAAACCTCGCGGTAATTAACAACTTAACAAACATCTAATTATGGTACATTTTTAAATTAATTGCCGTTGGAAAACTAGATGAAAATCAAGTTTTATAACAGTTGTGCAATGTGAGATGAACGAACGCGCGAAGGTTCGTTGAGTTTGCAATAATTCACTTTTCGATTAGAACTCGCTGAATGCGGATTGACGCTTTTTGGAAACGTGAAACTTGAAATGAAAGTGCGAGTGAAAATTCGATCGGTTTTTCGTTCTGGGTCAGATTTCTCGTTACGGTAGTAAATCTAATGGCATTTCAAAAGCGATTGTGAAAGATTTTTTACATGAAACCAGAATAATCCTTAATTTAAATATCTCAATTGAAATGCATCAAATTCCTTCGATTTTTTTATTCGAATTGTACTTTAAAAATTGTTAATATTTTTATGCTTATTAATTTTACGCCTTATTAAACTAATTTAAAACTACGCTATTTTAAGAGAATTTTTGACCCTTTTGAATTAGCGTGGAATAATAATCTTAAGACCTTTTGTAGAAAATTTTAAAATTGTATATTTTTATTATTTCATTTAAATAATTAACGGACATTATGATGATTTAGCCGTTACATATTTCACAATGTTAATTTTGATTCATTAACACTTTTACCAAACAAACAGATTTTGTGCCCTTCTCAATAAAAGTGGCACGACATGGGTCAGTCAACTTGGCCCCCCCTTTTAAGAATTTTGAGTCCAAAATGTTGCACCAGAAAGGTCTTAAGTTGCACCAAGTTGCACCGTAAAAAATAAAAGTTGCACCAATAGGGGTGGAAAGTTACAACGTTTCGAAATTTAGGGGGGCTAAGTTGACTGACCCGCACGACATTACTTTTAAAACAAGAAAATAAAAAGATTACATTCTTTAACGTAATTTATTTTAAATAAATTTCACATATTAAAAACAATATTCACACTGTAATAAATATATGAGGAAAATAAATTATGTCAGATTTTAATTATGTCAGATTGTAGTTATGAATTATGCTTGCATAATCATTGAATCAATGTAAAATCAATTATGTGTTTTACTCCTTTTTTGCAACTATATTTAGTTTTAAAATTTATGTTTTCGGACTGAAAATGGCTCAAATTTTATAAGCATTATTGGGGTTCATTCTATAAACCCCAAATTTCTCAATTTGCAATCTGGTTAGCTTAAATATTATTTTAGCTTCCACTTTTCGATTTAGGTGAACTTCAAGTAAGAAGTAAGTTTTTTCAAGAATTCATATTAATTAAATATGTCATTGGCCAACGACGAGTTGCTCGAGCACAGTTATTGTTTAACATATATTAATTACACCTTTTGTTTTAATATAATCATTTCTAGTACATCAATCTGAATTCATTGTTGGCAGAAACACTTGGCAGAAAACTTACTGCTTTTACAGGTCATATATCTGATGTAATTTCAATATGCCATTATGTTTTTTTTTTAATAGTGCCGCAAAGGGTTAGTTTTAAGTTTTATTTCTGGAAGATTATTTAATATAAAAATATTATCTTTACTTATATATCCAGAAATTAGTTTGCAAAGGCGCTAAATAAATGAAAATAACAATTATACTTTCATATTTGAAGGTTCTAGAATTCACTGGCAATTTCCCTTCCAAACTTAAAAAATTTCCATTCCTAGATTTTATTATTTTATTTTATTCCCTTGATATAACTACTCGTTTCTGTTATTATTTGTTTGATTTTTTCAAATATTTCCCTAAATAATTTCTGAAATTTTCCAGCAATTTCCTTTCAATTTTTTTAGAATTTGATATCTATATATCTTTCAGAACTCTACAGTTTTCCTATTGTACTAAACTTTTCCTTCATCTTTTTGAAAATTAATGAAATTCCAAGCAATTTTTCTTATAACCTAAATATTCTTGAGGTCTTTAGAATTTTCCAGCAAGTTCTCTTGTAAATTCAGATAATTTTTTAGCAATATCTCGCAGTTTGGTTCTCGTCTTCTGCTCTGAGGTTATTTCCAAAGTATGCAAGCCATGTGTTGGTTATATCTGCTTAAAATTTGTGGAGACAACAATGAGATATTTAGAGGGATTTTTAAGCTGTAAATAATAACAATATTTAAAATCTCTTTGGTCATAGATTTTTAGATACTAAAACAAGTTATCATGGCTCACTTTAAATATTTTCTGCAAAATAATGATTATGTATTCTATTTGTTATAAATGAAGTAGCGTGAATAATATGTCTATATTTATTCATACACAAATGAGAATATAATAGCTAATATATTATTGTATAGTATTACTTCTCGTGCAGTGTACAACAAACCTAGTGTCGTCCAACAAAGTGTCGTGATTTTTTAAGAAACATTTTTGTTTTTTAATTTATTTTTGGTATGTTTGAAGAATATTGTTTAAAGTTTACATTAAATAAATTACATGATTTGTCCAAAATTTTCGGAGCGTGCAGCTTGTCAAGATCGCAGTAGTCTGTGTTATACCACAGAAATATTTAAAGAAGTCTTAGGAGAAATTAGGGCTGGACGTATAAATGCATTTTGTTCGGCCGCTTTACTATTTTGCTCCGTTGCCAGGAGATGAAAAACGGATTTCGTGTGTGTACGTCAAAAAAACTGTACCGTGTTTTTTTAGAAGACAATATCGTGATCGCGTACACTGGACACTTGTGAAGAAAAAGTGTAAAATCTGTGCCTCCTTCGCCTGCGCTGTGTCCGTTCTCAAACTAACGAATCGCAAGTGCCGGTGTCGAAATATTCACGGACAAAGGTACAGTGGATATTGCGTCCGTCGACGCAATATTTGGTGCCGAAACCAGGGACCTTTAGATATTTCGACTACTCACCGTTACATTTTCTCTGAGATCGATAAACCGAGAAATATATTAATTACGAACTGAAGAAATTAATTTATCTGCAAATCCTTATTGATTCATAAATTGAATTCAATAATAATCATCATAAGAGCTAGATTCTGTCGATTTTCCTCAATTCTCACCAAACGCCTGCAAGTCAATTCAGTTCCCAATTAATTTCGCCGTACGTGAATTAAATAATAATTTATTCACCTGAACGAACCATATACTCATCGTTTGTGTTTTGATTTTCGTTTTTATTCATTAGTCAATTAATTAATAAATTAATTGCTTTACTTTCGCCAACACTTATAAATAAAAAATGACCGCAAAAATTAAGCAGCAGCTCGAGGCCGCGGTGGCTAAACGCGCAAACATCTTCGCCAGCGGCTCACATATACTTGAGAAAATCCGCCCCTCTCCGCCGCTGATGTTGCCTCCCTGCCGGTGTTGGCAGCTCAGATTCGCCGATATGAGGAGAAGTTTGAACAGTTGCAGGACCTTATCAGTGATCTGAACAGTCAACTTCCACAAGAGGATCAAGCCCCGATTACGCCTTCCGAACTCGCCTTTAGCGACGTAGTATGCGACATTCGCTCCAGGTGTGCTGCGTTGCACCAGTCGGTTGATCCGCTTCCTAGCGCTCGCCTATCCACGGCCCCGTCAATGCTGCCTCGTATCACCTTACCGTCATTTAGCGGCCTCCTGGAAGACTGGCCGGCTTTCATCGCGTTATTTGAGTCTCTTGTACACGATGACGCTTCCGTCCCTGCAGTTCAGAAACTGCAATACCTTAAGTCGTCATTGCGAGGCGAGGCTTTATCCACCATTGCTGATCTCGATATGCGAGCAGAGAATTACCCGCTCGCCTACCAAGCTCTAAAGGCCCACTATCACAATCCTAGGCGGCTCGCTGCCATGTATCTTGGCAATATCACGGGATTCCTTCCCATCACCTCCGACTCCGCCTCTCAGCTGCGTCGGTTTCTGGACGTTCACCAGACTGCTGTTAGCGCGCTTATCGCCTTACCGTTGGGAAATCTCTCAGATTTTCTGTTGCTGTCCCTCGCCTTGAACAACCTGGATAGCCCGACAAGAACCGAGTTTGAACAGCAACTAGTTCTGGATCAGATCCCCACCTATCAGCAGTTGGTGGACTTCATATCCCATCGCGTGAGGATCGCCGAGCTTCATGCCGCTACGTCAATGCCATCTGTATTGACTCGCCGTCAATCGCTGTCTAATTCTCGGTCACCTGTTCGCCAGTCATCCAGACCTCATTCCCCGACAGCCCCTCACCGTTTGCGGAATTCGTCGCCGGCCAGGTCTGCAGTGCTCCATCAGCGACCCAACGGCCAGGAGTGCCAATTCTGCTCTTCTACCCAGCATACCATTCGTCAGTGCGTGCGATTCAAGCAGTTATGCGTCACCGATCGGCGCACTGTGGTCGTGTCCCGTCGTCTATGCTGGAACTGCCTCAGTGCCTTCCATATCGCAGCCCACTGCCGCTCCACTGGCTCCTGCCACATCTGTCAGGAACCGCACCATACACTGCTGCATGTAGCCGACCCATCCACCGAACAACGTCGATTAGCCATGTCACATCAACAGAGCACACGCAACAAGTCGCCGCCTCAGGTCCCCAGGTCTTGCTTTCCACCAGCAGCGGTATCCACGGCGGCGGTATCACCTCCTGACCGCAGACTGCCACGTCGGAGCTTCCAGTCCTCGGCGTCATCCGCTGTCTCCGATTGACTAGAATTGCCTACCACCACTCGCCACCGCACAGCATCATGTCGCGCTCAACTTCGCCAGGTTCTGCTATTGGCCGCACCCATCACCTACGAGCTTTGCTGGATTCCGGTAGCAGTACCAGTTTTATGACCACCGAGTGTGCTAGATATTTACGTTTGCCACTTAAGACGGACCATTTGCCTTTGAGTGGCCTGGACAACGTCATCTTGCCCGCTGCTACGGCCACTACCACTATCCTGCACGACGGAGATCCTCCTCGCCTGACCGTGACGTTCTGTGTCATCACTCGGATCACGGCTCGCACACCTCCACAGCCAATACTCATAGAGGATTGGCCGCACCATCGCCACCTGGCCCTTGCTGACCCAGATTTTCATCGCCCACTTTGTATCGATCTGCTGCTCGGGGCAGACGTCCTCCCATTATTGTATCGTCCTGGTCATATAGGGCCACGTTGCCGATCACCGAGTGCCTTTGAAACCACTCTTGGATGGATTTTACTCGGACCCTACGGAGACCCGCCTCCGGTTCGCCGTGTCCATTTCCATCCTTCGGTGAGGGACAATGAAGGGGCAACCCCTTCTCGCCGACGGCAACACCGCATCTCTGCTTTCCAAGAGGCGACATATGATACGAGTGGTACCCTGGACGCCATCGACACATCCTCAGAGCGTCCAGAGCGATCTACCTCACCAACAATGACCGTCGTCCCCGCAACTGGCGCACTCTCTAGCTCCTGCTCTCCTAGCGTCATGATGCCACCCAACATATCATCAGTTTCTCCTAACCATGACACCCATATCGCTCTCGCCGACGCTGTCTCTCGCCTATGGGAGCTGGATCAAGTCACCTGTCAGCCTCGACTAACTCCGGCTGAGCAACAATGTGAGGACCTTTTCATGGCCACCACGACCCGTAACATAGCAGGCAGATACTGTGTCGCGCTGCCGTTGATAGATAAACACCTGGGTCAATCTTGCAATGTGGCACTTCGCCAATTTCATCGCCTCGAGGCTCGGCTGCAACGTGATCCGAAGCTTCATGGAGCCTATCACGAATTCATGCGGGATTACTTGGTCAGTAATCACATGGAACGGGTGCCTCCGGAAGAACAAGCAGCAGCGGTCACGTATTATATCCCTCATCACCGGGTCCACCGTCCTGATGATCCTCCATCTAAAATCCCGGTTGTATTTAATGCCTCCTGTCCCACCTCCTCTGGAAAGTCCCTCAATGACATTCTCCTAACCGGTCCGAAATTACAAGCGGAAATCTCGTCGTTACTCACCCGATTTCGCATCGCCCAGTTCGTCTTCACTGCTGACATTCGCCAAATGTACCGCCAGATTCTGGTTCAATCAGATCATTGCGACTTGCAGCGCATCTTATGGCGGTTCTCTCCTGACGAGCCAGTCACCACTTACCGCCTTAAGACTGTAACCTACGGCGTCTCATTCTCTCCATATCTTGCGTTGAGGACAATTCAACAATTAGCCATTGACGAGTCCTCCCACTATCCAGCGGCCGCCAGGGTGCTTCAATCGGATGTATATGTCGACGACATTCTCACCGGATGTGACACCGAAGATGAAGCTATGCATCTTCGTCAAGAACTAATAGACCTCCTCATGGCGGGCGGTTTCGAACTTCGTAAGTGGCTGGCCAACTCTCCCGCCCTCCTTGAGGGCATCCCGGAGGAACATTGTCGACTCCCCGCTTCTGCAGACGCCTTTTCTCTAGACCGAGACCCGGCGGTCAAGGTTCTCGGTCTCAAGTGGGACCCATATCGTGACCATTTCGCCTATTCCGTGCAAGTGTCATCGGGACGTTGCACAAAACGGTCCATGTTGTCGCAAACTGCGCGAATTTTCGATCCTTCCGGTTAATTGGGCCCAGTGGTGTTTCGAGCCAAGCTCTTCATCCAACGTCTTTGGCTCCTGAAGCTAGATTGGGATGAGGTGCCCCCTGAAGCTATCACCGAAGTGTGGCAGCAATTCCAAATAGAGCTCCCGCTGCTTGAAGATATCTCTATCCCCCGTCATCTGGAAGACCTCCACGGATGTCAGCATCGTCGGATTTTGCGACGCTTCTGAACTGGGATTCGCTGCCGTAGTCTACCTGCGAGTCACTCCCAAACGTGGGTCGCCCTATGTCGCCCTTCTCGCTTCCAAGTCTCGGGCCAAGTCGCCTCGTCAAAGCATCAAACCGCCATCGCTGCCAGTGCCGCCTCTGTCGGTTCATACCACCTTCTGCGCCACACTTCGGAGGGCTCTGGGAGGCCGCTGTCAAGTCCACCAAGCACCATCTCCGCCGAATCGTCGGAACACAGTTGCTTTCCTACGAAGAATTCGCTACCGTTCTCACCCAAGTCGAAGCCGTGCTCAATTCTCGCCCCCTTTGTCCGCTGTCTTCTGACCCGTGTGATTTCGGAGCACTTACACCTGGACACTTTCTCATACAGCGGCCCCTCAACACCGCACCTGTCTCTGATCTTCCTCACATGCCCGGCAACCGGTTCGCTCGCTGGCAACTAGTCCAACGCATTCGGAATGACTTCTGGAAGCGTTGGCAAACTGAGTATCTGCACACCCTACAGCAACGCTCCAAATGGATATCCCCAGAATCCGACATCGTATCCGGGACCCTCGTACTCATCAAGAAGGACAATGCCCCGCCACTGCATTGGCCTTTGGGTCGGATCACTCGCACGTTTCCCGGACCGGATGGAATTGTCCGGGTTGCCGAAGTTAACACCGCCACGGGGGTTTACACGCGTCCACTGGTGAAGCTTTGTCCTCTGCCTTCTCAATGATGACCGCAAGCAGTCATGGCGGGCGGGATGTTCGGCCGCTTCACTATTTTGCTCCGTTGCCAGGAGATGAAAAACGGATTTCGTGTGTGTACGTCAAAAAAAACTGTACCGTGGTTTTTTAGAAGACAATATCGTGATCGCGTACACTGGACACTTGTGAAGAAAAAGTGTAAAATCTGTGCCTCCTTCGCCTGCGCTGTGTCCGTTCTCAAACTAACGAATCGCAAGTGCCGGTGTCGAAATATTCTCGGACAAAGGTACAGTGACATTTTCGTCCGTCGACGCAATACATTTAAAGGTATCAAAAAATATAAAATACCGATCAACACCAGAACAAATCGTGGAAAACATCCCTACATAAATAAATCATTTGAGAGGTCAACAACTATTTCAAAATGACACAAATAACATCTTGCTAATTGTCTCTTAACAATGGAAAAATATGAATTCATTAACTGCCAGAAGTTCCTCCAAAAAAGTGGATAAACAACGGTATTATGGGCAATATAAGAGCTTCCAGATTTGGATGAAGTTTGCTGACCTTCCAACATTATGGTGTCAATGGGATATGAGTGGAAGAACATAATTTATTATGAACTACACCCATGCTTCTTTCGTATAAAATTTTATGTATGTTTTTTTTGTAATTTGTTTTGCGTACGTATTTTTATAAGAAAGAAGACCAAAGATATAAATAAATAAATAGGTGTTTCAATTAGTTATGAAGTTCACTAAAAAAAAACATAAAATCCCTTTTAAAGATAATCTTCCTGGATAAATTTATTTCTTGGGTTTAAAATGAGACATAATTTAACTATTAAAAAATCCATACTCAGTAGGAGTGGCCCATAAACAAGGTCACTATGCTTTTACGATCCAAGAATATTTTATGCTATTAGAAAATACCATAAAAGAACCAGGATTAGAAATAACTCATTCCAGTATTTGGAATTTAGACGACTCTAATTTTTGCACTGACCCTTCTAAAAATAAAATGGCTGGTTATAAAATCATGCCTTGCATACGAGTAATAAGTGCTCCTAGAAGAAACAACATAACAGTTCTACTAGCAGCGTCTGTTCGGGCGAAAAAGTCCCACCACTTATTATTTTTAAAGGAAAAAATATCTGGGATCAATGGGTTGCTCCAGAGAATACTGACTTTCTTGGAACCACGCATGCCGCGACTACCAATGGTTGGATGGAATCAAAATTATTTTGAAAATAAATTTTTGAAATCTATTGATCCAAGCCGCCCAACCTTATTAATGTATTTATTATATTATGGGTATTCTAGTCATATTAGCGTAAAATATTTCCATTCTAAAACTTCCACCATACACCTTTAGACCTAAATATGTTTAAACAATTAAAGTCAAAAATTAAAATCAAAATTTAGGTACGTGACAAAGAATAAATATTGTAATAAAGCAAAGAGTTTTCTGTAATGATTGGAGATATTAGGCGTAATTTAAACCCGGAAATAATTATGAATGTTTTCAAAAAAGCGGGTATTTATCAATTTTCAAGGAATGTATTTCCAGACTCTACATTTTCCGCGACTGCCTTGAAAGAATGGCAAGAAGTAAACGCCAGTTCCTCTGTATATTTAAAAAAGTATTGTCCGGTAATCTCACTTAGCTAAACCATTAATTCACTTTGAAAATAACAGTATCCTAGGTGAAATATTACAGCGATGAATGAATAATCTCAACAGAAAATGTCTAGGATGTCTTCATACACAAGTACGTCACCTTGAGGACATAATTGAAAAAAGATACATTCTTTTAAGGTTTCTTAAATAGCAACATTTAAGGTTTCAATATTTCTTTTTTTTTTTATAACTCTTGGTTTTAATAGATTTTTCAATTTTAAGTAGGTTTTGCTACAAACTCGCAAGTACTATACATATTGAACCTACTATACTAGAATTTTTAAGATAATCAAGAGTTTATATTTTTTCTAAAAGCATGTCATATTTGAAATTGAATATAGTTGATGTGAAATAATCTTGCCCATTATTTACTAGGTTTTTACAACAGTAAATTCATATATAGTCTGTCCGTCGGATCTTCCGTCGTACGTCGCAAACTATCGCTTCAAAAAACGACGAAAGTTTTACAGTGCGTTCTTTTTCTAACGCATTTGGTTTACTTTATCAGACTGAATGTTTTTGTGTCGTTTCTCGAAGCGATAGTTTGTGACGTAGGACGGAAGATCCAACGGATGGACTATATACTTAACACATAACGCAAACACATATGACTGACTTATGTTTCAGCCTGTTAGGGTTTTTATTAAGTTAGGTTAGAAACACTAGTGTAGGGTATAAGTGATTAAAGATATATTGTCTATAGGAATTGTCTGAATTTAACGTAAATTAAATTTTTGCAAGTTTGTTTAACAGAAGCAGAATTCAAGCTAGTTTTGACAATCAATTCTATTTGTTACAGGAAAAATATTTTTCTTTAATTTAATAACGTGGTGTTGTCAGGCAACAAGTTTTTTAATAAATGATTTGTGTTTTAAGATTTACTAAATGTTTTCGTATTTTTTAAATTATTAATAAATTTTCTACCTAAAGGACTTTAATATTTTTTATTGTATATAATTGTACCTAATGTACCTGAATAATTTAGTTGCTGTTAAAATTAAATTTACTATAAAATGATATATGTATCAATCTACAGCGGGGTGTAAATGGTGAAACGTAAGTGAGCCCAAACAACAACCTCACCTGCACGTGGATAACTAACGAGGCTCTCTCAACCAAGTTTCCGAAAAAATAGACTTCTCTTGACGGCCCACAGCTTCAGGTGGATGTGCCGTCTGGAGCAAGGGGACCTTCTTACTATCGTGACGAGTAATTGTCTCTAAAGGCGGATGGTTTCGTTAAGATCAATGGCTGGGAGATGCAGAAGGCCAAAGAGGACCACTGTATTAAAATCAACATGGATATTCCAAGCAAAACTTTCATTATGAACGAGGAAAATAGAGATAGGAGGCCATGCGACCCCTGAATGCATCCAGCGTCATCAAGTTTCCGAGCTTAGTGATGACAAATATGCAACCTGCCACGCTATGCACGAAAAGTATGCGACTGGAGAGAAGCAACTCAATTAAAATAGCTACCCGGAACGTTAGAACACTATACCAACCAGGTAGACTACATAATGCTATAAAAGAACTAAGACTAAACATAGATATGGTGGGCATTAGCGAAGAAGGATAGCCAGAGAGCGATGTATGTGAAAAAGAAGACGCAACATTACACTATTTAGGAAGTTGAAACGAAGTCCGAGATCACATATATATTTCATTTATTTATTTATTATATCTTTTAGAGTATTTATTCTGGTTGTCATCAACATGAAGAATTATGTAATGAACTTGTTTCAATTTTCGTAACGGTGTTTGCTCATCCAGTTTAGTGCTCAGCCTATAGACATAAACATCGCATATACCTGCTGACAGCAGAAAGTAATGAGAAAGAGGTGGAGTAATTTTACCAACAGATAAACAAGATAATGGAAGGCCTAAAAACACAAGCAATTAACATCTTAATGGGAGAATTCAACTCAAAAATAGGTAAAAACAAAGTTAAGGATGTAGTTGGCAAGTTTGAAATAGAAACAAGAAATGATCGCCATGGCCCCTTAATACAATTCTTCCAAGAAAGCAATTTAATTATAACAAGCACTTTGTTCAAATTTCCGGCGAGAAGATTATATACCTAGAAATCACTACAGGACTAACCATAACACATTATTAGAAACCAAATAAACTATAACAATAAGAAAGAAATTTTGGAATGATATAACCAAGGTTAAAAACACTCTGGAGCTGACATAAACCTCTGGTAGCTGAATTGTGAGTTCGAATGAAAACTCTAACTAATAAAGTGAATGATCTTAGTATAGATAAAGACAAACCAAGGTATCCTGAGATGAAAACCAAACTTGTAGATAGAATTTAAAAAAGACGTACCTACAACAAAAATCACTAACAATATTGAACAATTATATTGGCCCATAAAAGTTACCATAAGAAGCATAGCGAAAAAGAACTTAATTATACCAAAAAGTAGAAAAACAAAGACTAAATGACAGACGAAATTCTGCAAATAATGGATGTAAGAAGAATAAGTAAGGGCTACAAAATAAGATACAAAGGAATAGACACAGTCGTTAAGAAGAATAAATAAAACTACCAGGAAACTGACGAACTTGAAAGAAAGAATGACAACCACAACATGAACATAAATATTAAGCTAACTAAACTAATTAAATTATTCAAAATACATCAATTGTGTACGTGAGAAATGTACATCAAAAGTTTATTTACCGACAACACACATAAAATAAATAATAAAGCAACAGTAGACTCAGAAGGGCCACCAATACTGAAGAATTAGTTAACAAAAGCCCTGAAACACTTTAAAGATGGAATCCTAGAACTCATCTTTACGATGCAAGTCCTAGTCCAGAAAAGTTGGTATCAGCAAAAAATCTTTACGCATGATTTTTATTCATTACGAAAAGGCTTTTGACTACCACTAATGTTGGTTTGAGTGACCGTGAAGTGCTTTGTAAATGAAAAGAACATCCTGTTTATTTCTTAATTCACTTGTTTATTAAGGAATAAACTAAGTTCTTTTGACTATGTGAAGCATAATAAACTAAAAAAGCTACTAGAACTTTCTGCATATGATGGCAAAGTTATTCCATATTGTTTAAACCAAAGAAGTTCTAGATACATGCAACAACGGCATCAAAATAAACGTAACACAGATCGAAAACATAGAAGACCTACAAATAATGTTGGACAAGGTAAACATGGTGAGCAAACAATTTAGACTGAAATTTTGGCATAATAGTAGATAGAAACAACTAACTAAACTAATTATATACAAAATACATCAATTGAGTACGTGAGAAATGTACATCAAAAGTTTATTTACCGACAACACAGATAAAATAAATAATAAAGCAACAATAGACTCAGAAATACATTAAAGTGGAACCCTAGAACTAGTCTAGAAAAATTGGGATAAGCAAACAATGTTTATGCATATTTTATTCATTACAAAAATGCTTTGAACAGCCACTAATGTTGGTTTGAGTGTACGTGAAGTGTTTTGTAAATGAAAAGAATATCCAGTTTATTCCTTAATTCACTTGTTTATTAAGGAACAAACTGAGTTCTTTTAACGATATCAAGCATAATAAACTAAAAAAGCTACTAGAACTTTATTAAAGTTATTAAAATATTCGAGAAAAACTGCAAAGATAAAACTTAACGATAAAATAGAACAAAACATCAAAATATCTAAAGAAGTCAGACAGGGCTGCATCCTCTCGCCCTTGTTCAACCTAAAGAAGTTCTAGAGACATGCAACAACGGCATCAAAATAAACGTAACACGAATCGAAAACATAGAAGACCTACAAATAATGTTGGACACGGTGAACAAAAAATTTAGACTAAAAATTTGGCATAATAGTAGATAGAGACAACTAACTAAACTAATTATATACAAAATACATCAATTCAGTACGTGAGAAATGTACATCAAAAGTTTATTTACCGATAACACACATAAAATAAATAATGAAGCAACAATCGACTCAGAAATACATTAAAATGGAACCCTCTTTACGATGCAAGTCCTAGCCCAGTAAAATTGGGATAAGCAAACAATGTTTATATATTTTTTATTCATTACAAAAAGGCTTTTGGTCATCACTAATGTTCGTTTGAGTGTACGTGAAATGTTTTGTAACTGAAAAAAACATCCATTTTATTTCTTAATTCACTTGTTTATTAAGGAATAAAGAGTTCCTTTGACTATTCCTAGCGTAATAAACTAAAAAAGCTACTAGAACTCTATGGATTTGGTGGCAAAGTTATTTAAATATTCGGGGAAAACTGCAAAGATAAAACTTGACTATAAAATAGGACAAAATATCAAAAGAAGTCACACAGGGCTGTATCCTCTCGCCCTTATTGTTCAACCCAAAGTTCTAAAGACATGCAACAACGGCATCAAAATAAACGTAACATGAATCGAAAACATAGAAGACCTATAAATAATGTTAGACAAGGTGACCACGGAAAACCAAATTTATGATAGTGAGCAAGAGAGATATACAAAACAATAAAAAATGTAACCATAGAATCAGAACCAGTGAAACTAGTACAATGCTCTAAATACCTATGATTCACATTGAACTATAAATACTGATGTAGAGATTAAGACTCGGAGCAAGATAGCAAGATCATCATTTATTAAATTGAATAGTATGTCATGTGATCGCAACCTAAGTTTAAGTACACGATGGCGAGCAACAAATTGTTACGTGCTTTTACATTACTGTGTGCAACAGAGTGGTGGACTCTAAAAATATGTACAATAACATGCCCTAAAGCTTTCAAAAAGTGTATTTACAGACGCATTCTAAGAATATCTTTCGTAGACAAAGTAACAAACCTTGAAGTACTAAAAAGGATGAACAAAGGACTGGAATTATTAACAAAAATAAATAAGAGGAAAGCAGCGTCTTTAGGTCATTTACTACTAATATTAGAAGGAAAAATTGAAGCTAAGAAGAGCATATGCCGGAAAAAAACATCTTGGCTGAAAAATTACCGCCAATCGTTTCAAATACCTAAAATTGTAGCAATAATTAATATACTGTAGAAGAGAATATTATAGATGATGGTCGCCCACCTTTGACAGAAGACGGCACAGAAAATGAAGAAGATACATTTATGACTGAAAAGCAAAATTCATTAGCTTGTTGGTTGCTGTTACAAACTTAAATCGCATAATAGACAATGTCACATTTGTTTTTATTAATACCCTTGATTAATATATTAGATAATAATGCGTTTATTTACATCAAAAGTAAATACAACGTATGTTTTAAAATAAGGCGATAAAAAAAATGATATGTGACCTCTTTAGCATTTCTAGTGTAAAGCTGTACAATTTTCTACATTCTATTCTGTCTACTACTACTTTTATTATTCTTATCCATGTTCTGCCTTTATTTATTTTCTGCTCAATCTCCGAATCTCTCTATTCAAATTTATTTTAGTACTTAATACACTTGGAAAATAAAAAACACTACACTTTCTTCACAATTTTATTTTATTTTGCTAGATGTACATTTCGAGTACTATGTACTCATTATATGATATAAGCTATTGATAATGAGTACATAGTACTCGAAATGTACATCTAGCAAAATAAAATCAAATTGTGAAGAATGTGTAGTGTTTTTTTATTTTCCAAGTGTATTAAATAAATCTTCACGTAACTCAAGAACAAATTTTTATTTTAGTACTTCTCTATATTTTTTTTCTTCTCTTGCGTATGCTTCAATTATGTTTTCGTAGTCCTCATATCATTCATACTGCGGACATGTCCGAACCATCGGAGCTGCTATATTCTTATTTAAATAAATTATGTGCAAGTTTTATATTTTATTTCTTATTTTATATCTTTTCATCCTACTCTCTCTTTTTCTTAAATATCTCGGTTTCCATTATATTATTCCGGCGTTGATGTTCCTTTATTATTGTCCACATTTCACTGCTGCACAGAATTGTAGGTCTTGTTATCTCACGGTTTCCGTTTGTATGGTGTTTGGGATATTTTCACTACCAAAATATACTTATTTTCATGTTAAAAAGTTGTCCTTCCTTACTCATTCATTATTTTATTTGATCATCTATAACTTTGTTTTAATTCTTATTTTCCCTCAATACTTCCTTTTATGTTCTATGTGTTTATTGTGTTTATATATAGCTTTTATTGTTTCTTTTATTCTATTACTTATTCCCCGTTTTTCAAGTGTTCGTTTCTTATCCTATTTTATCAAAGGCGTCTTTTATATCTATGAAACACATATGTATTTTTATCTTTTATTCTTTTTTCTAATATGTTTGATAGAATTTTGCTAATACGCTAGTCAAAGTTATCCTTAATAAATGTTGCAGTCTCTTTTATCACTTTAATAAACGTTGGTAGTATTATCCTCATATTTCATACTCTTGGAAATTCTAGCCTTCCTTTTATTTTATTTAATAGTACTGTACATTTTTCTATTCTTTATTCAAACATATATTATATATACTTTTTTATTCCTTGTGACCTTCGAGCTTTTAGTTTGTTAATGAATTTTATGATCTATTTTCTTATTTTGTCCATTTTTTTGTATATTTCAATATTCTATTTTATATTTTTTTCTTTTGTATTATCTCCTGAAAGTATTCTTATTCAAATACATAAAATACACGTATATTTTACAAATACATGCATATCCATTCGTTTGTACCAAACAATTATTATTAATGAGGAATAATATATCATCTAATCAAAATATATCCTTGTACTTATTATTTTCTTTTATATCGAATTCTACATGTCCTTACTTGTCTATCAGTTTCGTGGTGGTCGATTTTATTGAAACAAGCGGCTCGCTTCGCTCCACTTCTAACTTATTGGGGCGTGGGTGATTCCTGCCACCCTCTTTAAGGTTAATTATTAAATTGCTTCACTGTGGTGAAAATGAAATTAAGGTTCAGTGACGTATATATCGTGTCCATAATTTATGCAGCTATCTACTTATAATTCCATGAGTGGCATTTTATTTAACATAAATTAGTTATTATCTAACAAATATTCTAATATTTAATATTCAAAAACCATAAAATAAATAAATCATATGTTAATTCATTCTTGTTAACTTACTTGCTTGAAAGATAACAATATAGGTCAGAATATAAAGTAATTACTTACAGCTTTTCTTCCGGAAACATTTCTAACAGTTCATGTAATTTCCTTAATTTTTGTATTAATTGATTTTTTAATTGCTCAATTAATGCAACTGTGCCTGATGAGGACAAGGCTGAATTTAGAAAGGTCACCAGCCATCAAATTCGAGTGGGAAATAAATCAACTTGATTATTCCGCACAAATTCGGAAAATGTGTTAATTGCTCGGCCTCGATAATCCTCCCAAAATGCAATACGATGAATCACGACAGCGGCGATGGATTTTAGCAATTACATATTTGCGCTAATGCAATTAAACAGGTCCGTGCTGATTGAGTGTACTAAATCCGTTAATTTGCATCTGTCGATATTCAAACGCGCTGAAAGTGGTAAAATTCTATTTCTGATTAACTAAAATATGTTCAATATTATTTTCCTAATTTAAGGTTCTATCAATTATAATATATTTTATTATATTACACCTTCTACTCTTAATTTTAACATTATTTAAAAAATTAAATGAGTTAATCTTTTACATGATTATAGGATGTTTTTTTCTGATATTGACTGTCAACTCAATATTGCTTATATATAAATTATTTAATTGTTAGTAGTATTTTTTTACACCGTCGTTTACTTAATGTAGGAAACTAGATTTAAAAAAGAAATAGTGACACATCTAGATAATACATGCCACTGTAATTATGTCGCCATCCAAAAGGAGTTCTCGAATTCTATAAGTTTTAATTACATTATCCCACACATCTTAGCAATCATTTTGGCGTGAAAGGTCCAGTGTTCTTGGACTAGTGTCAACAAAAGAAGGGTGTCTTTAGTCGGTAGGATTCTGACTAACCTATTATACACGGAAATCAATCAGCACCAGTAATGGAGTCGACTAACAGCTGCAGACATAGGCTACCGAGCGCAGCTCCGGGAGGTGGATAGGAGCGTGACCGAGAAATCCGCCATCAGCTGGCATAGAATCGGGCAGGTGGGTCACCCCCGCATAACCTGTCTAATCCAGCTGCTGCGAACCAACTCCCCCAAGCTACGGTGTACAGATATCGTGCCAATAGCTGCATGGCACAGGCATACTTTCACGAACAATTTCGTTGAAACACCGGGCGAGCTTCTGTATATATCAGGGCACAAACGATTTAAACAGCGTTCGGGGGCGGCCAAACAGGCCAGAGGAGAGGACCCTCAGCGACATACTGACTTGAATAGCGCTCGCTATAATACCGAAGGGATTCCCAGAGACGAGTATAAATGCAAAGAAAGCCGAGGCAAACAAAGCCTCGATAATCCAAAGCATTGATGCCTCAGTGAAAGGACAAGCCTCACCAAAATTTCAGGAATATACACACAAAGGAGGATTCCTGAGAATAGTATCCTTCGACATTCCAACCAGGACATGGCTCGAGAGTATAGCCAAGAAGAAGAACCTCCGGGGGAAAGAAGAAAAACTTGATCTGAAGAAAAAACGGAGCCCAGGAGAGTACTAACGTTGCCTCCACAACCATTAATAGAGGCAACTACCTTCCTCAAAAGAATATCGGTGCAAAACAACCTAAGCACCCAAGGGAAGTCAGTACATCAAACTAATTTACAAGGTTTCTTGGGAGAAAGTAAAAGGAAAAAGCAATACTTCGGCCTTTCAACTATCACCCAGGCAAAAACCGTCACTAAACCTGAGGAGACCTGAGAGTCAGCAATAGAAGGCATTCCAGTATCCGGAGAGGGAGCAATGGATGACAGTCCGTTGCCCAAATCGCCGAAGGGTAATTAATGTTCAAATTACTACAAACTAATATATACCACTGTAGGACTGCATCTGCTGCCCTCAGTGCATATATCCTAAGAGAGAATAATGACATTACACTTGTAAGCCATGGCTTCACAAGGGAATAGTAATGGGTACTTAGACCGAGTATAGTGACATACGCGGTGCTGGTTTGAGGAGAATAAACCAAAAGCACAACAATAAAACATTAAAAGTGCAAAGACAGGCGGGTCTGCTGATAACTGGGGCAATGAGGACAACGCCCATGGCAGCCATGGAACACATATTATCTCTACCAGCACTACATCTATTTGTTATAATGGAAGCTAGACAGGCAGCCTAAAGGATGGACATAAATGGATACAGGAACCATCTGGTACATAAACAAGGCCAGAAATACTAAAGGAACCGGAGCAAACAACTTGCGATTGATTGGTACTTATTGCGTAATGGAGTCGGGACATAACAAAGAACCAATTACCATTATGACTGATAGCCAGGCAGTCATAAGAGCACTAGCCTCACCGATAGTGCAGTCCGGGCTGGTCGTGACCAAAGGATTATTGGATACTTGGGGGGCCGACTTGCAACAAGCGGCTGCGGGTGAATTCATAGGACCTGAACCCGCTTTCGGTATACCCCATGAAATCAGAAAGGAAATAATCCGACACCAGGTAGCAGAGGAGCAAAAAAAGGCATGGCATAACCAAAGCGGAATGAGGCATACGAGACTCTTCCTAGATGGTCCGGTGCCTGACATGATGCTCTCAAGACTGAGCAGATTGAAACTAAGAAAAATCACAAGACTAATCACTGGGCTATTGAGAAAATTTCTCTATGCCGTGGGTGTTTAGAAGAAGAGAAAACTCCCAAACACCTACTGTGACCTTGCGAAGCATATAAAAGACAACGCACGTCGAAATTCGGGACGCCTATTCTTCCTAAAGAACTGCTAAAGAGCATCCCCTGGCAGAAACTCCTGAACTTCATAGAAGACACAGTAGTCAGTAATAAATCATCCAGAGGAGCAAAAAAGAACCAGGGAGAACAGTACAGCGACACCTCCTCATGAGGAAAAAAAACCTTCGTGCGAGTGTCAAAAGATATGCCTCCTCGTGCCATAACTGATCCTCCACCAAAGAGAAGTCGCACTTTTACATGCCTATCTGAGCCCGTAAAACAGATCGCGATTCATCAGAAAACAATACGCGACTGAAATCCCCTATTGTCGTTCTAGTTCGAAAAGATAATTCAGCAGCAAGAAATCGCCCCCTAACTGTCCACTCACATATGTTTATATCTCTCACTTCTTGCAGATGATTTCGAAGGGAAACTGCCGTGAACGTTCGTTTTCTCAAAGCACTAGAAATAAAAAAGCGGTCATCTATAGCTGCTGTAGTCTTGCCTCGCCCTGAACCAGGTCTTCGAGTGAGCTCTCGTTGCATACTCGAGAGACTTAGACCAACGTTTCTCGCAGTTTAGTATTGACCACAAAAACATGATTTATGCTCATTGCAAAACACAAATAATGACAACAATACGCAAACAATTTTCAACTAACAGATGATACCACAGACATAAAAAACTATGCTGTAATTAAACTTGCTTTTGTTTTAAAAATCATATCAAAGTAGATAGATAGATATAAACATTGTATTATTAATTATTAACAACCGGGCCGGTTTCGATATATTTTAGACTTCATCAGCGAAGCGCAGTTGGAGACTGGGAAACGAGTTTTGCTTTGGAGTATTTGACTCTGCGGGTAAACCGTCAAATAGATATTATCATAAAGGTCTATTTATTATTCTCTAATCGTTGCACTAGAAATATGATACCCTTCCTGTCCAATTCCATCTAAACTTAAGGAACCCTCAAACGAATTATGTGCAATGCTCAAGCAATAATCGAACATAGGCATAGTTATAGTTATCTGAAAATTATAATTTGCAAATTGTAAAAGCTATGAACGAAGACCTTTATTGACATTTAAAAATTTTTAAATAATTTCCTTCTTCCTTCCTTTTACCATCCTAATTTATTATTATCCCGGCACTATCTTCCGTCATCTGTTCAGTCTATCTCTTCTTTGTTTCTTCCCGCCCATTCCATACACACTATTTTGCATTCTTCTGCCTAATTCTTCCAAGTATACACTCACACATAATACACATTTTCCATAACTTTCTCCCATCAAACTTTGGCTCTCCCTTCCTCCATATCCAGCTCTTGCTAGAGTTATCTTTGCCTCTATAGCGAGCTGACTGCTATTCATGTACCTTAGTACCCTCTCGTGCACTTGCCACCTTTTAAGCATGTTATTATACCCATTCCTTAAAAAACAAAGCCTATCTTTAATGAAGTTCCACTTCGTTCCCTATTTCTTTTACCCAAGACGCTACTTTTACTCAATGCTCCAACCATCTATTGACTACATTCTCTAATAAACCTACTCTCTATTTTCCACATAGATTTTCCTACACCCATGCCTCTTTTCCATACCCCTTTCATCAGGCACTCTTCCACTAATGCACACAATTTCACAACACGCTATTTTCTTCAATGCTGCAGACTTACTCACTACTAATTATTTTCTGAAGCTCTTTGTATCCTGGAGGTGACTTTGAATCCTTACCATATGCTTCAGAAACCATGCACTCTACTCTATACACTAAATTAGTGTGTAAATCGACGTATCCCATAATTTACATGAACACCAACGTTTCTCCGCTTCTTATTCACAACACTCTATACTTGCCTTTTCTTGCACCTATTTTACATATTCGACGTACACGTCTGAACTTTAAAAATAAATGCTGTATACTTGAATGCTTTAACCCTTCAAATTACCTCATCCTTCTATTCTTCTTCTTTTACACTTCCTTCGCTTCCTTTATTCTTAAATCGCATGTTCTCTACATTTACACACAGTTTATTCATTTATCTTTCCACTCTCTTTAACATGTGTTTTATTCCTGCCCAATCTCGCGCCATTAATAGTATATCATCTGCATATAAACCTATGCTCTCATCCATACTTTGATTTTTTCGGTCACAACCCCACCCGCTTGTCCTTTCCTAAGCTTTTTTTCTATTTCAGTAATATATAAATTGAATAGCAAATGGCTTAATGGACACCCCTGTCGCCACCAACCCATGTCTTAAATTTGTCTAATACATTCATTTTCACTTAGGCAGCAACCGACGTTTTTTTCATACACCCTTTTTATCCTATCTAACATTACATCTAAGAAAACTGCATATGCAAATCTTCTTTCTGCCATCTTTCTCTTTATTATTCTTGTCAGAGTATAGATCTGGTCTCTTGCCTCTCGTCCTCTTCTAAAAAACCCTTCAATTTCTCGTAACAAACCACTATTTTCAGCGTCCTTCTCTAGATGTTTTTTTTTACTATACTCATGGTAACCCGTTGCCCATTACTGTAGTTAACTACATTAGCAATGTCTCCTCATTTGTACCTGGCACACATCTACCACTCTCCATGATTTCAGAGAAAAGTTATGATTATTATTATATTACGTTGTATAAAATGAATATCTTGAATTGACGAGGATTATTCATCTGCCTGATGAAGCCACTGTGTGGCGAAACATGTTGCAGGGTTCAACAATGTATGTGAATCCCTCCCAACTGTGTTTTTTATTTCAAATGAATATCTTACCTAAATTTTATTTAGGTAGTAGACAGTACTTTGAGGAATTAATTCTTTATTTGACTGACATCTTTCTACATAAGGATAATGTATATACTAAAAGTGTTTAGTCATTGAGTCACATTAGGTGTTATTATACATTAAGCACATTATTTCGTCGCTTTCATTCTTTTTATTTTCGCTGTCATTTGTCAACTAAAAAAAAATGTGTATTAACAGTAATAATTTTGTAGCAGACTCCTATATTTCTTATAACTATTTTAGTTATTTTCTGGATATTCTTCTTATTATAGCGGTTAAAACGTACTAGTTGGCAAAATAATCAATTGAAAGCCTCTTCTTATTTTAATTATTTGCATTAAAAGTATATTTCATGTTTTTTATTTCAGCATATTGTTATCATAAATTTAATCTCGTATATCACTCTTATACAGAGAAGTCAACATGTGTTGGTCGACGTGGATTCCAAAAAATCAGCATGAGCTATCCTACCTTTATCCACCATATATTATTACTGTCTATAAGTATTAGATTTCTTATTAGTATATTAAAGCTAATGCAAAAATATTCTGATCACAAATATTAATAAAAACAATCGAATTATATATAAGATATTTACGGATACGATTGAGAATAATACGCATCGTATCGGGACACGTTTTTTTCTGAACTTTTTTTTTAACATTTTACCTGCATATCTGAATTAAAACGCAACAGTATTTCGTTCGTCGTCGACGGTGTTGTATGTGTTCATAGTAGTGTACATTTTTATTTTAAATTTTACTACTAAATGTGGATTAATTCGCTTCCGAGTGCATCTGTGTTACACATAAAAGTCAGTGTTTTAGACTCATGTATAAAATTGGAAAAATACAGTTCTAAATACCTAGCAAAAGCAATTTATAATTAATTTCTTTTGCTAAGAATTTAGCACTGTATTTTTTAGACTTAAGACTTTATTGAACTAAGTTAAGTGATTATATAATTCTCGGTCATGGCCATGGTCTTCGAAGTATAAGGAAGTTTTCGCGAAGGTATGTTTTTTTTTATTCCTTTATATTCTACACTTCTAAGTACAAAATTGCCACAAACTAAAAATTGTCCAGAGGTATTAAAATTTGATAATTACAATAAAAAAATACCCAAGTTCATAGATCTTGTTATATATTATTTTAAAGTTCTACATCCTCACGTCGAATAGTTTTTAATTTTTGGAAAATAATATAAACAGGATTTTGCAAAGAGAAATATAAATAAATAAATAATATATATTAGAAATATGCAAATATAATTATTACGAAATTAGTGATAATTAGTAATTACTATTAAGTGTTCATATTTGTTAAGATAAAAGAGCAAAATAAAATAAAATATCAAGGGTAAACGAAGACAAATAAAATTTATCTTAATTTATCATACTTTTTCAATGGATTTGTAATAGTCTTTCTATTAATATAAAATTTATATGTAAATATGGAAGCCGTCTGAATGCCTCTCATATATTCTATAGAATACAAACTTACTTCATTTCAATTTTTAATCATTTAACAATTTTATATGAAATTATTGGTATTCATTTTTAACAATTTAAATACTTCATTACTTTAAAACATAGAATAATCTTACTTACTGCTAATACAATAAATTTCAGCACCGAATTTAATATAATTTCGATTAACAATTTTTTAAATTTGCCTTCAAAAGAAATTTTAATAATTATTTGAAAACTTTTTTGATTATATTTGCATTGAATCCGACATGAATAAAAGATGGTTTTGTTAAAAAAATATTTTTTATAAGCTCAGGCTATTGTAACCATTCAGTTACGACCGGCATGTAAATTTTTTTAAGCCTAAAAATTCAGACTCGGATACATTAAATTATTTAATAATGTAATTATAGGTCCAGTATTTTTATTCTTAATTTGTACATAACCTTGACTGTTGTAATACATATATTTATGTCCTTATACTCATCAATAAATAAAAAATAATTACCGTTTAAGAAAATGTGGTTTGCATTTCCAAATACTTCACTCGCAAAATACATCGGGTGACATATCAATGTTACGAATGTGTGCTGTAAAAAAATTTCGTCGTTCGTTTTAGAGTGGTTGTTTTTATGTTAGTTGTGGGTAGGAATATTTAGAGTATGCGAGTTACATTCTGCTAGAGTTTCCACCATAATGTTATTAGTTGATTATTTATTTGTTGGTTTTCTAAAAACATTTTTATTGTTGATATCATAGAGTGAGAAAGAGTTAATTTCCTGGAATTACTTAATGTTTTTATTTTTTATTTTTAACAACATTTAACGAATTTCTATAATGAATAAAGCACCATTGCTAATTCTTTCCGGGTGAGAATATCTTAATTCTGGGATAGTATATACTTTCCTTCTAGTCATGATCCATCACAATGTATATGAATAATTGGGCTTAATGTCATATTTAGGGTGGTATTGTTGTATAGTATACGTGAAGATAATTGGAGAGTTGCTCAAATAACGAAGATTATATATATATATATATATATATATATATATATATATATATATATACATCTTTATTGACAAACATGTACAATAAAATTTAACATTTAAATAATAAATAAGTCATGAGGTGTTAGTATGTTAATATGTCAAATGGCTATCGACCAGAGGTCTTTCTGCCTGAAGATTATATTTATACGGATTTCTACAAAAGTTTTTAAATTATTTATTTATAGAGATTGACTTTGTGAAAGCTGTTGTTAGAGAAAGATAATTCGCTTGATTCCAATAGATGTTGCTGAAAACAGTCATAATTGAGTGTTCAATTATGGAGGTGTTTTCTTTATGGTACATCTTGCTTATAAGGAAGAAGGAGACACGTCGACTTTGTTAAAATAAAGTGGTAAAACAGTCAAGTCATAGTCTTTATCTTTAAACGAGGCGTCAGTTTTCTAATTTATTATACAGGATGACTGTCGAAAAACCTTTGGTGATGTATATCGCTTTTTTTATACAATTTTAATAAACGAAACATTAAAGTAAATCATTAAAAGACTTTAATATGAACTGAACTAATATTTTTTCTTGTGTCCCGTTTTTGACAAACGACATTCAACTTTGTTTTCAAATTGCACTATATATATATTTTTTATTGATCCGCAAAAAGGATTTTTTTGTGAATATAAAATTGTAAACAACTGTAATGCATCAAACCAAAGTCGAGAAAATGACGATTAAAAAAAAAAATCAAGTATCCATAGTAAACAATATAGAGAGCCTATTTTAAATGTTAAAAGTGACAGTGTCAGCCATTGATACAATACTGTAACGATTTCTAATAATTTCACCATTCAAATGAATAAACAAGTATTCTATTATTTAGTATTTATAATAGAGAATTTTCTTTCGAATACGTAATCATAAAGAACAACAAAAATGTATTTTAAAAGGGAAGAACAAACTAAAACAAATATTAAAAAATCTAAATAAATGTGGTGTAGCACCGTCCTGATGCAACCCGATTCTATTCAGCACTGCTATTGGCAATTTATCCAGAAAATTATTTATTTCGTTTGTTAGGTAACAATAACATTTTCTTATTAAGGCTGCATTTAGTAAAAAGGTGCCCACTTCTCTGTCTTCTAATATTCCGCACTACTAATCAAAAGTTTTTCGTCAGTCTCCCTGTTTTACTTTCTTTGTATGATTGATACTTTAAAATTATACAGTGCTTCCCAAAAGTAACGGATAAATTATATAAAATCGTAAGATGGTTCAGTTTTCAGCCCCCCACCCCTACGCCTTAGGGGTGGTAACCCTAACTTTAAAAATTCATATAGCAAAGTACCCCTTGCGATACCTCAATTGATAGATTTTTTATTGTGAATACAACAACAAAAAAATAGTCAAAATCGGTTGATAAATAACGCCGATATTTACAAAAATGGTGATGTGGCCATCATAGTACTTTCCCTATATCTTACTCGAAAACTATAAGGTTTACGCAAAAAGGCTATTCATAATAAATTTTTCACTTTTTAATTCTTTACAATTATTTGTTATATAAATTTCGTGTAACTTTAATAGTTTATTAGCAATTAGCAAAAAAATATCAAAATTTTCAATTTTATATTTTTTTTAAATTTTTTAAATTGAAGGAATAACAAAATTTAATTAATTAAATGTTCAAAGTTCTGCCCCTTAACGAAGAGACAATGCCGTAATCTATCCAGAAAATGTTGAACATTGTCTAACATTTCTTGAGTAATTAAGTAAATTCCTGCATTAATTCTTTACTTTAACACCTCAATATTTGGAGGTATATCCAAAAAAACTTTAGTTTTTAAAAAGCCCCAAAGAAAATAATCTAGTGAGGTTAAATCTGGTGATCTTTTTGGCCATTCAATATGTCCTCGTCTACCAATCCACCGAATAGGAAATATTAGATTGAGGTATTCTCGAACTGGTCGTGCAAAATATGTTGGTTACTTGCTGTAACCAAGTTCTGTTATCGGGTCATGTAATGTTCATCATCCAATGCCGATTTAGAAGGGCCCAGTAACGGCAATTTTGTTTATATACGGTATCATTTAGACAAAATGTTGCCTCATCAGAAAGTACGATGTTTCTAATTAAGCAATGATTTGCTTTAGAGAGTTCCATCATTGCCTCACAATTCTTGTACCAAGTACACTTTATACGGGTGAAATTTTTGTTTTCCAAATAATCTGGACACTGTACTTTTTGACGTACCAACTTATGAAGCGACCACTGCAAGGGTTAAATATGGATTTTCTTGCAGCATTAAAATTGCATCGAATTGTCGGTTTTCATTTAAGGCCAATATACGTCTGGCCTTAGACTGATCCCGTACATGTCCGAGATCGCGAAATTAGTTTTCTATTCGACCGGCTTCTATCTCTAAACCCAATCATCATTAAAACTTCTTCTTCTTCTTTCGAATTCAAAAGTCTTATTTCTTCAATCACGAAAAACTCTAAATAGTCTTTGACATAAGTAAAAATAAGTTGCAATTGTTTTAATAATATTGATATGCCCGCCTCAACAGCGTCTACCGAATATTGACGCCCTTCTTTGAATACATTTTGGTAAATATCGCCGCTATTTATAAACCGATATTTTTTTCCGTGGTATTCAGAATAAATAAATCTATCAATTGAGGTATCGCAAGGGGTACTTTGCTATATGAATTTTCAAAGTTGGGGTTACCACCCCTTAGGGGGAAGGGGTGGGGGGCTGAAAAGGGTATGTCAGGATAGTAATTTAAAAACAAAAATTGACGTGTCAAAGCATTTTTCTGAAATATTTTTATTTACGACTTTACAGAATTTATCCGTTAGTTTTGGGAAGCACTGTATATTTGGCTTAATAGACGCCATCCATATGCTCCTACGGAATTTTAACAGAAAGCTATAAACTCACTATGGCATTCTGCTAAAATTGCCTTCGAAGATGTTGATATTAATACACTAGTAATTGTTCTTACTGCTATAAATTAAATGCGACCGATTCTTTTGCAATGTATTGCATTAAGATCCATCAAGAATTCTGGAATAATTACGTATTGATCTAACACAGGCTTTGTCTGGTTTTAGATCTAATCATAGTACTTTAACAATATAGCTAAATGTGAAAAGAAATTGATAAAAGAGTCCAGTTACTTTAGTCCTGTTAGATTTTGACCTGTTTTACCTTTGAAAAATCATAAAATGTCGTTGGAGAAACTTTACCATATTGGATTTAATGAAGTGTCATTGAAATATTTTGAGTCCTATTTGGATAGTCAACTGCTTATCGGCCAATCACCAGTACATTTATTGATTAAGGTAATTTGGCGTACCACTTGAGCTACTCAATAAACAGTAACTATTTGCATGTAAAGCATGATCGTACCACCTTATTTAAAAGCTACGTCGCAGTAAGTTGTTTCTTACCTTGTGTAATTAATTATGTTTCTTTAATTATTATTTGCGAATTGTTACCATTAGATAGTCTAGTTTCTTTTTAAACACATTTTAATGTTTAATGGGTTAAGTGGTAAAGTAGCCTTAATGGCTAAACTTCGACCAATTTTGTGTTTTGTTATTAATATCCATAAGTACGTCAGATTTCCATATGCTATTGCAGAGCGTCGTAATATATTAATGCTTTTTTGCACTTCCTTTAAATATTATTAATGTTCAGTTACTTATATTGATTTACTTCTGTGAATTTTCTACCAAACATTGTAATTTGTTAGTTTTCGTACGTTCAGTGTCTGGAAAAAAAACAATGAATCATTTTTCATATGATAATTTAAATCCATTATTATGAGCATACTTTTTAATGGTTTTCACTACAGATCATAAGTTTTGATTGTTTTACGATGAATTAAATTCTCACTTAACCCGTTGTGAAACATTATTACCTTAAGTGTTGAATTAACCTTATACTTTTATTGATATTTTTGCATATTTTATAACATGTATGAAATATTAAGTTATCTGCATACTATATGACGTTTATTTTATTTTTAAATATAATGTGCACATCTAAGGTATACATTTTGGATTACACATGTCATGAGACTGAGCCCTGTGGGACTTCTGTGGAAATAGCTCCTTCATCAATTATGTTACTATCTTTATTCAAACTTTACCGCATTTATAGTGCATATTTTTTCTCAAAGCCACATAAGATGATAATTCATTTTTATTGTTTTTAGGTTTTATATTAAAACTATTACCGATGTTTTAGGATCTTTGTAATATGCCATATCATATAATATGGTATTTTAAATTTCTAAAAGGATTTTTCTCCAGTTGGGTGAAAGCTGTATCATATAGTAATGCGATCGAGACCGAAGTCTGTTGATTTGCCTAATATAATCGCATATTCTAATTCTCTTATTTTAAATGGCTTACAGAGAAAATTATATGTGTTAATAGGTTTGATATTTATAAAAATTGCAACCCCTAGAATTAGTTGAACGATTTTTTTTTAATTTTCATAAAACGTATATAAACGTGATATACAATACGGATTAGTCTGTCCATTTGGGCTATCGACAATCTGTCTTTATACCCTTGTTAAAACGTCTATTATCATTAAATAAAGTAAAATTTTAAATTTGAATAAAATCTAGCTAGTAGTTTCTTATATTTTTCTTTTGGTTTTTGCTTTGCTCTTAGTAACAACAAATTTAGAAATAAACCAATCAGTGTACAATTAAGTGTCAATTTTACAAACTATTTATCTGTTTCTTTCTAAACTTCAATTCCAGAAGTACATCAACATCAACATTTGTTTCCAATTAAACCGAAATGTTATAATGATATTGAAATATTGGTGTAATGGTTTGAGGAAGTTGTTTAACAACGTCGCCCTGGATCTGGACATCCCGGAAGAACTACATATCGCAAAGAAGGTCGCTTAAGACTTTAGCCACAAGTGATAGATATTCAACAACTCGATCAATTTCAAATTGCCGGACGAGAGTTGTAGGACCCAGAATGTCAATACCATCGGGTCATATGAGCTTCGTTCATATGGTTCAATTTTTTCTTCTTACACGAACGAAAGAGCGAATTACATCAAATTATGTTTATTACATCAATTTTGCTTTTCGTTACATTGCCAGCTTGCTAGTACCCGTTGCGCTTCCAAAATTCCATTTTCTAGCAGGATAATACTCATTCGGGAAGTGGGAAGAAGTGGAAGAAACTAATAATGCCGTCTTCTCGATCATATTCTTTGCCGTCCATTGAAAGTGTATAGGATTTACCAGATCTCCAGCTATGGATTCAAAAAGGGGATTATGATACGTTTGTTATGTTGTCCCCAATAATCTCTTTCTTTCTGTAGATTTCTTTATAGCTGAAATGAAATCAGTATAAGAGTATTACGTTTGAATTCATCCAAAGCTTTGTTTCTGATCATTGGAACGGTTACGACCATTACTACTTGGTAATTCGTGATTTACTCTAGATTAATACTTAATAATGAAACCTATCACTTCAAAATTGAGTCGGTTTTGTAATATACGTTTACATAATTTTTTAGTGGTACAGGTTACGGGTTACAAGTGTTTTAGTTTAGTGTATTTCTTTCAATTTTTAAGTATTTCATTACTCATTCTAGCAGGGGCATCAATATATTGTTTTGGGCGTTTTTATATATACAGAGATATATGTATCAACTTTTAAATTAAGGCTATTATAAAATTTACCTATGTCATTATTTAGATAAATATTTTCATTCCTTTTTATTGTAATTTAAAAAAAAAAATGGCCAGTTAGCTTTATTTGCATTATATTTTCTGGTATGTATTAAAAAATAGTTCCTTGATATGTTATGATTTAGGGTGATGGTAATTGGAAAATAGTCAGTTTTAAAGATATCATTGGACACTATCTACTTGTATATTGTGGCAATATTAATTGAGCGCAATGTAAAATCAACCATGGAATTATTGTGGTTGCGTATTGTCACAAGGGTTTCTTTATCAATATTTGATATAATTGCATTTAAATTGTAAACGGATTATACAAGATTTTTACATTCATTACTAGATAAGTGAGAATCCAATATAGGTGATACTAATTAAAATTTTACGATACATCATTCTTTATTGGGTTAAATAAGTTTACCCAGTCATGGAAGTTTATACTGACTTAGAATATTAAGTTTTGTTATTACGTACAAATTCAATGCCAACATTAATGTTGGGTGTTAGAATATGTTCTTGTAAATGTATAGAGTGATGAATCAGAATCATGACAACCTTTTTGATTTGGTCTATATTCACGTATTGTGTTGTAGTTTTATGCTAATTGAAAATGATGTTTTAATCAGGATTATGTTGGAATAGTAATATCGTTGGGATTAAAAGGTAACAATATTATAAAACTTGTTGAAATAAAATATGGGCAATTGAACAAACATCAAAACGTGGTAAACAGGACCTACATAAGAACATAGACAACTGTAACGTCTTTAAGAGAATAACACTATTCAATACAGGGTTGAAAATGTTAGAATTGATTATTGAACAGATAAAAATATCGATTTAACAATTACAACATAGTTTCCATATCAACAAAAACATATTTTTGCAGACATTGAGATCATAAATAGAACGCTAAATGGAGCACAGCCAACCAACGTGAAATTTATTGATCTAGAGCAAGAATTTATATACATATGCAAAGACTAAATTAAGGAAATGTTTCGACAATCAAATTGGTAATATAAGTTGTATTAAAAAGAAATCTATTATTTTTCTAATAAATAGTTTTAGTTATCAGCATTTCGCGTTTTGTAAGTCCGATCGTATTCCACTAGATGGCGTTAGAAAGATGAGATTTCGTACTAGAAAAAAAATTCTGGCAGTTTCGATTGTTCAAGAACTAAAGATTGCAATAGAAAGTGTTTGGATGCCACATGAGTTAACGGAAAAAAACCTCATGGACCGATTTTTTGAAGCGGTTGGTGACTGGTAATAAGAAGTGGACTACTTACGATAACGCCAAACGGTCGTGGTCAAATCGCGGTGAACCGGCGGAAACGGTGGTTAAGCCAGAATAGACGGCTAGGGAGGCTTTGGTGGAATTGGCAGGGAATTCTCCACTGTGAGCTGCTCCCCCGCGGCAACACTATTAACTCGAAACTGTACTGTCAACAATTGGACTGTCTGGAGGAAGCAATTGCCTAAAAACGACCAGCTTTGGCACTAGGAGAGGAATTGTATTCCATCAGGACGCCAAGCCACAGACATTAACATTGACTCGCCAGAAGCTCGGGAAGCTTGGTTGAAAGGTTCTTTTGCAACCATCTTATTCATTCATTATCCAAATTTGTTTTTACCACACCTTATATAAGTACAGAAAAACTAGAAAAAAAGTAATAAACAAGAACAACGAATCGTAGGAGTTTATAACAAAAAAATGAGTAAAATAACAAGGAACCCTGATAAGTTAATTTCTTACTCAATTTGTAGTCGAACATTTTTGTATTGAAGATATTGTTAATTATACATTTAGTATTGTTTTACTTCCCTTTATATAAATAAAACTATATAAGTACTTTCAAAAATATATTGCAAGACGCTACGATTGTTTGTTTATTTATATACAGTGAAGATGAACTTTCAACATCTGTCAGCCTCATCAATTAACACGTTCGCCGCCAAGCGAATATTTCACATAAGTGCTGTTTTGAATCCCGCGTGATCGCCGGCGGTCATAGCTAATATAAGGAATAACTACAAATTATTTCCCCGGCGTGGAAATTAATGTTTCACTTGATTTTACGTTTTATTCCAACTAATTTCGACTATAACTCATTCTTATGGAGATATGTGTTAGATGCCATTACAAACTTGAATTTTGCATTTGCGGATGACGTAAAATTAATAACGGATACAGATACAGACCGAAAGAAATTATGATAATTTGAAAGAATGTCAATATTTAAATTAAAGGAACAGCAAAGACCAGCTTGTAGTGAGTGAGATTGAAAGCAATAGCAAATAAGAAGAAGACATTAGTAATAGAATAGAAAAAGTAAATATAACCTATTGCGCATTACGTAACAAATTTGTCAAAAAAGGTTTCATATTTGACTAAAATATAGGTTTATAAAACTATCTATAGACCCATAATGATATAGGTTGCGAAAATTAAGTGCTAATAGAAAGAAAAAGAGTAAAATTAAGACAGGAAATAATATTTTTAGAAAAAAATTAAGGCATTAGATGAACATAAAGAAATGGAAATTGCTTACGTATAAAAGTAAAATCTATTGAAAGTTAAAGAAACATCTACAGCTTGGTTGTTTGGGCAAAGAATAGAAAGTACAATAGAAATTAAGATAAATGAAAAACCATAACAAAATTAAAGAATCAAAGCAAAGCAAATAAGTCTGTCGATGGAACTATGCATACTGTAATTTGTAGGGTGAAAAGGTAAGCAAATTAACGGTTTATGCTTACAGTTAATACTACGTGGAAAATTAAAATTTGGCATGGAAACTAATGCTTCCCAATCAATAAACCTATTAGCTAGCTTATGCAGAAAACACAAATCCTATCATACTTTGATTGGATATTAAGCTGACTAAGCATAAAACAATGGCTAAAATTTAAAATCAAAGCATCCAAGTTTGGATAAATTAGCCGCAAAAATCTACTTTTAACGGACTCTAGTTGCTGAATGGCCATCCTAGTAAACGGAGTCCATTCTACAGTTGTATATATACTCGGCAACGAGCGCAAGGTACACATTTATGATAGTGATACTACATCCAGGGGTAAAACTATTCATAAATCCGAACACTTTCACCAAAACATTGCATACATTGTTGATATGTTTTTTAAAGTCAAGTTTCGATGTGAACACATCCAAATATTTTATTTCCGTAGCGGATGTTAATAGTTCATTATTAATATTATATGAAAACATTGCTACGACAGAATAAAACATAATAACACTAATTTATTTTAACTCTAAAGTGTTATAATGTCACCATTTTAGCAACACTGTTAAAATCAAATTGTAGTTAGTAAATGCTGATCCTTGATCGATTTCTTTAAATATTTAAGATCGTCCGCATATAGTAAAAACTTTCTATATCGGATCCTATAACTGATGTCACTTTTAAATGATAGAAGAAACACTGACCCGCAGTGAGACCTACTATTAAGGGGTTAGGCCGCTCTAGAATTTTGAAAAAACTGTTTTTTTTTGGCTTAAAGTATAGTTATTTTAAAGCCGCGCGGAAGTATTTGACAGGTAAGAATTTTCAAAACAATTGGTTAAGCAACTGAAACTGTGTGCAAAATAAGTAAGAAAAGTGCAGAAAAAAGAGACCAAAATCAATCTTCTAAAAATTATCACGGATTTATTGCCTCGGATGATGGATCGTAGAGAAAACGCGGTTTTTCGTCATATTTCGGCTTGGTAACGCTTATCGGTTGGTTTCAATTCCGTTGCTTGGTCGATAGCTCCAAAATCAACTTTCAGTGGATAAGTGGTGGTGGATATTGCAGCTAATATTGCCATGTGTGTATTCAACGACGACTTACTTAGCATAATAAAAGTTATGCAGGTCCTGGGAATAAAAATCAACCAAAACTGCTACGATTTTTGCGACGTGTGCCGCATCCAGTTATCCGAGCGTGCGCTGTCTGATGCTGCAAAAGAGGCCCGAATGGCGCAGAAATCAACAAGAAAGCATCAGAACGATGAGAAAATGAATCTGGAAGGTCAATTTTATGGCGCAGGCATTGCAAACTAGAGATAAATGCATTATTCCTATGAAAAACTATGAGTCAAAACTTTAATCGCGTTTTTCTCGAAACTATGTTTTTAAAATCGGGCAAAAAGAAATCTCAAATATGAATTAATCAATCAGTCTAAATATGTTTATTCCTTAATTTACATAAAAAATACTACAAAAATACGAGGGCTTTTTGTTTTAAATGCTTCATTCCTTTTTATGAACGTTTTTATACGAGGATTTAAGCCCGAAAAATGAACTTTTTTTCAAACGTACGTTATTTTGTTTAGAATCAAAATTTTTAAAATCCGGCCCGCATTTTTTTAGAGTATACATCAGAGATTCAGAAAACATTTACTTTTTTGTACCAGGTCCATTGCTGTTTCCAGGATCTTTTCGCCCGTTTTGCCCTACGCTCCGAGAGGGACCTCCATTTTCTTTATTTTGTTACGTCATTTTTGAAAATTTTCTTTAAAAAAAAATTGGAGATAAAGTTCAATGTGCATACAATAAAGATATATAAAACAGTTTTTAATAGGACTATTAGATTTTGTTTAAGAAAATCTACAAACTGACCTTTTTTTTCCTAGTCTGGAGTGGCCTAACCCCTTAAATAAATATCTTGCAAGCCAATCCATTGCACATAGTTTGGAATTTTCCTAACGGAGTATGCTTCTGAACTTGATCGAATGCTTTGGAAAGGTCAGTATAAATTTAGTCAATTTACGCGTCTTTTTCCAAAGCATTCGACAAAAATGTCTTATATACAACTATTTGGTTACAGTAGAACGACTTTTAACAAATCCATGTTGTTATTCAACAATGAAATTTTTGCATACCCACATATTTTGCTATAGAATAGACCAACATTTTTAGTAGTACAGATTAGATGTAAATACCGCTTCCAGAATTTCAGAAATATGCCGGTCTTAAGTGACGCTGTTTTTACCGTGAATCGGTTTTGAAAATTTATAAAAAACGTTTCAAAAATTATTCAGATATTCCATCAGCGCCTATACTACTAATTTATTCTTTTATTTAGAAGAAATATTAGTTAGGGAAAGAACTATTGATATGGCTTATATCCAAAATTACGGATTGAAACCATCTTTATTATTAGGTACATTTATAGACAAAGACAAATTTATTTTCCTAGTTTATTATATATTATACATAAATCGTACAAACATATTTACAAATAATAATATTACTAAATACACAAGTCATGTAAAAAATACACATCTACCCTTAATGGTGTAGATTTCTTTATCTTAAAACATAAATATAATATGTATAAAAAAATTAATCGATGCGCAGTTGCGATTTGTGGTCTTGTGAGGTTAAGTCCTAAACAAATTATGTACTATTAGGCGAAGTTAATATGAGAGGGAAATGACGAGGGTTCAAGGGGCGCAGACAAGAAAGTACTTTACAATTAATGTACATAAATAAAACAAACAAAAAACACATACTTTTAAATACATCACAGTACCGAATTAAATTTATCTATCGTTTAACGTTATCGTGTGAAAAAGATGGATTTAAAATTTTAGTAAATTTAATTTTTTGGGGGGTGGGATAGTTTATCGGCGCGTCGGCGGCGCCGGTGTGTGCTGCATGCAGCCCTCGACATTCTCCGGCCAATCGCATACGTTTTGGTCAGGGTTGAAGACGAGGTTCGAAGGGCATGGCATGTGATGCTTCCTCTCACCTTCGCACATGTAGTAGCGCGTGCAGTCGCTCTTGTCTGGATGGTAACTGATGTGGCCATCCTCTTCTTCGCATGTTACTTCGTTTGCTATAAGAAACAGTTGTATTTAATAAATGTGTTTTTAATTAAAAGTAATGAACTTACGATCTTTAGTTGTGTATTGTCCAATTGGACTGGAGCTTTCGAAAGGACCGTTGAATTCTAATTTTACTTTATAGCCCTCTAGTTCTTGTCTCATGGCTTGAATTAGTGGATACTTTCCACTACCGCATTGTCCTTTGAAATCGTCCATGTCGACGGACCAAATCATAATGCCACCAAATCCTTCTTCCTTCAGCCAAGCCATCTACGAAGATAATAAATATTGTTTTTGTTTATTCCTGATTTTTATTTCTTTGTATTTTTTTATTTGTTAAGCTAATATTGAATGTAATGTTTGATATTAAAAACGTACCTTTGTTTTTAAACTTCTTTCGTCATCAAAGCCAACCCATTGGTTATCTCTGTAGGCGAACGGTACTTGTTGTTCGTTATCCCATACCAATGTTGTATTATCTTCGTGCAAGAAGTCGCATATTTCGTAGAAACTCATAAATCCAGCTTCGGCCGTATATTTACCAGCGGTACCACCTCCAGAAGCAGGTGCTCCGATGTCGAATTGTGTCGTATTGACGAGTTCGAAGCTACGGCCATACGTCGGCATTCCGATCATTAGCTTTTCTTTTGGCGCACCTTGTTTTACCCATTCTCTTGCTGAATAATCCTGGAAATAAAGAATGGATATGTAGTCTTTTATATTACAATAAATTGCTTAGTTAAGGATATTATTAGTAGCCTTAATGGCTAAACTTGGCCCATTTTTTTGAGCAAATAAAGACGTTTATTATTATTATTATTATTACTATTATTATTATTATTTAATATACGAAATTTTGAAAGTAAATGTCGTTTATTTCCATTTGCCAAAATTATGTTTAAACTGATGGGGAATTATATTGAATTTAAACACTATAGTATTTTAGAGTAACTTTCTAAATAATCAATTTAATGTATATGTTGTTTCTAGAGAAATGTATATCTGATATTCCCTTAAAATAGGCTTATCTATAGGAAAAGATTAATTTTAGTAGACTTAAAACATGTTTCTATGGACTTTTCTTCGGTCTAATAATAATCCGATATAATTGATTCTTAAGTCATCTAAAACCAATTTTTAGAAACCGTTATGTTAGCACTATTTCACATTTGAGGTAATGGCTATGGACTAATCTAGGTAATATTGCAAAAATGTATTTCTATTTCCAACCAAATAAGTAGCAGTTAGGACATTCTCTAATACCCGAAACCTACATAAATTATATGGTTATAGACAGTGACAATAAAGCAATACGTCTGCATTGTAAAAGGAAAAATATATGGTATGGACATGTTTACTTTCTCCAACATAAGTTAACCTTATATAAATATTTATTATAAATTTATTAGTAACTATTGGTAAGGTAAATAATATATAGAAAATGCAGTTTCAATATAATACAATAACAATGAATATAAATTGCTGACCAGGATATCAAGAATTGTTTCTTATCGCAAAAAATATACCTAGTTCAAATTGTAAGAAAAATAGAATATAATAAAGTACTGCTTCTAGGCGCCGGCTGGCAGCAACCGCTTGCGCCTACTTAGTATTAAGAGATGCTGAAGATCATTGGAAAAACTAATGCGTGATCGCCATTGGAAAAAATGGGCTCTTAAGTATGATATGAGAAATCCTTCCAAGTACTTATTCTTTTTACACATAAATACACAGATAATACGTCAGAAAGACCACGTAGTCATATTAGCAATAGATAATTTTTACTAAAAAGAAAAACTTACAACTGTGAGTTTCTTCTGGTAGCTAGTAGCACTCTCGAGTGGGAACAATGGCGAATTGTGTCCAACCGTCCTTTCCCATTGTCCATGGAAATCGTAGGTCATAACATTGATAAAATCGAGATATTTGGAAATTTCAGGTACATCATATCCTGCAGCAATGGCTTCGAAAGACGCAGGTACAGCAGCCGTGAGTAATAATCGTGGTTGTCCGCTCGTCTTGGCTTCTCCTTCAAATGCCAAACGTAATTCTTTTAAGAGGTTAACGTAAGCTGATCTATCATCGGCTCCTCTTGGGTACTCCCAGTCGACGTCGAGTCCGTTAAATTTGTAGTCCCTAAGGAACTCAATAGCGTCGTACACGAATTGGTTCATTCTGAAGGTGTTTCCAGTAAGCTCTTTGAATGGTGTCGAACCGAAAGCCCATCCGCCAATAGCTAATAATACCTACAAATATGGTGTTATTAATTGTTTATAAACTTCCTTAGGTTCAAATAAATTACATTCACTTAATAAAATATTGGCACAGTATATGGTTTCAAAAATGTTTTTATTTCTACGACAATGTTTCACCACACAGTGGCTTCGTCACGTAGATGAGAAAATGAGAAAATTGTGTCAAGTATTGTATTTAATTGAAAGTTTATCTAACTTCGATTATTATCGATAATTTTTGGTCTGTTTACCTTTAAATCTGGATTCTTTTCCCTCAAAGCGATGACTCTCTCATACATCTCCTCATCAGTGTCATCAGCTTCGGCCAGTTTATATTCTTTCAAAGTTGCGAAAGCGTAAATAACATGAGTGCAAAGACTTGGGTTAACATTTTCGGGTGTGAATTTACCAGCTCCAGGCCTCTTTCTGGACCAACTCGTAATGTAACAGAAGACTTGAGGTGGTCGTGCTAAAAATAGAAACTAGTGAAGACTCGAAAGCTGAGTTTACAAAAAAATGTAAAATATCTTTAGGATTAATTGAAATTACATTTTAATAAAGCTTTCCCGAGCCGATTTTTATTAAATTATAATCAAATCCTATTTTAGGATGTTAAAAACATAAAAATTTTTATTTGAGATTTAATTGCAATCAAAGATTTAGATTAAATAATTTATTGGCCCACCCATGAGATTAGAAATTAAATTTTATAACAATATTTTGCAGCACTACTAAAATAATAGTCATTATGATATAATGCGACAAAAAACATGCCCGAAGGATTTGTAGTACCCTCGTAGCCCACTTTAACCCATTGGCGTCTTCATTTCAAAACCATGCCGATTACACAATAAGATTAGAACGTTCCGCATTTTGTAACAGGCATTTTTTCCTTGCTGATTAATTTGCCGAGGATTATCGTAGCTCGGGGCTTCAAAATCAAATTAGAAAGTGTTTGGCGCGCAACTTACTGTTCCTATCGGCGTTGGCGCTGCTTTTGAGCACGAGCTTCTTATTCGGCTTCCTGACACGCTGAACGACATCGGAAACTTTAATTTTGATGGGAGCGGGTTTTTCGATTTCTGCCTCTTCCTCAACCAAACCGGCCACCTCTTCCCAGTCGACGTCTTTCGCGCCTTTGCCACGTGATACTCCGCGAAGTTCTTCCCTAAATTATTACTCATATTTAGTTCACAGTATAAAATAAGTTAATTGACCTGATTAAGTTAAAAATTTAAGAAAAAAATCTCTTTGTTAGAATATACTTATATATATGAATTAAGAAACTAAAACAACATTTTTAAGGTTTAAAAATGTACGGCATAAGAAAATTTTTACATTTGAATTATGTCAATTCATCCAAAAAATAAATCTATTGATAGAAAATACTTCTTATATGAATCAATAAATTTAATCATTATTTTTTAGGGCTATAATATGATTTTTTCAATGTCGATTTTTAATTGTTCCTTTCGTTACTAAATAGTAAATAAAAATAAGTACCTCATAGCTCCAATCAAAGGGTATTTTACGTTTCCACCGCAAACTGTTCCACTGAAATCATCCATGTCAACAGTCCAAACCATAGCTCCACCGAAACTGTTTTCCTTGATCCATTTCATCTTATGCCTGATCGATTTCTCATCATCAAAACCAACCCACTGATCTCCTTGAATGGCGTATGGAACCTTCATCTCATCATCCCAAACATACCCTGCGCCGTTACGTAACATTTCACAAACCTATAGAAATCATCATTTTATAGTGAAGATAATTTGGTTGATTGAGTTACTTGAAGATAATAATAACTTTGATTAAAACACTTAGAACCTTTCTTCAATATTTTATTTTTATCCAGATGCACATTGGACACAAAGTGTGATGGTGATACCAAACCATTGATAATGGACACTTTGTGTCCGAAATGTGCATCTGGATAAAAATAAAATATTGAAGAAAGGTTCTAAGTGTTTTAATCAAAGTGAAGATAATGATTATTAAGTAAATATAGTAACCTCATAGTAAGCCAAAAATCCGGATTCCTTGGTGTAGGTACCCTCCTTTCCTCCACCACTGGCCGGAGAGTTGACCTTGTACCTATCCATGTTGCTTAAAGTGAAGGTTCTTCCGTACGTGGGCATGCCGATGATCAACTTTTCTTTGGGCGCTCCCAATTTTACCCACAAATTTGCGGCGTGATCGACGCTCAGTTGTTTCCTCCATTCGCTATCACTGCTGGGCGAGTATAATGGGGCGTTATGGCCGGTCTCACGTTCCCATTTGCCGTGGAAATCGTAAGCCATAAGGTTAATGAAATCCAGATAGGAAGCTACGGCTGGAACGTCATATCCAGCTTTGATGTTATCAGGACCTACGGGCACGGCGGCGGATAAGAGGAGGCGCGGTTTTTTAATTTCTTGGGCTTCGGCTTCGAAAGCTTCACGGAGTTCTGAAAACAAGTAAATTATGTATATCAGTAATCACACACTACTTTTGACATTAATACAGTTTTTATCTAGGAATAAGTTTTGTCCTTTTCCTCTCAATCGCAGAATTTTATCGATTATTTTGAGTATATAAAACATTACATCAAACAATTTTACCTGAATATCTAGTAAGTAAAAACAAATTATACTATTATATTTATAACTAAATGCAAAACAATTATATGCTTATTTGCTTCAATTTATAAAATATCGCAATCACCCATATGAAACTAATTGACACATATTTGATTTATACCATCACTATTAAAACACGAAAAGCAATCAACGTTGACGAATGAAAACAAACGCCAACTCTCTCTTCACCGACCACGGTTTGCAACGCCACAAATTATTGATTATATTATTATTCCAAAAACGTGTGACTTCGTCCGATTTGTACTAATAACTTACACAACTTTCGACTTTCATCAAATTACTAAAATTCCTTTCCCTTTTCCTGCGAATTGTTCGCTTATTCAGGCGTGTGTACAAAATATAAAGTAAATAATAACGGTTAATTTATACGTACTAGAAATTAGTATCACTTTCTTCGACCTTATTCCCACCAAAAAATTTTCTGATAAGCAACTATCAACATCTGCCGACAGTATAAAGTTAATGAATAGAAAGTGGTCGAAAATAAAATTAATGTTGTCTCGGGACGTGGAAATTGTACACAAAGGATGTTTACTTTCGTTTTCAGTGTAAACAAGATATTTATCTTAATACTTGATAGATTCATTAGGCATGTCTTTGTTTATTACGTACTTATTTTGATTACTTTTACATAAACATCCGATCTTACCAGCATATTGCACCAATGTCCTCAAAATTATGGTTTCTTTAATTAATCAATATCACATATAGAAATAGGGTAATATTTAACATTTAAAATTTAAAAAAGAAAACTGAAATATACTCATTTCAAGTTTCGAAAGTAATTATAAAATATTTAAAATATACTTATAAAGGAATCTTTGTTATAAATAAGCAAATAGATTTATTTGTTTAATTTTTATAATTTTTCTGTATAGCTTACATTTGATTTTATTTTTATACTGACCAATATTCTCAATTTTGTGCCATAATATAAATAATATATATCTAATATAACTGCCAACTTGGAGATAATAAAATTTTGAATCAGTACATTATATGGTATTTTTCTTGCGAAAAAAATTCCGAATTATATTAGTTTTAAAAGAAATTTTATGTTAATGTTGGATTCGGATCGACATTTTATCTTTTATTAATTCTATAAAACTCATTTTAGAAGACTACTGGGAATAAATTGTCTCATTTAGATTAGTAATTTTCCCTCTCCCCATTTATTCAATTAGTGGAAATTTTTGAATCTGGAAATTATTTATAATTTAATTATAAAACCAAAAAAAAAATCTAACCTATTAAGATCAAAGCTCCTACCAAAATCTGATTAAGGTCATGAATTTGAAACTACTATCTTGTTTAATTACTCTAGTAAAATTGAGACATCTTGAATATATTAGCTGTATATCTGTTTTCAAATGGACCGATAGCTAAAGAACCCTATAGAGAAATGCTTTTTTGATCAATTAAATTAGTAGAGACAATAGGTGGTGCTTTAGAGATTAAAGCAGCAGAAACTATGATTAACGCCAATATGAGAGTCTGCTAACAGTTATGTTAAACCAATAATTTGATTGTCATAGGCAATACATTATTTTAACATTAACTTATAGTAGCTGAATGACGATAAATTGACTCTCCAATTTGGTGCCATAAATACCAAAGGCTTTAAACTCTTTGTGGCTAGGTGGATTAAAATTGCTTAGCTTTTTATGTATGGTGTGATATATTTTAACCCACCTCAACAAGTTGAAGTTAATTAGAAGGTAAACCATCTAATTAACATAAAAATGTTTCAGCAAGGGTTAAGTGAAAATTTAGTTCATCGTAAAGTTAAAGTTACTTATACTTATACAGTTTAATATGCGAATTAATTTATCTAACTATTAATTTTCACAGTTTAATATGTTATTTAAAGTAATTAATTATTGGGCAGTGCTATGCACCAATTATAAATGCATAAATAAGTGTAAAAAGTTATGTGTGCTGTTATGTTTAAGGTTGGCAAATGTCAATGCTAGCTACTCTCTTGGATATATCCCCAAGCAATGAAGGGAAGTGGTGGTGGTCTTTATACCAAAGGCTGACAAACACCAAACTGACGAGCCTAAGTCATATCGCTCCATAAGCCTCGCCTCATTCCTCCTAAAATCGATGGAGAAAATCATTGACAGAGATATTAGGGGAATAGCGTACTTTTCCAGTACTCCAGTACTTTTCCCTTTACAAACACCAATTTGCCAATCAAGCAGGCATATCAACAACAAATTCCTTTCACACAGGTGTAATATAGAGAAGGGCACTGCAAATATAAAAGGGGCTCTATGTGCATTCTTGAACATCGAAGGTGCATTTGACAACACCTCCTACAAATCCATAGATGCGACCACTAGAGCAAAATTGATTGCTACTTCTACATCCACATAGATCAAAACTATGCTATAAGGTCACAGGTTTAACTGTCCATTGGTAATGAGTCGGCAACTGTGTTCACAGTAAAGGGGTGCCCACAAGGCGGGGTTAATAGTTGTCGATGAACTAATGTCAGTGATATCAAATGACGGTTTTGACATACAAGGCTGTGCTGACTACATCATCATAGTAAAGGGAAAGCATGGCAGCACAGTGTCTAACCGCATGTAGACAGCCCTTCGAAAAGTAAATACATAGTGCCTACAGAAGGGACGAGCCATCAACTCCAACAAGACTGTAATTGTTCCATTTACAGGGCGAAAAAAGTTAATCTTTCAGACACTAACAATGAATGAGACACTCATTGGATTTTCCAACACAGTTAAATGTCTCGGCCTCACTTTTGATCATAAGCTTAACTGGAAAACCTATTTAGACAATATCACCGCCAAAGTAGTATGAGCAATATGATCCTGCTGTAGACTCTTTGGCAGAAGGCCATTCTAAACCTCACACCTCTGCACCTTCAGATACCCCAAAATATAGATACTTTAACGGGCACCTTAATATCCTCAACACTGTGTGCGAAAGAGCGATATACATAACCAAAGACAAACTGATTAACTACGATCTCTAGTCAACGACTGAAGTGGCCATCCATGGCCGCCATGATGTTGAAGCAGAAGTCAGGCAGTTACAAAGCTGGGATCAAAGGCAATGAAATCGCCGACCGCCTCGCCAAGTAGGGCTCCAAAAATTCCATTTTTTGGACCAGATCCGTATACTGGAATAACACACGTCCGCATTAAGGGGGTAATCCAGGAATAGGAAATTACTGCCAAAAGTGCTCACCTATGGAGCACGCCTGCGGCAGGCGAAAAGGCTTATCACCTTCTCTGACGTAAGGTCCGGACACAGCAGAGCACCTACTATGTGAATGCTCTGCCTTGTCCCTTTAAGGACGAAACTACCTGCCATCTGCCTCTTTAAAGCCTGATGAACTGATACACATTAATCCTCAAACTATCGTAAAAAGTCTAGAAGTAAATAAAACAAGGACATTTTTACCATTTTTCACTTATTACAAGAGCAAAAAACGAGGATAATATTGGTTATTTGTTAGTAACACATGAATTAATGCCACAAAATGTATTGATAAAAAGGAAGTTTATCTTTTATTCAATTACCACGCCTCAAATTAGGTGGGAATAGTACAGAGGCAGGATAAAAACGGAGATAACTTGTATTTATTTTACTATAATACGAATATGAATGCAGTGGATAAATTTGATCAGCTATAGCTAATTATAAACTTGACCGACGTAGTAAAAATTATGGCATACTGCATACTGTTTTATTATTTGAATGTAGCTGTTATTAATTCATATACTAAACAAATGGGTCAAAACATGGAGCTTAAACATTTCAGGGCAGTGTGCTGAAGGATTTGTTGCCCGTTGAATCCAGACTTCCAATCAAGATTAAAAAAATGAAAACCAACTGTTTCATGGGAAATACGAAAAGAGACTCGAGACTCGAGACTTGAAATATCTACCAAAACGTACTACTCGTATGGGCGTTATGCGGCATTAAAAAAAATAATTGGTACTTCTTAGTGCTGTACTCACTGCAAAGTTACACTTTATTTTGTTAAAAAATTGTGTTTCAATGAATATCATTTGAAATTTTAGTTGCAAGGTCCCACCCTATAAAAATTTATTTACTTATATTTTCTTTTCTTATTTTTTGTAATGATTTATATAAAATAAGCGAAATAAATATTTATTTTCATCTTCTAAGAATAAAAAAAATTCAAATAGTTAATTGAATCGGATGAATAAATTTTGCAATTGATTAATTAATTCACTTTTTAAAGTTAGAGTATTTGTATAGAACAGTATCGGTACCAAAGTGATATGAACTCATTATTAGTTGTAGTTCTAAGGTAACTTATATCCGCAAAACAGCAAAAAATATTACTGCCAATCTACATTTTGAATAAGAAAAGAAATATGATTTATTATTGTAAACGGGAAAATGTTTCACCTACTTCAACAATAATATTTGCTGAATATTGCTTTTTAACTGCAAATTACTGCAAGTTTTTATTATAAATAAAAAAGTTAGTTTTTTTTTTTAATTTAAGCACGGATAATTGGCAATGAACAAGACATGTATGATACAACCTTTATGATTTAGCCACCACATTAAATATGTGTGAATCATGAATAAAAAATTCCTTAAAACGTATATGCTTGAATTATGAATAAAATTACAATAAATCACTAGAAAAACATTAAATTTAATTTAATTCTTTTTCGGCTATTGTTAAGTAGTAATTTCAATTTTAAGGATAATATATAAAACGATCTTGTTCATGCAGTAATTTATATGTCATAACCATTTTAAATCAACGCCTTCATTGCCTCTACTGATTTAGGCAAAGCCAACTTCCTAACATATAATTCCTTATTTACTTAAAATATACTAGACCACATAACAACACAATTAATCAACAATACATATGAGGCAATAAGGAAACACAAATCGCATAATCACAGAATCTGGCACCAAAAAGGTAATAAAACCTCTCAACAACAAAAAAAAACTTACACAATTTAACTGCAAAATCTCTACCAAAACATCACACAATATTTGCAGAATACCTATAAATACACACTATTTTTGATATTTGTTTAATATTGTATAATATCCAAATAAAAATTACTACAAAATATTTACAATTTTAGACCATATCTTTAAATACGCACATTTTTGCACATTTATAACAATATGAATTCAAATAAAAGTAAATATCCAAACAATTCTACCTATTACCGCTTAAATACATTTCCGCTAATAATATATTTGAAATTATAATTCACATAAGAATTAATAACTAACTACGAGAAAATATCATCACTAAAAAATTACTAAAACACAACTTAGATCATGTCGTCTATTATGATAATACTTGATTTTGAAAACTGTTATTTATAAAGTAATAAATTATATGTTTTTTAATGACTATATTTTAATTTGTCACCAAACAAAGTTCACAACCAAAATAATGCTTGACACAAATTTGAAATAGTATACCAATGCACTAAAAACACGAGCCATTGTAGCCCTTCTGATAAATAACAAATTTCTCGTTGAAGCTTTTAAACCACGCTAAGATTATAGTGAAGCAAATGACGGTGCGTATAATGTGAAATACTTCATTAAAATCCTGTACATAAAAACGCAACAAAAACGTAGCAACATTAAAATCTGTAATTATTTAAAATAGGGCTAAATAATATATATGTAGAAGATTAGTAAAATGCCTATTATAATAAGAAAGGTATTTGAAGTCCATTGGGTAAAAGAGGATGTAAGTAATATTTTTACATAATTTTTCTTTGCCTTAAAATTGGCATTTTTTTAAAATTGTTTTCGTCTTTCATTTTCACGTCAGATTACTCAGTATTGAGAAACACTTCTTCTTTTTTGTGGAATGGCACCGATGTTGTATTAATTTTTATTGCTTATTATATAAATTCATTTAAATAGAGTTGTCTTTATTTTCTTTTTGAATTTGATTTTATACTAAAGTTTCATAAAATCGTAAACTTTCACCAATTAATTTAGTGCCTGTTTAAGTGATATACGAGTTTATGATTTTGTGTTTTTAGAATTGTTGTTTTGTATAATGATTAGAGACGGAGGTTTGTGTGAAGGTATATTTTTTGTTGTAAAGTTAATGGTAATCATAGTTTTAATAGTGATCTCTCAAATTCTTTATTTGTTGTAGGTTTTGGTTTTATATTCTTCTTTTATATGAAGAATATTCTGTGGTTTTGATTCTATTTAGAAATTGTGTATACATATACACTTTTTATTGTCGTTTGTACCTTTACTAAGTTGTTAATGCGTTATTTAAAAAAAAAGGTGGATTATTTTTTAAGGAAAAATTATAGTTAATTAAATGGTTTTCGCACTGTATTTTAGGATCTATATACAAAAAAAAAACAAAATATATTGTCACCATGAAAATTCTTTGAATTTTTGTAAGCAAAAATATCTTTTCTGGGATCTCTAGATACTATTTTAATATCTTTAAAGAAATCAATCTTTTTTTATGTATGCATTTGTGGTATAACGCAGGAACTCAAAACCCCTAGAGATTATTAGCTTAACTAAAGATTTTTGGATTGAAGAGCTGAGAAACTTTTGTTAATTTTTTAACGAAAGAATTAATTAATTTATTTTTATTTTCTTTAATAAACGTTTAACAAAAGAAATTAAAATAAACTGAACAACATTAATTAAAATAAAAACAAGATTCACTCACAGGCGGTGTACATCGTTATAAACTAAATTACCGAAACGACAGGTAGTAAATATACCAGAGGAGATGCTTCGTACAAACAGCTCGCTATCAACGCTCACATCACAAGTTCTCGAGTTACCTGTGATATTAAGAAACCCATCGTTACAGGCCAAGCACCCTTGCTCTCTGTGAGATACGTCGTTGTCAAAAAAGCATTGAACTTCAGATTCAGAAACATCCCTTCCAGTGTTTGGTTCGTGAAGTACCTTAAAATTTTAAAACAGTCTCTTCGAAGATACCAATCTGTATTCAATTAAATTAATTGTAAGCGGTTTATCATCATTGGAAAGGGCATCCAGTGGCCTAGGCGTATCCACAGAGAGGGTACCTAATTTATCTTTGGTATTACCACTCTATACTTTTATTTACCATGTATAATGCGGCGAAGTATGGTAACTGAGGTTTTGATTTAAAATCAAAATGTTTATAAACTTAAAAATTGGGATATGTTTAGTATAGAACTCAAGATCTGTAGTAGTTACATGAAAATTATGTAAAAAATAATTTCAGAAAATAAAAGCATGAGAAATTTCTGCGGAATTAATTTGATAAGATATTGTACGAGTGTCTAATGGCGGCATTTATCAATTTTCACCCAAAATTTATTTTATATTTGCAACGTTTACTGTATTCTATAATCCATCAGATTTTTTAACGGCCTTATAACAAAAAGTATTTATAGATATTAAACATCCTATGAACTCATTTATAGAAATTGGTTGTTATCCAAGGCGCTTGTGTTTTTGTTTTTCATCTTTTACTAAAGTAGGAAAACATTTACACATGATAGATATAATCCTAAGAAACAAAAATATTATAATAAAGAGAAGATTAAAATTACATGATATTAGGTAATTTCAAATTAAAACACTTGTTTAGTTTCATATTGTAATATTCAGTTTCCTGACACGTGTTTCGGTCAATGACGACCATTCTCAAAGGATTTACAAAAATAACTAACAGTTATTTTTATACCGTAAAATTACATGAAGTTAATAGTAGTAGTACTAGTAGTGTTTTGCTATTGACAACGTGGTCCTTCCGCCGTGTGATATGTGTATTGGTGTGTGTGTGTAAATAATCTTGTTACTTTGAATGGTACCGGTCACCTATCAAACTACTGACCCGAATGCGCCACCACCGGCGTGTATGAAGTTAATATTAATAAAGAGAATGGTTGCGACCGTTACTACGTGGTAATCCATACTTACACTGAATTGAAAAATTCACTATGTTTTAACCACAAATAATTATTGTAAAAATATTATATAACGTGTAGGCACAATTATATAAATCTAAACAACACAGCACGACTCGAGTTTCGACGTTTTATCGTCATTATCAAGTGAATTATAAATTGATGAAATTGTTATTTTATACTAGCTATTTTGGGGTGAGGGAATATACCTGCCGCTAATTGTTTGCGGATTATCTCGGGAGGGTAGTACCAGATTAAAAAGTGGCGAAAAGATTAGTTCGGTCTGCTCATTAAGAAGATTTACTGACGGATTACGGCTCTGTTTGAAAATTTCCAATGACTCCAGGAGATTAAGCTTAGCGCCCTTGTTGCAATTATGCAAGATTTTTAGATTATTTATATCCGGGAATTGGTGTTTGCATTCTAAACAATGATTTGAAAAAGAGCTAGTGTCTTGATTAAGACGAAAAGCACGATGATGTTCGGAAAAACGAGTTGATACACTTCGTCCTGTTTGACCTACATACACACTATTGCATTCTGAACAACGGATCTCATACACCCCAGATTTTTTAAGAGGATCGACTTTATCTTTGGCATTGAATAGCATGTTTGATAATTTTCCAGGAGGTTTAAACGCTACTTGATGATTCTCTTTTCGAAAAATATTAGCAATCTGTTCGCTGGTTTTTCCAAAGTATGTGAGCGGAATGAACGATGTATTTGAATTAGCTATTTTCGGATATATTAAAACCCTTGTGGTTTGATGACGTTTTTTGTTTATTAGGTTTTGAATGAGGTTCGTGGGGAAACCATTGTCACTGGCAATTGAAATTATTTTATTTAATTCTATGGCTCTTCTGTCAGTAGTTAAGGGGATGGAGAAAGCTCTATGTATCATTGAGTGATATGCAGCAAGTTTGTGTGACAACGGGTGATTTGAGACAAATGGGATTGTTGAGTTGATGTTAGTAGGCTTCCTGTATATATCAAATTCAATTTTATTATTTTGGTGAATTAACGTTAAATCCAAAAAGTTAATTTTGTTGTTATTTTCTATTTCTAGAGTGAATTTAATTTTAGGATGAATGCTGTTAATAAGATTTAGAAACTGATCTAATTGACGTGTTGTGCCACTGAAACACGCTATTACATCATCAACATATCTATACCAGAAGGAAATGTGTTTTTTGGCAAAATCAAGCGAGAAAATCTTTTCTTCGATATTGGACATGAATATTTCAGCTAAGAGAGGACTTAATGGAGATCCCATTGGAAGACCTGTGGTTTGTTGGTAAAATTCATTATTGAATTTGAAATAATTTTGGTTTACACAAGTTTCTAAACATTGATAGAGTTCTGATCTAATCAAGTAATTGCACTGTGATTTATCGAGTAAATTTTGAATAATTTCGAGACATTCTTTAATGGGTATATTGGAGAACATGCTACTAACGTCAAATGATACAGAAAAATATGTCCCAAAAATTGAGAATAATAACATTTATAACGAAATAATAAAATTAAAATGATTACCATTAACGTCACTAACGAACATTTTTAATAATTAACATTAAAAACAAGATTTGGAATAAAAATGTATAAAAGCTAAACACATATATGGGATAATCAGAAAACTCGCACTACTATATATACACTAATCTTTATTACTAGTCTTTATCCCGGCTCAGACCAAGAAATCTTAATAAATAATTAGACATGACGAAAAGAATAAGTGGTGATGAATCTGAATATACAGCAGAGGTACCAGCAATACATAAGGCCTTTGCATGGACCACTGATAAACTATCTTCCAATATTATTTAAGTGTTTAAAGTGGCAGTAGAGAAGAAATGTCCGATACTAATTTATCAGAAATTTGTGAATCAATGTCGCTCCTAATAAATATCATCGCCAACTTCGTCTGGACGAAAAGTCACGCTGGAATCCTAGGAAATGTAGAGATAGATTCACTCTCAAAACTGAACTAAATGAAACCCCTGATTTCCCAATTCCAGTGGAAGATATCATAAAAAATGCGAATATGATATTAACATAACATAGAAATTATATTCGCAGAGAACACCAAATATCAACTATAAGTACTATATCCCAGGGTTGTAATAAAACAGCCATAATACAATAATGATAATAAAATATATTAAAATTTAGTTCGTTGTAGAAAATTAACTAATACTGTAAAAATACGAAAACATTTCATAAATCTACTATAATGAATGTTACTAAAACTACAAAATAATCCACCATAGGTCATTATTGTGTCGGTTGCCGTACATTCCAGAGTAAGTTTTAAATGTTTCATTTGATTAATTTAGTAAATGTTTTTATTTGTATTTAAAATCAATTTTATAATAAAGCTGTACTGAAGAGATCGAAAGGTGGAAACACGTGCGTGCAGATGATTATAAACTTTTCTAGGTTCTTGATTATGTAATTGCTCCTGCTAGTTTAATTTAACGAAATCAGTCTAAATTCAATTTTTGTTTATAGCTTTTCATGTTATATTCACATTCAAGCAGTCTGAAGTACATTTTATCATTTATTCAACAGAAATAATTTCATTTAAATTAGTGTTTCTTTGATAGTTGTACTATTTGTAACACCCAAATTACTTTTGTATTATTCAATATCTGTCACGGTATTAGCCAGAAAAGTAGTTGCTTCAACAAGTAATTTGTTTTGCAGTCTTAGTAAGACTCATTGTTGTAGATTCACGAAATGTTTTCGTATTTTTAAATTGTAATAATGATAATTAAAATAAGCCAGGGAAAACCCCTCTACACTAACATAAAATTAAAATTAAAGACGATCCGCTATGTGAATGTGGCAAAGTAGGAAAATTAAACCATATTTTTACTTTCCCTATATGAAATATAGGGGAAGTATTGTGATCGTGATTTTTTTTTGAATTTTTTTTTTTGCGGAAATATCCGTTTTGAGGTCCCCTGAGTCCATTGCACTAATTTCTGGAAAAAAAAAATTTGTGTCTGTGTGTGTGTCTGTCTGTCCGTCTGTCTGTCTGTCTGTCTGTCTGTCTGTCTGTCTGTCTGTCTGTCGGTGGGTGCTGTATCTCAAAAACGAATAATCCAATTGAGATGAAACTTTAAACTTAAGGTTTTATCTTTCAAAACTGGAACTGAAAAGCTTTTGGTAAACATTCGTAGACCGGAAGTGGATGTTTACTCGAGACGTTTTTTTGTTTTTTGGTAATATTTTTCTAAATATGAAAAATTTTAAAAAACGGTTCAAAGAAAAGTTAAAGATAATAAAAAATTTAACAAGTTTTATTTAAACATATTTTTCATAAAATTTTTAACTTTTGAGAAAAAAAATAAAAACTGAAAATTTAGATATTTTTTGACAATTGCTAATTAACTGTTGGAGTTACATGAAATTTATATAACAAATAATTGTAGAGAATTAAAAAATGAATAAATTATTAAGAATAGCCTTTTTGCGTAAATCTCATAGTTTTCGAGAAAAATATAGGGAAAGTACTATGATGGCCACATCACCATTTTTTAGAATGAAATAACATCGTGCCCTACATTAATAAATGAGTAGATTATTAATCCATCTCTATGCCCTCTATAATTTTCATATAAATGTTAATTACGTCATTGCTTTAAGTAACGCAGATATATAAATTAATATATATTTTTTTTTGCAGAAAACTCGCATTAGTTTGTAAGCTATAACACGTTTATCTCTACTATTATATATTTTCTTAAAGCCACCTCCTGTATGTGTATATACCTGAATGCCAAGACAGTCATCATACACTAACTATATCCAGTCGAAGTTAAAAAAAAACTAAAATCGACATCCTCCACATAGTACACAGACGTCTACTATTTACAACAAAGAAATCGATCCATCAAATTAGCTTTCTCAAAATAAACATATGGAAACAATAAAGAAGACAAGAAATTTAAAATATGAATCAATATGTTACGCTTATCAAGAAACTGAAAGCTAAAATATATGATTTGGGCAACTTAAAACAAACTTACGACACCACAAGAGAATCTTATAAGAGATACTGCTCAGCAATAATCTTCAAGTGTGCAACGCATTTTTTTTAAATATCAAATGCATTAATTTTAATTAACAATTCTCAATCATAGAACGCAGAGAATAAAAATTAATTTGGAACCAGAATCAATAGATTCAAGTTAAGGATACAGGATCAGCCAAAAAGTCAGGTCGAAATACACTTGCTTCTTTTTAATGGAACACCCTGTATATTGTTAACTTTTAAAGTTTCCACCTACATAACAACATATAGAAGTACATTTAGTTTGAATAATTTTTGTGCAAAAATAGTACCTTTAAGTGAAACCGAGCGGATCCTAGGATATGGTGATAGAAGACAAAGTTATGATGGTGTAGTGAATATTTTTCATGAACTGCATCCCGATCGTCTTTCTAAACTAACAATTTCAAAAACATTACACAGTTTTCATGAAACTGGAGGTGTCACATATTTACAAAAAAATGAAAGACCAAGAGGTGTTACAAAATTAGAAAATTCTTTGAATGTCACGTTAGATGTGGTGAAACATTCCATATATTCTCTAAAACAGATGGCTTTAAATCATAATATGAATCCATATTTCCTTTAAAAAATGCAAACGGGAAAAATTCCATCCATATAAAATTAATTTGGTACAAGAATTAAGTGAAGACGGTTTTGATCGTAGAATCGAGTTCTGCAAAGTTTTTATGGTTAAATTAAACCAAAATGCCAGCTATGTCACCCACATATTGATTTCCGACGAATATACATTTTGTATAAACGGACACGCAAACCGATATAACTGTAAATATTGGTCACACAAAATCCACATTGGATGGAAGAAGTTCACACCCAACGACCACAAAACGTTAATGTTTGGTGTTGCATTGTTGCTGGACACGTCATAGGACTTTAATTTATAATTGGAAATTTGACCGATATTTATTACTTTTGCGATAGCTTATTATTTCAGAGCTTCTAAAATTATTCCCGAACAATAACAATCTCAATTTACCTGCAGAATAAATATGGTTTCAACAAGATTTGGGTTCCTCCATATTTTAGACTTGCGATACGGGCATATCTAGATAAAACTTTTCCTTATAAATTGTAGATAGAGAATAATTAAACTATACTTTTTTATAATGAATTCTTTCGGATTACGTAATGTTGGTAATTAAAAACCTGGTTAGCATATACAAGTTATTTTCAGTGCATTTGCCTGTGTATTAACACAGTGAATAGTTCTATGAATATTTATTATTAATGTTCATGTTACCAGAATTTAAGGTATGCAAATGTAATAGATTCGCATCAATATTTCATTTGTATAAAACCAACCTTTGAATTCTTTTTATTTAGTTTATAGCAATATATGCATCCCAATACCGCAAATGTATTTATTATATTATATTATTATATATTAGTATATTTATATTTAATCATTTAGTTAATCTATTACAGAGAGAAGAATTCTGTTAGAGATTTATAATTAACTTAAACTTAAAGGATACATTTTGTTGAATAAATTATTAATAGTTTATTTTATGAAGGTATGTTCTCCTAACAATTTTAATTCATTTTTTTATTAAAGCATGATGCGGTAATTTATAAAACTTAATTTTGTCAACTGTTTTTCTTTTAGTAGAAAGCGGCCAATTTGAGATTATTTTCTACAATAATTTTTAAAATAGGATTAGATCCGCATAATCAGCTATGACATGCGAACACCTTCATGGTTTAAGAGTAACTGATAATCTTTTACCATGTAATTTGACGAATAAAGTACTAATGACCTTTTTCATACTTTTATTTGAATTACCAAATGTACATTTCGGACACAAAGTTACTATTATCAATGGATTGGCACAGTGCTAATGCGGACTATTATCATAAATACTGTTTGGTACTTGATTTGATTAAGTAACAAAATAAATACATCTTTATTTTCATATTTAAATTAAGTGTCTAGTTTGTAGGCTACGGTGAGGGAACACGTTAAAACGAAAACCCCCAACATGCTAATTATAGTGGTCCATATATCAAGAGGAGTTCCGACGTGTCGTTCTTTTGCATAGAGCGATGCTCTTTTTGCCTTTATTAGTCGCTACCAGCAGGAACTATACCGCGCGCTTCACGGTTGATGTCCGTAGGCATAAATATGCCTATCCAAAAAATACAGCACTTTTGTTTTTTATAGTTGCCCACGGCACTTGTCGGCATTTTCATTCAGCAAACGAAACTGAAACGAAATTGGCGAAAAGAGGGCACGCGCCAGGCATACGCTAATGGACGTTAATACACGGTTTTGTGTCAACGAACTCAGTCGGGCACCAATTTCACGTAATCGCATTTAGAAAGTTGAAAGATACATTTTTGCCAGACCGTTTTTCGTTTATGTAAAACACGACGTTTTGCGTAACGTACAACCGAGAGGAGGGTACACCATCAAATATAATTTTCATAACGAAGGTTTCATCACCAGGACTAATCAAATTATATTTAAATCTCCTCAAGGTAAAACAAATAATTATGCAACGTGCTCAGGCTAGATACGCATGTGTGGTGGAATTTAAATATTTCATCACCACATCTACGATTTAACAGCAATATGAATCAATCCTTAAACTATCCCTCGTTAACGGAATAGGAATAAACCAGGCGTGCTCAAGTAAACCTAATTTAAATTCAGTTCATCAGCGAGGCCCTATTACCGATATTAGATTATTGATGTCGAGCTTTTATTAAATTTTCATGTCTGCAGCGTTTCCAGAAAACTCCCTTATTGACTTTATTATTACATCGTTATCTTAAAAGGGAACAATTTATCTAGTCCGGGTCATATTTCATCGTTTCGGATATCTGAAAAATATTGCAGCCCGGCGATAAAGTTTACGAGTGCATTTCACTATAGCTCCCTAAAAATTCCGCGGAGAAGGGCGTCAGATAAAGGATATTATAATGTATGGTCCTGTGGGATGGGGCGGTAACGCGGTGTCTATTTCGGGACAATGAAGTGATAAACTAACCCTTAAGCAGCAGCACATAATTCTTCTTGTCGTCGGTACCCTTTGGATATTCCCAATCGATATCCAGGCCGTCGAAGTTGCGGTCCCTCAGGAACGGGATGGCGCTGTAGATGAACGTCTGGCGAGCGTAGCGGGTCGCTGACATTTCTTTGAATTTTTGGGTACCGAATGACCAACCACCTTAAAATAATAATTATTATTATTAATTACACATAGGAATAGTAATGAGGAATAAAATTTTAGAAGTTTATTAAAATTTAAAAAAAAACAATATTCTATAAATTTACTCCAATTGTTCATTTCTAAATGTCCATTTTCGTAATCTATACGTAAAACTATACACTATTATTATTTGTGTTGATTATAAATTAATAAAAATATTTAACTCACCGATAGCTAGTAATGTTTTCAGTGCGGGGTTGGCTTTCTTCAATTTGTCTATTCTGGCATAAAGTCCTATCTTGCCGTCTTTGGTCTCGTCGTTGCTCTCGAATGAGGAGAGCTTTCCTTTCTTCAGCCATCCGAAGGCGAAAATGATATGAGTACATAAATCCGGCGTGATGTCTTCTGGTGTAAATTTACCAATCTTTGTTCTGTATTGCGACCAGTTTGTGTAATAGCACACCACCTGTAATATAATAAAAGTATCCTTGTTACTACGACCATTATAGTTAAATATGTATGTAATATAAACGAGATAATAATATTTTACACATAAAAAGTAGAGTTAAACTAAATTAAAATTTAAATACGATACATATACATGTCCACTTTATAACAATAAATTCATCATGTAATTACACTTGTATAGGTCATTTTTCTATATTATGTTTATAAAATTTACGTTTAATTTAGAAAAGCTAGCAAACAAATATTAATATTGATTAACTATATTTATATCGATAATTAAGATTATATTTACACAAAAATGTCACAGTACTAATGCATTTTATACATCAAAAATTAATATTTTAATCAACGAACTTTAATACATCGTGTATATCACTTGGTAAAACATTATTTTAATGAAATATTTATAATTTAGATTAAGAATTGTTATATTTAAATTTTGTTTTACTTTAAATTAGTTTCAGCTTAAGGCAATTATCAAGAATGTTTGTCGTTTTGTACATCATTCGTGAAAAGATTATGAAAATTATATACAAACAAATATTAGTTCGGATGTAAACGAAAAATATCAAACCTAAGCAATTGTGACCTTTTAAATAAAAATGAAAAAATTGACATTTATATAAGTATTGACATACAGATAATCATTGATACAGACTAAAGTTAATTACATAGTAAATAAGTAATTTATTATTGCTATGATGGGTTTATAAATGCCAATACAATATAAAATAGCTTAACTTTAACTGCCTGAAGAGATACGCAAATATAAAATATTACAATATATAACATACTATACAGGGTGTTAATACTAAGTCGTTACACCCGAAAATAGCAATTAGAACTCGTTAAAACAAACAACTTTTCTTAGTTCCAATTTGTGATTTGGTGCTCCGGTTCAGAGTTATTCGAGTTCTTTTGTTTTTCTAAAAATAGCTACAACTCCCTTATTTGAAGGACTATTTAAAAAACCAAAGAATCAAAAGTAGCTTTCGGTTCTCTAAAACATTTGTTTTAACAATTATTTTTTATTGTTTCTAATAACAAAATGGCGATCGATCAAAAATTTCAAAACAAAATATTTTGATAGCCACTCGATTATAAAGCAAAATATCTATAAAATCCTTATACTATCTTCTGCAAAATTTGCCCTATATATTTTTTTTTTCAATCTATCCCAAAAAAGTCTTTATTCGGTCCATTATTCAGAAGCTTGAGCAAGAAAGTTATTTTACTAAACAATGGACCTAATGCCAAAGTTTGATAAAAAGGTAAGGCTTATAAAATTTGATGTATTACAGTTGAGTAAGTTAAAAAAATGTTTATTTGATATATTCCTTATTTTACATTAAAATTGAAAGTAATGTTCCTGAAATTGGTCCTTGTAGGACGACACATAATATAGGTTATCTTTAACGCATAACTTTGTTCTAGATTTATGATTTCTTTAATATCTACTTCTTACAAATAAAATTGTAAATATACAGTTTTGCGGTAGGATAACATGAGGAATAGTCGAATGCCTTACTAAGTTAGGAAAATAGGGCTGTTGTATATTATCCAGCTTCTACGCTACAGATAAATGTATTCTTATTTCATCTTTTCTTGAACTTTCCAATTATTGCACACTACTTGTTTATTATAATATACTGGGTGTTTCTGTGAACTCAGTGAATAAAATTAACCACTTACGCTAGAGCGAAAATAATGATGATTCATATAAAACAATGAATATAAAAGTCTTCAAGTAACCAAGATACAAGCCATCAAAATTAAGAAATTTTAACACATTTTTCTAAATATTTCCAATATCGTTTGTGGTAGAGTGAGAGATCGATCGGACTCCGAGAACCATACTATACAGGGTGTTCCATATTTTTTTTGCTCAGAACTATTTTGTTTGCTCGTAAATCTACATTTATTCTTCCACATTTAAATGGAAAATTTATTTTAGAATCTTTTATCACTCTGAATATTTTGATAACAGTGGCCGTTTTTGAGTTAAAAGCAAAAGTGTTAGTCTCTGATTTCAATCGTTATAAACAAAAAACAAAAAATCCTCTGAAAAATCTAAAAACTAAGTTAAAAGCTCAATTCGTTTTTAAATTGTCCCTTAGATTTTTCTGTTTTTATCAATACTCTTAAACGAAAGATCAACTTATAACAATTCTTACACTGACGGTTCACTAATACCACATGCTTATTGTAAACATTGAAAACAAACATTCGATTTTCGTTTTTTTTTGGCCATAGATCGAATTTTAAAATTTCTTGCACTAATGGTGCACTAATGTCGCATACTTATTATAAATAGTGAAAACAAACATTCGATTTTCATTTGTTTTTAATTATTTGGCCAAAACTTTAGAATTAAAGGTCTAATTTTAAAAATTATTACACCCAGGGTTTACAAATGTATACTTATTGTAGAAGTTAAAATGAAAATTCGATTTTCATTTGTTTTCCGTTTTTTTGTTATAACTTTAGAACAAAAGTTGAATTTCAAAAATGTTTGCCCTGATGGTTCACAAATGTATTCTATTGTAAACATTGAAAACAAAAATTCAATTTTCATTTGTTTTTCTTATTTTTAACCTAACTTTTAAACGAAAGGTTGGATTTTAAAAATTCTTGTAACCAGAGTTTACAAATGTTGTATATATTATATTATTTTATGTATACTTATTGTAGAAGTTAAACACAAAAATTCGATTTTCGTTTGTTTTTTCTTTATTGTTTATAACTCTCGAACGAAAGATTGGTTTTTAAAAATTCTTGCACAGGTGTCGTATACTTATAGAAAATGTTATAAATTATCTAAAAACTAACGAAAAATTAAACATTTTGTTTAAATGACGTAGGCAAGTTGACAGTTCAATTCGTTTTTCAATTGTCATCGCCCACTCAGATTTTTCAGAGGATTTTTGGTTTTTTATTTGTTACGATTGAAATCAGAAAAACTTTTGCTTTTAACTCAAAAACGACCACTGATATCAAAATTTTCAGAGAGTGATACAAGTTTCTAAAATAATTTTTTTATTAAAATGTGGAAGAATAAATGCAGATTTACGAGCTAACAAAAAAGTTCTGAGGAAACAAATTTTAGGAAAGCTTGAGTTCCTCAGTCCGATCGAAGTAGCAAATTGCCTAAGGAATTTACTTGATGTTAATTTAGGCTACTACGAACGGAATTGAAAATATTTAGCAAAATGTGTTAAAATTTCTTAATTCCTTGATGGCATGTATCTTGGTTATTTAAAGACTTTTATAATATATTTTTTTACATTTTCATTTATTTATCATTTTCGCTCTAGCATATGTGGTTAATTTTAAAAACCCCGTAAAATAACCTTCCTACAAAGATCATACCTAGAAAATTAATAATAAATACTATTTAGTAATTAATTATTTAGTATTAGTATGAAAATATTGTTGATTATTTACTTGTATCTATTACATATCTATGTTTTTCATTTTTATGTTCTGACAATGTATAGTTGTATCTGTTAATGTATAATTGGATGAAAAAAATGTATTATTATCAATAATAATAATAATTAAAATAAATGCCAATTCTTATTTTATTAACAGTCTAGAAACTCTTAAGGAACATTTTACCATTCCAGTTTTTTTACATATTTTTAGAAGGAACCCTAAGGATTTGTAGGTCAAAAACATAAATCGCATAATAAAAGGCCTAATAAAATGTATTAAAGTAATTAAGATAGTTGTAGTTAATTAACTTTAATTAATTTTTAAATTAAAGCAAAGAGTTGGGAACCTTATTAAAATTCATTTGACAAATGAATACTTCATGATTATTAAAAATACTACATTGTAGGATAAAATAATTTATTTTGGTTGTTGAACATTATTTCAAAATAATGAAAATCACGCTCACACAGTTTGAAACTTTGTAGGAATTATGGTCGAAGTGGTGACTTAACTTTATCAATGTATTATTTGAATGTATTTGAAAAATTTGGAAGGACTGGATCAGTTGATGATGTTAAACTCGCTGCTGGTCGAAAAAAGAAAACTAACTATCAAATAGTGAAGCAGTATATTAGAATATTGATAAGTATGAAATATAAATTTATTTTCGTGGGCAAGAATTGCAAATTTTTAGAAACTCTCTATAGAGTATTCTTACTAAATAATTGTGATTTCTTGCTTGTGAAGTTTAATTATCTCAAGAACTGAAGCCTAATGGCTTTACACAGCGAAAATAGTTGGCAAATAGATTATAATCTACAACACGTTTTTCGTGACTTGGTTCTCTTTACTATAAACCGGTTGAGAATAACCCAAAATGAAGGAAATCCAACGTCAAAGTAATGCCCACTTGCTTGTACTGGTAGGACATCGACTTTATGGAATTTTGGTCTTTATTTATACTCAAAAATGTATAACGAAGTAGAAGTGAAAAATATTAATAATTTTATTTGTATGTGTTACGCTACGGTTGCCTTGAATGACCAATAATAGCGGTTAAACTTCATCCATAAACCACTTGTACGTCTATAAAAGACACAATAGATTTGGCGCTGGAAGAAACTGGCTTTATTAAAAGGAGCGTTTTAAATAATATAATAGGTTATTTGCGTTTTTTCCTGAATTTTTTAATAAAAACTCTTTTACTCGCAAATAATTACCATATAATAAAATATTTTTTATTAACAGTAGCAGCTAGGTACTAACATATCTATGCATATGATACAATTATATTTATTCTTTGTTGTTTTTGTTTTGAAAATATAAGAATTTCTGCCTAATCGACTGACGTTTATAAGTTAGAGAACTTTCCCTAACAAGTCTCCAACCATAATCCCCAGCATATTTTTCGTCTGGAACTGTTCCCCTTGTTCTTTAGAGTAATTACCCATGTTATCTTTATAACAATCGAGATGCGAATTTAAAATATATAGCTTCAAAAACATGCGACATTCCATTTTCCCAAAATTGCTCACTAAATCTTCGACAAGTGTTTTATAGTTTTCTGTCTTGTGATTCCCCAGAAATCCTTCAGTCACGATTACAAAACTTTTCCAATGCGACATCCCATTTTCCCAAAATTGTTCACTAAATCTTCGACTAGTGTTTTATAGTTTTCTGCTTCTGTCACGGCTACGAAAATTTTCCAAGCTTCCCTTTCCGTTTCATTCAGTTTCTGTATAAAGTCTTCCGACTTCATCATCTGCTTAATCTCTGGTCCCCCAAAAACGCCTGCTTTTACTTTAGTTTCTGACAGCTTAAGTGTTATACAATTTTGACCTTAAAAGTTGACTATATTTTGATAAATAAAATAAAACCAAATGGTTTCCCGAACTTGTATTATGGTCATGGGCCTGACTGTGAGTTTTATTCAAGATTTTTACGTATAAAATGTAAGCATTCCATTGCATACAAGTATGGTAGCGTTGAATTACCTAATTGAATAAAAGCGCCATGACAGTCATCGCGATATCCAATACTCGTAATTATTCTTAGGGTACGTCATTGCAAACTAAACACTCGAGTAGTGATGCCAGAGTGTCCCCATATTAATAAGCCTTAGGTGATATGGCTTTGGCACAAAGAAAAAAACTGTTCTCAAAGAATTTCTAGAAAGACAATTCCGTAGTTTATTTGCAGCGAACCAAGTGGAAGCTTGATCTACTGCAAACTTATTTTGTTGATGTACAATATCTTTATCAAAACCAGTGGTGTTCACGGTTGTGTCATCAGCGAATAATAACATTGAAGAATTGGTATACTGAGACGGTAGATCGTTAATTTTAATTAAAAAAATTAAAGGGCGCAAGATAGACCCTTGTGGGATACCGTGGGATACCTTTAATTATTTAGAAGTTGTATTGTTAAAAGTTACCAACTGTTTTTTGCTACTCAGATACGAATTTATAATACGGCAGCTAGTAGGATGAGTATAATAATAAAGTTTCCTCAGAATAATATCATGAGAAACGCAATCAAAGGAGTTACTTAGATCTAAACAAGAGGCTACTGAATATAAGCCACCTTCAAAGCCTTGATAGATTTCATCTGTAAAAGTTAATATTGCATCTCTCGTTAATCTTCCCCTTCGAAAACCAAATTGATTACTAGATATAATAATTCTTACAGTCAGATATAGTACCTTTTTTGTGGACTGGGTTTACCAAAGCTCGTTGGAGGCACGATGGAAAGATACCTTCATCTATGCCATTATTTAACAGGAGAGTCAAAGGAGATAGTAAAACATCTACAATGCTTCTTTACAGACACGTACTAATTCCGTAAATGTCTTTACTGTTAGAAGATTTTAATTTCTGAATTATAGTCCGAACAGTACTTGAACTAACATTTACGAATTCAAATTAATAATTTGGTTGAACTAGCATTTTACTTAATAAGACACTTACAGAATATTGAGAAGGCGGCAGTGTGTTAATTATATCCTCCACTACCTGCATAAAATATTCATTAAATGTTTCCGAGTTAATGTTCTGAACACTAGATTTAACCAATGACCACAGAGCTTTTGGATGATATTCAGAGTTTCTTATGAACTTTTCATTGGCTGATGTTTTTGCATTATTTAGTTCTTTATTGTATTTTTGTTTTAGTATTTTATATTCAGACAAAAGTCTGGGAATCGGTTACTGAATTCTTTCAGAAATTCACGGGTGATGCCTATATTATTTTAGAAATAATCCAGGCATTTAATAATCACTATTGTTTATTTATATTTTGTTCAAATTTCGTGATAATTTTGAAACTGCAATTACAAATTATACTTCAGTATAAATTTGACATGGTTTGACGGGTCAAATGGCATTTGTACCGTTGGGCTGTTAGACTACCCCTAATGAACACCAGGATGAACCTACTTCCAAGATATATAGCGCCCCATACCATGATGCGAGGGGTACTGGCTGTGTGACGTTCTAAGGCAAACTCTACATTTTGCCTTTCACCGCGAAATCGACGGACACGTCTGCGTCCATCATGGAAAGAATCTAAACTCATCACTAAATCAAATGAACTCCTCATCCCAGTTTAATCTGGCTTGACACAGCGGAGTCATCGGTAGTACCCAAAACGGACGGAATGCATAAATGCTCATGGCAAGAACTCTTCGATTAACTGTTTGCCTAAAAACCACACGTCCTGTTGCTGCTACAAAAGCATCTCCAATATGCCACAAAGAGTCGTGATGATTACGTATAGCAAGCAGTTCTGTACCGTTCTTGGTCACCCTGTATAATCTTAGGCCTACCAGAATATCTCTGTAAGTGATAGTCATTTTCTTCAGACCATCGTGACCATACTTGTATTACAGTTGAGGGTGTAATTTCGAGTCTTCGGGCTATTTCCTTCAATCAAAATCTCGCCCCTTTCATACCAATAATACGACCTTTTTGAAAATCACTTAATTGGTGAAATCGGGAGGGTGGATCAACTGCTGATGTTAAACACAGTGCTAGTCGAAAAAGAAACCTATCAAATATTGAAGCAGTGTATTGGAGTATTGATAAGTATAAAACATCAGTTTATTTTCATGGGCAAGAATTGAAAATTTCAAGAAACTTTACAGAATATACTTTCTGAAGACTTGTTATTTCTTGCTTGTGAAGTTCAATTAACTCAAGAACTGAAGCCTATTGGAAGATTATAATCTACAACGCGATTTTTGTGCACAAATTAGGCATTTTAGCAAGATTTTTCAATATATCGAAGAGCTCAGTAATGATCAGAGTAGAACAGGTGACGGGTCTTAATATTATTAAATTTTCTTTATTTTCGGATAAGTGTAAAAATCGTACACAAAGAAATTGAGATAAAGCAGTAGGAACGTTATCGCTTTGTTTCTTTTTAAGGTGAATAAAACCTGCGTATTTGTTTCTGGATTAAACCACACCTAAGGGGTGTTGCATTACTTGGGCTCCAGTATATATTAATTTAATTTTTCTTATTACAAACTATATTTTACCTTGTATCCATCTTTATCTTTCTTGCTTATGGATGAAGCTGCTAGTGAGTTGTCTGTCGTTTTCTTAGATCCTGCCCTATTCCTCAATCGGAATCTGTTCACACTCGCTGAAACTTCTTGATCCTGTGAGGACGTCAACTTGGAACTGGCAGACGTGGGCCTTCTTAATCTTCTTCGCGTGACTGAAATTAAAGAAAAAAACAATTACATTATTTACGATTAGGATGAATAATAAAAATTAGCAAATACTATAGTAAAATTGGTAATTTATTTATGAATTTCTTGAAAATATATAGATTCTTCTTCATATTGAGACTCCAAACTTTTTAAATTATATGTACGAAACAGTTTGGGAGTGAATATTGTATGACAAATTTAGAACTGGAAATCAACGTGAATTTATTTCTAGTTATAAATTTGTCTAAGATTTTTGTTTCATAAGAAATTTATTATATTAGTAGGCATCTTGAAAATATTTATAATTATTGATTTAACAAATAATAATGTATTAACTTTATAAGTACAAGTAGTTTATATTTATATAAATTTATCTATGACATATATTTAAAGAATTAGAAGTGTCTAAAATTTAAAAAAAAACATTATTAAATTTTATGTCAGTTTAACCAATTATATATTAAATAACTTTATTAGCATTTTTTAAGTGTTCTTAATTTTTTATTTGCTCTACAAAATAATTAAAACATGATATAAAAGAAAAGAAAAAAAAAATAATTATCGCCCAAAATAAAACATTAAAAATATTCAAATGTGATCTACTTTTCCCCTCTAGATTAATTTAGCACCTAAATATCGCAGTAAAATTAATTATAAAAAAATTATAAAAAATTAATTATAAAAATACAAGGCGACATATTTCTTCAGTAAGTATTTAGCAACATGTGCACATGTGGTCGCCCAATATGCAAATTAGAAAATAAGCCTAGACCCGTCCGTCGGAGATTATCTAATGAGAATGAAAAAATGTCGAAAGCTAATTTACAGGTGTCATCTGAGCGGTTTATCAAAATGGCAAAAACGACGATTGCATCACCGGCTCCTTTCCAAGCGGCCGTCCGCTCGATTTGCAGAACAAACACGACAATTGAATTTTTTATGGCCGCCCCGAGAGAGGAGAACGATGCCAAGGCCCGGAAAGGAGAAAAATAGGGGGATTTGCGTAACGGAATAATTGTTCTCGAACCCGGACAAAAGTTATTGTTGGAAAAGACGAGGAATGCACGTTAAAAATGCAAATTCGCATTTGAAGCGGGGAGTTTCGTCAATCCCGTGGAAATTATATTTTTAGTAGCTGTAATGTGCGAACGACAATGGGAACGTTCTGTTTGCGTTTAATCTTGTAGAGTTTTTGAAGTTAATAACATAAGTTTTTTGTCCCCTTAAGAAACCTTTTGGATCTTGTAATTTATTAAATTTCATTATAACATTTAGCAGTATATAGGATGTTTCATAGAAATACTAATGAGTTTAAAGTTTGGATTTCACTTATAACATATATCCGATGGCATCTCATTCTCAAAAAAAGCCATTAACATCTCGTTGGAGCTCGTCATTCAAAAATTGCGTGTGTAATTAAGTTTCAAAAAGAAACTTTACTGCGTTTAGTATAATCTATAAATTTGCACGAAATTAATTGAAACAAAATGAATTTGTGTACTAGGATGGTATAGCTTTATTAACTCTTTTACCTTACTACAACAATTATTTAGAGATTCACGAAATGTGAAGGATTTATAAATATATTTATAAGAATAAGAACCGAGATTTCTGCCAGTAGTATTAAAAAAGAAACTCATTTGCTCGGTTGGGTTTATTACAATTTCAGGAATAAAAATTCTTTTCGATGCTAAATTTTAAACAAATAGATCTTCAACTAAAACATTTAGACCTGTAATGTCGCTTGAAAAAATAAAATTATTACTAGGGCATTGATAACAAAGAGACGAGAATTGATCGCCAAAGTAGACCAATTAGCAGAGTTGTTTTATACAATTAATTCAAATCGTGAGGAATGATATTATGTCTCTGAATAGGCTAGCACAGACATAGGAAAGCGTTCATTTATAGTAAAATTTATACAATTTTATTTTAATAGTGAAAACAAGAACACATTTTTAAATATCCAAAATGCATATACAATGTTACGTGGGATAGTATTTTTGGAAAGCTTAATTGTTTATTTGCTGCCTATATTTTGTATGCAAATTGTATACTGAGAAAAATATTGGTGAACCATTATTGCTCACAATACGAATTTCGTATGAGTGAGCGTTTTTATACTTTAATATAAACATTCACAAGAATTTAGACCAGTGTGACTAGTAAACGAAAATGAGGTTTCATAGCTGTACCTACGCATTCTTTTAATTAGAACTCTGTTTGAAAATTTCTAATGACTCCAGGAGATTAAGCTTAGTGCACTTGTTGCAATTATGAAATATTTTGTGTTTTTTTTTTATATCTGCGAATTGATTATTGCGTTCTAAACAATGATTTGAAAAAGAGCTGGAGTCTTGATTCAGACTATATGCACGAAATTCTTTGGAAAATTAAGTTGTTAGGCTTCGTCTTATTTAATCAACATACACGCAAAATATTCACTATCTGTTTGCCGTTTGATTCAGAATATGGAACTAAAATAAAAGATATCTTTAAATTGGGTGTTCTCCTCGGATTTTAAAATTTGAAAATCCTTGTGGTTTGATGACGTTTTTTATTTATTAAATTTTGGATGATTGTATTGTGAGAGCTGGAAGTTCAGGTAAAAAAAAAAGGGGAACAGATCGAACGATTCTGCTACCATGTCTCCTGGGCTGAAACTCAGGAAATGCATAAGTAAATATTCTCATCCAACAACCTCAAGATCCAGCTACAATGAGGCTATTAAAAGGCACCTCCAAGTAGTAATAATTGACCGTCAAAACCTCCTGGTGAAACTTACAGAGGACCAGGTTAAGATTTTGAATGGTGCTCTCACCTACGAATTGATCGAAGCTATATTTTCAATCGATGACTTTACTACAGAGAGATCTTCAGGATAACCTGTGCTAATCAATCATCCCTAGACTGGCTCTGGAAATCAGTCGAAAACTAGCCCGTCACTATAGGCAGGGATAAAACTAACGGTAATCCAAAGGCTTCCCTATTGTAAACAATATTCCAATTAAAATGTAATAAAGTTAATATATAAAAATTAAAATCGAAAATTTAAAGAATTTTGTTTAAAAAAACCCTAAACTTTGAAGCTCTGCAGATATCACAAATCTTTATCTTTTTTGACCTTTTTATCTTTATTTGATCAAGTACGTTAATATTTATTCTTATCAGTAGGATTTACTACACTCCATTATAGTATATTATTCTGATTATTATAATCAATTATTCAAAAACGTAGGTACGCAAAGAAATTAACGTTTCTATTTAATGTCAGCAAAATTTTGGTATTATTGGATCTTAAAGGCAATAATTTCATGGTACATTTCGATATTAAGAGTAAAGGAAACACTTATACCTTTTTATAACACTTTAAACCACCTTAAAGTGGTATAAAAAAGTAAAATTGTTTGCTTTTTTCTTTAAATTTTTGTAATTACTTGTATAGTTATAGTTAAATACATAAATAAATATAAGACTTTATTTTTAAAATCACTGCCATTAAGTTATTGATGCAGAAAAGTATGCTGTTTATATGATAATATTGAAAAACTTTTTTCTTTCTACCTAAAAAAATCCAGAATCGTGTTATAATGATTGTGTTCTAAAGAGTACTAAAATATTATTTCATTAAATTCTAATGAAAATATTAATTTATTGTATTAAATAACGTAGGACATAAAAAAAACCTTTATTAGCGAAACAATTAGAATATAAATCAGAAATACGGTCAATTTTTATTTACTAAAAGCGTGAATCATTTCAATTATGTATACATTGTGTGCAATATGTTTATGTTTTATTTCTCTTACCTTTACCTCCTAAGGTATATAGGATGACCTAGTTTATTTTTTCTATTCCTTTTCTAGTTTTTTGAAAAAATTATTTCCTTTGGATAACACAACTTAAATTGTGTTATCCAAACAAAATTACAAAGTGTTTATTATTTATACTCAACATGTATAACGAAGTAGAAGCCTCAAAAATCAATAATATTAAAAAAGTGGAGTTTTTTTTTAAGTTCCTTGCTTTCTTGAAAAAAATGTATAAGTATATCTTAACTTAACTGCCTCACAATTTACTCAAATAACCTTAATATACTACAACAGATACATTTTTATAATAATTACACAGGCCACAAATTATGACTTTTTGAAAGTTGATTTCGATCTGACATTTGATTTTATATCATTTTTATCTGCTGAATTCAAACCCGAGTATCATTTTGTCCTATCACATAAGGTTTTTTATCAATGTTGAAATAAAATTATTAAAAAAAATGCTCAAAATAAACTCTAATTTTATTCATACAGCGACCAAAAGAAATTAAAAATAGTAAACTAAATTGAAAGACGTCTTAAACACTCTTTAATTTGTTTTCTTTTCAGAAGATCTTTCCCTCTTGAATCAAAAAATTCTTTCTGGATTTTCTTCTTTAGTCCAGGGCCGGATTGTCATAACAAAGATTTTCGGAGAATTAATCAAGATGTGAGTGTAAAAAGTGAAGTTTTATGCTCATATTACATCCCAATTCTATTAATTTTATTTAGCATGTTTTTCCTTGTAGTTAGGATTATTATTTCCCAAAAAAACTTCAATAACATTAACAAATGAAATCCATGCATCTTTCTAGGTTTCGGTTATGGTATTAACAAATTCTTGATCTTTTGTTAATCTCCTTATTTAAGGACCGACAAAATTCCTTCCTTTAATTTTGCATCTGAGATAGCGTAAATTTTCCACGAAGGTATTTGAAACAGTGGCGTAGCGATTTTTAGAATGTTATTTAATTTTTGTTTGTAAATATTTTAAGAACCATAAATAAAACACCCAGTAAATTTATTGAACAATTGTGCGTGATAGAAACAAAAAACATATCCGAATCACAATTTTTTTGTTGGCCTGTATTATACTTAAACCATGCACATTGAACCAAAAGACTGTACGTTTCTCATCTAGAAGAAAGTATGTAGTATTAAAAGTAAACAAGATACTGGCTGTTACTCTGAGTGTATTCAATGTAATATTAAAAAATTCTTTCACACGTTTAAAAATGTATTACTGAATAGAAAATCAAACAGATGTACCACGAAACACTGAATTCTGCAATGTTTATCATATCTCTACAGGTTAGAAATGATAAGTTAAAGAGGTGTGTGAGAAGTAACTGGAGGGAAATGGGAGGGTAATAGAATGGATGAGACAAGATTTAGCTGGCATAAAGGTTTTGACGAGACTGGAATGAGAGAGGGAGGTAAAAAGTGTGTTTTATATGTCAATTAGAATGTAATGTTATTTTATATTATGAAGTTCTTATACCAATAAAGGTATTTTTAAGTAAGATTTTTTCTAAATTCAACTAATGTTATTTTGAGAAAATTTTATATACATATTGCTTATATTAATCCATTTACTGTTTCGATCATCAGCAACAATTCCTACTTATGATATAAATAGTCACATTAAGGTCATTTATAAAAATAGTGATTACAAAAATATACAAAATTATTTCGGTATTTCATTGCAACCACGTATACCTAAAGTTGTTCCAAGAATATATTATTGCTAAATTTTAGACTATGTAAGCGTAAGATACCTCAAGAACATGCTCAGAAACAAATGATAATAAATAATTTTATTAAAAATTGTGGGAAAATAGTAGGATATATCATAGGCATTAAGTAAAACATTTACTGTGTTTTATTTAATGCCTATATTATGGATTACCACGTATTAACTGTCGCAACCATCATCATGATAAGCATATGCCTCTTAATTACACAAATTTACACGGTTTTGGATCTGAGCAACCAAAAGCTGTTTATAATGTTAATTGGGGAGTTGAATCCAAATCAGCAGCCCGTTTTTTTTTAATTAGTTCTAGTTTTCGAAATATTCAATAAATCCATTGTTTTGACCATTAACGGCCATTTATTGTATTAAAAAATATAAATCAGACATGAACAGAGCTTGAGCTGAGGCTTTTATACTGCTTGGGATCTGTTTCACGCATTAGGGTCCAACATTAGTCTCTCGCCATGCCTTAATTTTTTTTCGTGGAAAAAAAAATCAAAATGTGAATGCAGAAAATGTATCTTAAGAGACATCCGAGCTCCAATATTGTGGTAATTTTGCAAAAAAATTGACAATTACTTGCTTGTAACCCGGTGATTTGCGGTTACAGAGAAAGTTGTGAACAACACTTTGAAACGTTGTCCATGCTGCTGTTTCATCTGGTGTTAAACATTTTGTAAACTTTGCATTAGCCATTAATTTTCGAATATCAGGTTCGATAAATATTCCTTCTTTGATTTTTGCGTATGACAGTTATGAAAACAACTTGATTATGTAATGGAAAGTCGGTCCTTTCATTGCTCGCCATTGATGAAGATATCGAGCAGAAGTAGCGATCATCTCCATTATTTTTCTGTTCTCTCCATAACTTTGGTACAGAAAATAAAAAGTATACATTTTCACCATGTGGTCACTTGTACAGCTTTGTTCTGTACACGTTACAAAATAATTTCGGTACCCATAGCTTGTCAGTGTTTACTACAGTAAAACCAAATTACTGCAAATACGCATGTTTGAGTGCATTTGTCATGATTTTTCCACGTTTTTCGAGCATATAACATCCACAAACGTAATAAAAACACCTTGCAACGTTGTTTCTGCATTTTCACACGTTCCGAAGCTTAATCACTTTCAAAAACAAGTTCTAAATGATGTTTAATCCAACGTGGTCAACTGACGGCCACCATGCGCGAACTCGAAAACTAGAACCAATCTTGACACACGGATTGAAGATCTTAGTTCAGGGCATCAAAGAATCGTTCTTATCTGCTTAGGTCCAAAAGTTGACCCAAATTTGTAAAATTGTGTTATTAATACCATTGTCAGTACCAAAGTTATAACAATAACATCAAGTGAAAAAATATAGTTTATAACATTCTCAGTACATATAATTGAACTTGTTAAGAGGTTTGTGATATTGATGTAGCATTGAACCATCTTCAATATATACTCGAATACGAATGATTTGAACAATTTGTCAAGAAAAATCAAACTAATAACATTAAATAGTTCAATGATCGCCTCGAAACATTGAGAAACAATCGTAATTTATTAATCAGAGAAATGCTTCAATTCAACGGTAGTCAAGAATTGAAATCTATTTAAAAAGAACTATATATCTACTTATAAAGAGGCAATAGTATTTGAAGAAAAAAGCGAATGATAATTATATTAAAACTGCTTCTAGCCCTATCAAAGCTTTATGGAATTGAATTAAGGCGAAACGTCCCTTATGCCACTCGAAAAAACTGATATCATATCTGATGACGACTTAAAGAACTTCTTTAGTACTGTCGCCGAATCAGTGATATACTCAATTTCAGAGCCTATCACTGATTCCATAACACTATTGGTAAATTCAATTAAATGTAAAAACAATACATATTTCAAATCTACTGAAGTATCTTGCCGTACAGTTAGAGAGACAATTTTGAAACTAAAATCAAAAAATTGTATGGCCTATATATTGACCTAGTAAGATATGCAATTGATTTAATTATTTACCTTCAACCCAGTGCATTCGGAATGGAGTTTTCCCCAATGCTCTCAAAATAGCTAAATGCATACCAGTCTTCAAAAAAGGCGATGAAACAGACATGGATAATTATAGACCAATTGCTATTCTTCCGGTGCTCTTAGAAACATTTGAAGCTATGTTAACTGATAAAATTACCAAATATTTTGAATTTATTTAATTCATCTCAATCAGGATTTCGGTCAGGTAAATCAACTACTATGGCTCTAACTGAATTTGTCAATTTTGTTAATAATGCATTCGAAAGTGGAGACGTCATTGTTTCTAACTACTTAGATTTAGGCAAAGCTTTTGACTCCGTGTCACATTCTATAATCCACCGCAAACTATATTGTTATATTTTTGATCCCAGGGCCTCTAAGATGATACTATCATACCTAAATGGTAAACAACAAGCAGTCAGGTCTTCTAAACTAAAAGAAATTAAATATTATGTTCCTCAAGGGTCCATATTAGGGCCAAGTCTATTTCTAATTTACATAAACAACCTTTCAAACGCCTTATCTCATTCTCCTACTATACTATATGCCGAATACAACTTTATTTGTCAGAGTTGAATCTGTACTGGTAGCTTCTGACCACCTAATTACTGAGAGAACTGCAGCTGCTGAATGGTTCAATAATAATACACTAAAACTTAACATGTCGAAAACTGTTCAAATAACGCTAACATTAAAACATCTACCTAACCCACAGATTAAATCAACTGAATATCTTGGTTTAGTATTTGATAATTAGTTAACATGGAGCGTACATGGTGATGAGCTGAACTTAAAACTGGCCAGAAACGCATAATTACTTCGGTCTATCTTACAGAGAAGATTGTGCACAGAAGTTCAAGTGCTTAAATATTTTAACGCCCCTATGCCTTTACATACTTGAATACTTGGTGTAAATAAATATAAACTATAACCATTATTACCTAGCGAATAAAGATCACCACAATTACGCCACGAGAAAGAAAAACCAACTCCGTACTAATCAAATTAGATTATTAAGAACAACCAGCAACCTCAGCCATTTTGGCATACCATTTTATAATTAACTGTCTAAGAATACAAATTTTGGAACTAAAACGTTAAAAATTTACATAAAAAAATCACTTAACCAAATCATTTTAGAATTTTGATGAGTTTATTATTGGTAATCATTCTGATATACTTAAACTTATGTAAGTATTTTAGTTAACAACTTATTGTCTTATTAACAGACACATAAATCTATTGCGCTTATCCATACAAATAGTTTAAATTATTATGTTTTTAAACTATTAATTTAAATTTTTTTGAAAATCTTAATAATAGTTTGTATTTTTATGGCTTTAAAAATATATATGATGGATAAGTGTCTGCTTCCATCAGTTAAAAATATTTAAAATTGTATACATATGTTCAAAAGCTATACGTCATGAACAAAATGTACTTCGATAAGCAACTGAATACACGAGCAGTGTGTATTCAGGTCAATTGCAGCAATGCAAAAATATATTTACATTATAACGTATGTATTTGTCAAATATTTTATAAGGGTCCATATAAATGTCTCATAACTCTATATCGTATCGTCCTTTTTAAGCATATACCATAAACTCCAAGTAGCAGCAATGATAGAAAAGCGTAAGATTTAATGATAGTATATAAATGTGATTTGATTGGTCTCTATTTTATACATTTTGAGTGCCCAAATTTAATGATAATAATTAATATTGTATAACAGTAGGGCTATAATAAAATTGTATAATTTGGTCTATGTTTTCTTATGTAATTCCATTTTCAATAAAATGTCAAATACATAAATATCTTTATTTCACTATTTTTAAATCTATAATATAGTCTATATTAGCTAAGATGATTTTTGGTTGTATTATAGATTTATCGTACTTTTAAATTATTTGTGAATTATGTTAATATGATATAGAGCAAAGAACAGCTTATTATTGTATTAGTCAATACAAACTAAGAGTTGATTTATCCTATGAAAGTTTGTCTAAATATATAAATCATGTTTATGGATTCAAATAAAATAATACAAAATAATAATAAAACTAGTTGCAAAACTTCACTGCAATTTTAGTGGCATCTAAAAAAGTTTTTCACTATTTAAAAGTTTCCGTAATTTTTCACCAATAACAACTTCAGAAACTGAATTTAACTTTCCTCGTGCACCATTTACATTCAAAATAAATCAGTGGGTAAGTGAAATATTCACTCGTAACGACGTTAGATAGGTCGCGCACGACTCTCGCCCACGTCTCGTGAATTTAATAAAACGGAACGCACAATGGAAATTGCCGAGGCGCCGACGGACGATCCGATACGATGAGTTCGTGACAAGGAAAAAACGACGACCTAGAACTTGAAATCACTTTCGAAGCAATATTGGATTTTGACCCGGAGGTCGCGGCATCCGTGTCAGCTGAAGAAAACGACAGCGAAAATAAATTTCTTCACGTGCGCCGTGTATGCCGAGCTGACAGGAAAGAACTAATTCCTGCAGTAGATATTCAAGCCACAATTTGGCTCCAAACCACAAATGCCACGTATAAACCGATGAGATTGCCCATAGCGGTTTTCGATTTTACGGAGATTTGTATACAGAGAAATCATAATTATGCACTAAAATATAAAAAGCGTAATGAAAAAATTAAATGAGTTAGAAATAGCTATAGATGAATTACACCCAGACATTATTGGACTTACAGAAACCTGGAGTAAAACAGAAAATGTTGCTTTCATTAATATTCATGGTTATACTAGTACTAATTAGCTTTATTTTTTTTCAAAAATCTCACTTAATGATTTATTAAAAATATGCAAAATATAAATGTTTGCCATTTAAGATAAATTTGCGAAATTCTTGATTGATGTTTTTCCAATGAAATGTGTAGAATGTATATTTCCGATTAATAAGATTATGATCGATTTTACATGTCATACATAGATGATCAAATATTCAGTTTATATTTTGCTAAAATAAAAACACGTTTGTTTCTGATGACAAACTAAGAATTACGTAATTGTATGTTTCATTGAATTTGGGTCAACTTGACTTAGCAGAAGCTTAAGAGAATGAGAATGTAACTGAATCTCATATAATAATCGCATATAAAATATTTTGTTGCTAGATTTGGCTGTGTTTATATATAATCTATAAAAATTTCGACTAACAAATAATTATAGTGGTGGTGTTTTATGTAAACATTTATTTGGGATTAAGGGTTATTATCTGAAATCCATCGAAATACCATAATACTGACGATTTATTTTACCATTAAAACGATTCCCATCGCATAGATGCATGAATTACTAACCAAAATTGAGAATTCGGTCGAAACCATCTTCAGAGAGCTTTCGGACTTTCGAAATTGTGTATCGAAGATGTTGTTCCTTGCTTAGGACGGTAGAGTTTTTATTTATGGATATTCGTCATATAAGTTTGAATCTTCCGAAGCAATATTCAGCGTAGTGCCTTTCTTAATTTTAAACGGCATTTCTAAGGCAAATTTAGCAAACTTTTCCATTAATTTATACGCACCTGACTGAAACATCGGTATACCGTTTGGATTATCTGTGTTGAACAATTACGGCTGCGTATTTTATCACCAAGGCTAACCATAATAAGAAATTAAATCCTTTCTTGGTTCCTTATATTACTCATATAGAAAACAAATTTAGCAAATCCTACAAAAAAGGTACAATACCTGAAACGGTTGACTTTCTCTTTCCTTAACTGATTTGTTTAATTTATAAATGTAATATAATAATATTAGGAAATTTATAAAATATGACAGCTTTCAAAAACAAAATGTGTTAGTCTCTACTGAAAATTTCTTTAATGGAAACTATTGCGATGAGTGATTTATGAAAAAGTTCTGTTATGAATCTGCTACTCAAAAACCGCTAGAAATTTCAAGTTCAAGTTTTAAGCTTAACATTTCATTCTTTGTCAAAAGTTCTGAAAAGATTCCAGACCCATTATATATAAATGAACATTTCCTAAGCCAGAAATAAAAATAATTTAAACTAAACAATTATAATTAGAAGTAGAACAAAAAACTAAAGTTAACACATTTCACGTTTTTATATAAACTGATAATTATTAGATCTCTAGAGATAGAATAGTTAAAGTTAAAAAAACATGATGTATCCTACGGATATCTCAAATAAAACCTATAATCGATTATTATTTACTATAATCGATAAATGAACCACTAAATAAGTTGATTTTACCATCAGTTTACATTAAAAATAATATTAATAATAATAATAATAATTTATTGGTGTTAATAACTGAGCGTTTTACACAGGTCATAAATAAGTAAGTATCTAAAATATTGCGAAAAAATGTTAGGACAATATATGAACTAAAATGTATAAAATGAAGATCACATTTATCGCAAAGCAAATATCTAATAAATAATATAGTAATACAAATATCTATAAAAGTAGCATAGTTGAGTTATGCTGAATTAAAAAGTCGTAACAAAATACAAAATAAATAAATGAAATTAGGTGTATACATAAAAGCGCACAATCACAACTTATAAGTAAAATACTTAATACTTACTTTTATACAATAAAAAATATATCTATGCAATTAAAAGGTTGAACTTAAATATTTAACCAGACAAATTTTTCACAGGCAGACAGATATTCATCAAATATATAAAATGCATTTTCCTCTAGGTAATCCTTGCACCACTGTTTAAACTGTAGAACTGGTAAATTTTCAATAATGAGTTGCAGTTACATTAAGAAATTTTACAGAAATATATTGTGCACCTGTTTTGACCTTAGGTAGGCGATATTTATTTACGAGAATATCATGTTTGGATCGTTTATCATAGGTGTGGTAGTCTCTATTGTGTTTATAATTATTGACATTGTTTTTGATAAAAAACAACATTGAACATATTGCATTTACTTTAAGAATTGTTTTTAGTATAACTTTTGACTTCTGTTTGATAAGTAACTTACAACTTTCCGAACTGAAGTTATAGAAGTACAACTTTTTTATAAAAATTGAGTGTGTGACACAGTAGAATGCTTTACTCAGGTCTAATAACTTACGACTTACTATTAAAAGAAAATTAAAGTTTTGAGAAATTATTTCCTTATACTCACAGGAACGTGCCATGTTCCCTATCGGGTCTTGGAAGCAATGCGGAATTGACGCGTTTACTGTCTCTGCGATTGTCGAGAAATACTTAAATTCGTTAGCAGTGATATCAATGTTCGTCAGTACATTAGGATTTCTATTTAACTTTGACATCTCTGATTAAACTGATTGTATCGCGTTTCTATTCTTTAATTAGCGAAGCAAATGTAAGTTATGCCTCATTTGCTTCAGTAATGGACTATACCACTATATGTTACTAGCAAGTTTACCTATTTTCTTTATTTTTCTGGAAATGCAATTGAACATGTCCTAGTTACTCACTCTATCTATTAACACATACTTACCACGTTGATATCATTCATATTCATTAGTCATTAAATTCCCCCCAATCATAGTTATCCAGAATGTTGCATATATTGATTTTGCCCGACTCAGTAATAAGGTTTTAGGATTTTTTTCTCTTCCATATTATGCAGATGATTAATTTCAATGTATCGTCCGTATCGATCCAAAACGCCTATATTTATTACTGAAGCCTTGGTTGTATCATTGTTGCTGAGTGTGTTTGAAAAAATATTGTCTAAACATGATCCCTGTCTGGTGGGTTGTATTTTGGCTTAAAAAGTCAGAGTAGTTACCATGCGGAGACCTATTTAGTAAAATTATGATGGGATTAGTTTTAGTAACTGATATTCCAGACAAGTAAGTTCTTTAGATAGTTTATTTAGGAAGCTCAATATGGTAAACTCTAGACCTCTTTCCATTAATACAAGTGAACCTCAATTTTTGGCGATTTTTCTACTGAAACTAGCAGCTACATCAAAATCATTTAAACTATAACAGTACGCTGTATTTGATATTATTCAATGTTCACTAATTGATATTACCTCAATATTTTTCTCAATAAGCTACGCTTTGAGTTCCTCCAACTTGTTTCTCATGCATTGTATAATTGTATAAAATAACAACGGATTTTCATTATTCACTTCTTCCTTGATCTGGTTGTTGGCCACATTGACGGATTTTCCAGTTGATCAAGATTATCGAATGGAACTGTAACCTAAAATGACGCACAGTCTTCGGGACGTCTTGAATGTAATTGTTCTCATCGAAGCACTGTTATGTTGTGGTTTTTTATATGCTTACTTATGTCCTCTTTGGTAGTGTCTGGATGAACCCGATACACAAGAATATGAGCTTTGAAATTAAAATCTGCATTGGATTCATCCATTTTATTTTTCCTAGGCTGACACTTTTTGCGGTGGACTGTTTTCCACTCGCTATTTTCCTTGTATGCATTATATTCTGTTTTGTTATTCTGTTGGACACCTAATACGGAAGCATTACTCGGTGTATTGTAGATATTCAGTTCCTGCAATTTGGGTGGCTCTTGTGAATTCGTTTGCCTATATTGATACCCAAATTTGGACGGACATGTTCATCTTGTAAAATTTCCTCTGTGGAAGCATTGATGTTGGTGATACTGGTGGAACACTTGGCGGGATAAACAACCTTTGTGGACGTTACTTCCAGAAAAGCGATTTTCTCGTTTGTTTTGCGGTTTGAGTTAGTTATGTGTTGTACTAATTGTTTTAATTGCATGAAGGCTCCCACTTTAGAATCTATTTCTATTATAAATACCTCATTTTGTGAAACTGCTTGATCCAACATGATTTTGGTGGTAGCATTTGTTGTGATTGGGGTTAATCCCCCCCAAGAACTTTTTATTACGCAGTTTGCATGATATTTTCCATTACAGACACTACATACCACATACTTTTTCACTGATACTGAACACTTCGAACACGTAATATTATCTTGAATTGATATTGATTTTGCTATCGAATTTGGCGGCGCCATCTTAAACCTTTTTAAGTATTTTTGTTTTTTCTTTAATCTATCAATCGATATTGATAAAATAATTGAATATTGAAATATTACGTATTTCATTAATGCCAATTTATTACTGTTGAAACTTAAAATTTTTCTTTTTTTTGATATCAAATCTGACTCATGTTTCTAATTAAAAGAATATACCACATATATAACTTGTTATGAATCTCACTATGCTGTTTTCAAAATAATTTATTTGAAATGTAAGCGTTTTAATTTTTAAACTGTTTAGTTTAAAAATATCATAGAGTAATTACTGTGACATATGGTATACAACTGATTTAGAGATAAAATTAATTTGAAAAATTCTTACCTTTTGCAGATAATCCTATTTGTACTAACACTAAGATGACTAAAAGTAACACGCCCCAATTTCGACACTTCAACCACCTTGGAAGTATCTGAAAATAAAGAAACATATAATTGTTTATTCACTTTTAATACAAATTAAAGTAAAATTTAAGTGATTTATGCTGTAATCTGAAACATAAACTAGATTAATCTGATCGATAACATAATTAACCTAAGACAGTTCAATATTTGATGGTAGATGGAGCTAACTTCGTGGTATATTTTGAATGATTTGTAATTAAAACACGATAACTATAACTATAGTCACCGTGTAATTCTATAAATATAGTGGTACAATAAAATTATTTTTTAAATGCAACCCAAGACAGATCATTTTAACCATATTAGAGGGGTTGACATAATGTAACTTAAAAACGTGGAAATTTAAAGTGAATGTCAAACTACTATTACCCAACTTGATGTATATATCTTTAGTTTTAGTAGAAAAAATACTTTTTAGTCGTCGCCTTTTTTAAGGAGGAAAATATCCAGCTACAATAATATAACTTATGAGATGGAAATAGTAAATAAAAGTAGTGCGAAAAAGTGTATCCATGCGGAAAAGTGTATCTATGCAGAAAAGTGTATCTATGCAGAAAAGTGTTGCAATTCTACTTTTCTCAACGATTTTGCATGCGGAAATGTAAGATATTTCTATTCAGTATGTGAAAAAAAATATTTTTTATACGTCGCCTTTTTAAAGGAAAAAAATCCAGCTTCAAAAATATAACTAATGAGATATATCATTATACCTGAATAATTAAAATGATAAAATACAATTAAAATATGTTGTTTTAATAAATGTTTTAACGAAGTGCTAGAACGGTATACCGTGCTTCTCGTTAGAGACAGGAATAAAAAAAGGGAGATTTCAATGTGCGAGCGATGTGGAGCGCGTGATATGTGTACTAAGTGTTGAAAATCTAGCAACTTGAGAAGCTTGAGAAAAGGATTTTTTTCTGTTATAAACACACCGCATAAGATATTTTAATCCAACTGTATGTATAAGTGCACGTAATTAAATTATCGGTAAAACATGTAAATAAATAGGTGCTAGTGAATATAAATTTGATTTACATAAATAACAGTTCGCATGTTTGTAATGAATATAAGAGTATTGGGTATAAATTATTAATAGCAATATTTTTACAACCAAACAAACTGATGAAACATATCTACATAAAAACATAAAAACGTAATGTGATTTATATGCCTGGTAATGAATTTAACTATTTATAACTATATTTACTGCATTTCTTTGGTTGTAAAAATATTGCTATTAATAATATATACGCAATACTCATATATTAATTTATCTTAAATAGAAACAATTTTACGTAAATAAAAAAAAATTGCTAATTAACAATTACTATAATAAATTTTGATTCAATTCGAAAGTCCTCCCTAGTATGAATAAATTATGAATATATACATAAGAATTAATTGGTATAATGAATTAGCAAATTTCCATTGCGGATTAAACGGATGGGATCCTTGCACTCGTTACGCATCCAATTTTCTTCAATGGATTCAGCAAATACCAATTTCGGGACGTAATTTCAATTAATACCTATTACAAGGCGGCGCAATTACTTTGCAATTAATGAACATTCGTGTTCTTTGCTGTGACCCATATTCTCGCCATCGACGGCGTTGTAGAGATCGAAGCATATCCTTGAATCAAAACGGTTTTAATGATCGACACGATCTAATAACTCTGCCGTGGTAAAAACACACAGTTTCTTTGATAAATTTTATTTACTGTACGTACTAGTTTTTCGCTGCCATAATTTCTCGAGGTGTCGGTGAAATTTTCTCTTTAATATTTCTACAAATAAAGGTGCATAATAATTATTGCTTTTTATATGAACTAAGTTTTATATATCGCTGATAATCTTTTAATTTCATTTACTTAGAAATATATCAAAACACTCAATTCTGAGTTGAAAGACTTCAAAATACATTTCTCATTATGACGAAGTTATCGAAGTGTCGTTATATAGTAAACATTCAGATAAATACGTTTAGCGTATTACACGTTTATAAAACTCTGTAATTTAGCTCTTCTATATAATATAATAAAAATAAATTTTTCTTTTCTTATTTAGTTAAGGTACAAAAAATTGCACTTAATAAAATACTGACACAGTATATGGTTTCAAAACCGTTTTTGAAATTTTATTAAGTGATATGAAGTTTTAAAAAGTAACAGCCTCATCAATCCAGTTAGAAAAATTCTTAAATTTATTTATTTTAATTTAATGAATGGATTGATAATAGGTTACGAAATTCTGCAAGAAATTTAATTAATTATCAAAAACAGCCTTAAATCACACTAACCAGAAATGTTTCCAAATCCTAGTTTTCCTCGTGGCGCGCTTTCACAATTTTGAACCGAACGATTTCCTTTCAGGGCATAAATGTTTTCGAGTTTTATTTCGCTATCATTAATTTCATTTTACAGTCCTACATTTTATGTCCCGGTAAAAGTGTGCCAAATTCCATTCCGATTGCAAAAGGCAATTGCACTTGAATTATGCACGAATGGGACTCGAAAACCCGTGACGACGGTGCTCAACTCGCATTCGCTCTGGCGGCAACAAATTTTGATTATTTTCAGCTGCCGCTATAATGCGCGGATATAAATTTTTGCGGTTTATATGCATGTTTTATTAAGTCTGAAAATATTACGCTCTCAGAAAATTAATGGAATTGAATGCATGGAAACTGCAGTATTGATTAATTATAATGCCATTATTTAGAACAACCACAATTTATTACGTAATATAATAAATATATTATAATAATTTTAATTGTAATATGCATTTTTATTATTTTATTTTATTTGCTACTTCATTAAAATCAAAATTAAATGTATAGGTAAATTTTACCCTAAATAAATATTTGGATGCAATTTTTATAGAGAGATAAACATCGTTATAAATAAAAACACTTTGTAACAAAGTTACAAAGTTTTATTTATACTCAAGTATAATGAAGTAGAAGCCGCAAAATCAATAATAAACATCTATATTGGAAGATTGTTACGTCTGACATTAGGACAAATACTATGTTTCTTCTCTTCTGTTTTCTTCCATTGGCTGTCGACCGGTGGTCTTTCGGCCAGCAATTTTTATGTTCTACTATTTTGACAATTTCAAAATAAAGGCACTTGATGTTTTTAGATAATATATAATGCGTATTTTGATTACCTTAAAAAAGTACAATTTATCGTGTCTCGACTCACAGAAAATGAGAATTCTAACAATAAATATAATTGACATTTTCAATATATTGACTTAAACTAGTAGAAAAGTATTTTTAATATAATTATAATTATAACAATTAAAATATAACTTACTATTAGTAAGCAAATTAAAAAATAACCGGATTCTCTGAACTCAATAGTTGGAATAAATATAGTTGTAAAATTTAATATATAAAATTCAATTCAGAACGAAAATATAGACAACAAAATCTTATATCAGCAATGAACAGAAACTATCTAATTATTTTTAAATTGCGACACTTAAATCATTATATTATTATTGTTATTTATCGCTGATGACAGTTCCCTATGATTTGTAGGTGGTCATCCACACAAACCGACATGCAACTCGAAGACAAAGGATAATATCTTTACCTAAATACATTAATTTGATTTGATTACATTTATTCGTTATTATTATGGTTACTCATTATTTAATTTTTTAAATTCTACACCTAAATCAAAATCAATCAAATAATTATAATTTAATATTATATAACTAATCATTAAAATTTTGCTAACTCACTAAAGTAATTATTACCTTTAATCAAGAACGCCAATATAAAGGACAAGGCAGAAAGGAAACCTTTAATAATGCCCAAAACGTCGACATCATTATCGCATTACATTATGCAAATTTCAGCTGTAAAAATTTCATCAATTTTTGCCTGCACAAAGGGCAATTCATCGCATTAAAATTTTAATACGGGCCCCGTAAAAATGTGAAGGTCCCTCTTTCCGTAGTAACTTTTAATTAGAATTGGCGGAAGTGTTTCGTTTTTTTTTTTTTTACGGACTCTATAAATTTTACGTTGTCACCTTCGCCAATTGGCCTCGCTTTTACCGACTAATTGCTGGACGGCTTCAATTGTAATTGAATTACAGACATTATAGTGCAATAACTGCTTAAACAATTGGCCCTAAATTAGAATAGTTAATTGAATAATAAATCTTCGTTTTTAATTAGAACATTGGAATTGAGTTTGAAATATATTCGCGAAATAATGTAGTTTTATTTGAAATAAAGATTATAGAGGGTGTCCTTTTAATATATGAAATGGTAGAATCATATCACAATATTATAATTTAACACAACGTATCTTAAATAGTTAAACCGGAATTCTAAATTATATCAAACTTAACCAAACAGACTATTCGACACTAAATCATATTTGCGAAAAAATTCTCACAATCTGCTTTCTACAATAAGTTTAAAAAATATCAACAATATTATTTGTGCAAATATGAAAAGAGGCAAAACAAAATTGTATTTTAAAGTATAACTAAAAACGAAACAAGCTTTATTAAACATCAGATTTAATCAAGAGTGATCAAAACAAAATATTATACTGCAATATGTTCAATTAGAAACAAAGTGCAAATCAGTTGCAGCCAAAAACAACATAAAAGAATTCGAACAACTATGGATTGAACAAGAACTGAAATTCTGGTTACAGAAACAAGATGTGTATTTCCTTTACTTCAAGATCCTACATTCAGAGCTCGAATATCACTTTTACCCTGACATGGTCGACCTTCTAGATAAACACGTTCGTGAAAAAGTTTTTGACACAGATCAATAAATTAATCAAATTTACGGAAGAAAAATACGCCCCAAACTATATAAACCAATAACGTAGCTACGTATAGTTTGTGGCTTCTACCCTAAAGTCATTGATAATAGGAATGTGCAATTGTCAAAAACAGAGTTAAATTTATTTGAGCAAGGCCTCAATTAATCGCCGTATATGTTGAATAACACTAATTGTAGAATCAAAGCTAGATCTCAAAGATATTTTAGATTCTGAATTGTACAAACAGAAAGTCGCCAAAATTATGAAGAATGCTGTTATTAGTAAATCAAAAGATCGCTATTTGTAAATTTTTATTTACTTAAACTGCACACAAATTCCGGAAATTGTGATTAAGGCACATTGTAGGAGCTTATAAACCCCATTTTAGTAATTTAATTTCTCGAACTGATATTTCTTCTGCATTTGCGAATTGAATATTAACCTACTTGGTGTTAATAGCAATTATGTGCTCTTATTTGATTCCTTGCTATCTACTTTATCACTCAAACAAATTATTGATAGTCATACTAAAGTAAGTAATACTACATCTACACCTACTGATTTAATTATTACTAATAGTAAGCAAATGTTTAATGTTATTTGCGATAGTTTACGCAATTACTCGGACCACAATATGATCTCAGGTGAAATCCGAATTATGAGACCTAATATTAAACCAGTGAAACTCACTTACAGACAATTTAGAGAAATTAATATTAATGATCTCAACAATGATCTCCCCTATTGTAAATTATGAAATTTATTATTTCTCTGCAACACTTTTGGATGTATTTCACCCCCATGCACTATTAAAAACAACCCCACTTAAAAAAAAAATATTTTACATGGCAGACAGATTAAAAAATTAATAGACCTTAGAAATAATTCCCGCAATAAATTCAAAAGAGCTCTAGATCCAAATCATTAGAAGTATTATAAATCCCTTTGTAATTTAGCAATGTCTAGGAAAAAAAAAACATATTTTGACTATAGTTTGAGAGCTACAAAGTGTAAATCTAAAGTGTAGTGGAAGTAGTTAGAAAATTTAATGTTAGTCCTGTGATTAACGCTGACGTTAGAAACTCAACCGTATTAAATATAAATATGATAAATAATTATTTTGTAAACTGCATCCCTTCCACTTCTACAGATTGCTCTAAATTACTAAATATACTATAGCTTATATTTACTTAATCCTTTTTTCCTTTACTGAAGTAAGTGAATCGGAAATTAATACTATAATTAATAATCAAAGGGCTAACCCCTTACGTAACTCATGTTATTGATAATTGTCTCACATAGATATTTTACGTTGGCTTGGAAAACATCCCACATTATTCCTATACCAAAGAAAGCCTTAGTTACTGATCCGAAAGATCTACGGCCAATTAGTCTATTAATTATTTTATCTAAAATTTTGGAACAAGTGATTAAACCTCAAATTAATGATTACCTTTTCGTAACTCTATACCACCTGTCACACAGTCTTATTTTTGAAAAAAAAAACTATAGTTGTTCTACAGCTTTAACCGACATCACAAATAGTATAATTTTCTATAAGGGCTTATACTATTAGACTTTTCTAAAACTTTTGATAGTCTAAATCATAGATGAAAATATCATCTACCTGAAACCTGTGGTGAAACATTGTTGTAGTACAATATTAAACACATTCAGAAACCATATACTGTGTCAGTATTTCTTTAAGTGTCATTATCGAGTTTCGACAAGTAACAGCCGCATCAATCCAATCTTTAAATATTACCTAACCAATCGATCGCAAACTGTAAGACTGAAAAACAATTTTTCGGAACTAATTTAGGTGTAACAGATTCTTCCGTCTTGGGACCTTTATTATTTTTAATGTAGACGTCAGAAATTTTTTCAAGTCTCAACTTAAACAACTGCCACCTTTTAGTTGACAATACTCAATTATTTACAAGGTGAGTTTTTTAGATGTTCTCTATGGAAATCTTGGAAACTATAAGAGATAGAAAAACGGTTAAGTGGGGGAAGAAGTGTAGATTATCTATACTATAAAATCTTCTTCTTCTATATCATTGATGACTCGCTCAGATTTAGTTCCTAGAGACTACTATTTCTTTCCAAATTTGATAAAAGAGCTTCGAGGAAAGAAATTTTCTACCGATTAAGAAGTAAAGGATGTAGTTTCAGGGTATTTTTCAAGGAAGGATAATAATTATGATTTTTTATGAAATTATTCACAAATTGGTTCATTGATCTGATAAATGTGTTAGAGCTGCAGGTAAATATATTGAAAAAAAATATGCTGTAATATTATTTCATCCCTTTCTATTCCAATCTACGAACTTAAAAACGCACCCTCGTAAATACAAATATTTAAGTGGAAGATCGCTCTCGAACTTCTTTAAAAATTGATTGATTATTTTCTTATATTATGTATCGATTTTTTTACATGTTTCTGCAAGTAAGATAAAATAGTTATTTAAGGTACAAGTGTAGAAAGTGATGCTTTATTGCACGAACTGGCGTTTAAAAACACAAGCGAGGAACGAGCGAGTTTTTTTAAAGCCAGGAGTGCAATAAAGAAACTTTTTACACGTGTGCCTTACAAAATTTTATCTTCGATCGTAAAGGATTTCAAAGAATATATTCTTATGAGTAATATTTTAATGTCATTTCAATAATTCAATTAATGAAAACATATTTTACCCGCAGTGCACTAATGAAAGCGTTACCTAGCAACCAGTAAACAAGTTGCACAAATGTCGGCCGCCATTATTATTTTTAGAAAAAATGTTCAATTTATTGTAATCGTTTTGACTTGCATTAAATGAAATCTTCAGAGTTCTTAAATCTGCCATTTGGTTTGTATTATATACTTTATTTATAGTTTATTAGTTATTTGTATCAATTAATAAAAAATTAAGTTTTTCGTCGAAATATATTCATTCAATAAAAACGTAAAAAAGCACTAGTGCTTTAAAAAACCACTTTTACAATGAAAAATGATGCAAAAAGCGTCTACTTTCTCTACGATCGTAGATAAAGTAAATAATTATAAGTCTTATGATTTATATTGCGAATTTTGCTAAATTAGAACTTATTGCGTTAGTACTCATATTACATTTTAGACAATATTTGATTAATATTAAGTTTTATTGTATCATGTTAATGTCAAAATGACAAAATTTTATTTTATCGCCCAATAAAGGGAAAATAAGTATGTTAATGCTAAATATATGTATCTAAAGCTGGTTTTATATGAACAGTGGAGTAGAGGATAAGGGTTTGAGTGGAAGATCACCTGGAAGCGTGAACTCCGCCCGTCAGCACGGTGTCAAAATTGTATGTATGTTTTTATTCCTTCGATTATGTGAATGTCTCATTGTTTTATTTGTATATTTTGTAACCATATTTGATAAAGATTAAATAAAGATAAAGATAAAGATACATAGAGAAATGTATAAGACAATATTCTAATTCTAATCTGTTTATGATGACGAAGGAGACCCGGTGAGTTTGTTTTGACACAGTTATACCAAAGCTAGTTATTATCAAACCTAAAATATGAAAGTTTAATAATATTAAATCTAACCTATTTATAAAAAAACAGTTAAATAGCGGCATTTAAATTACGTAAATCTGGTCGTTAATTAAGAGAATTCCGTTAATAATAACTGTTTACAATGTACCCAATGTATATTTTTATATGTTTAAGGTGAATAAAATTAAGAAAGTCAATAGTTTGGCAACAATACGAACTTTACTTGAATTGATTTAAATCTAATAAATTATTTTAATAATTGAAAATTAACATTTAATAGTGGATAAATGTATAAATTATTATTTATTATTATGAACAGTACGCAGTCGAAGAATTATATCATTGGGTTGTATTTAAATTTGTTTACTGATGGTTAAATTGTCTATTAGAACTCCCATAAAGTCAACTATTCTAAAAGAGTTACATTTTATCACGGGTTCTTTCAAAATTTTGATTATAATCTCTTTAATTAAACGTGCTTGCCTGTCGAAGCATGGTTTTATTCATACAGGTACGTTAATTCGGTATATATTAGAGAAAATTAAAACGTAGTAGAACTAGCGCCGCAGACGTATAACAGAAACAATATTTTTATGGTGCCCTCAGATGTAAATGGCATAGAAGAGAAATCCTGACCCACTGTATTGAAAATCTTGATGATATAGAGTTCAATGATAACTATTTGCATAAAAACTGGCAATTGTAGATACTACTGCAGATACTATTGACATTTAAACTGAATGTATTTACTATAGTATTATCAATTTCAGTACTAACATAAATTCCTTCTTAGATCATATGACATTTCCGTATGATTGTCTTTGGCAAAGCAATAAAAAATAGCTTGATACGAATGTTAGCGTTTTTCATAGATCATGTGATATTATGATTTAAAAATATTGAATATATTAATTATTTAATAAAATGTCCAAGGTTCCATAACTTCTAAAAAGTCGATAATTCACACTTATTTTTCGAAATTTAAGTCGATAAATTATATTTCCCGTAAGCTTACAGGTGCTTCGCTCTTAAAAGTTTTAAACATTTTTCCCTAACTTCGATTGATTCAAATGATACATACATCTTACAAAAGTATTTTGAAGATTGTTAATTAATATGAAAATTATATTAAAACATACCAGCATAAAATCAACATTTATTTTTTGTTTGTAATTAAATTATTTGCAATTATTTCATTCCTTACTAATTTACAATTATTTTAAATACATATTTTGATAATGATTACTATGTAATTGAAACTATTCACAAAGTATTGTGTAAAAATAAAACGTAGTATAAAAAAGTTAAACGTGTTTCTGTTATTCTTTCGAGATGTTGGTTAATTGCAGATCATAAAAAATATTGGATTTTTAAATCTATAGTTTGCTCTTATATCTCATGACTAGAAGTACAATAATACAATTTACGAATGCTTGAGCAATATCATGAACGCAATAAAAACCTATGGTATTCCAGTGAAAATATTTGTTCATCTATCTAAAGCATTTCATTCTTTAAAAAAATAAATCTTATTTCATGACTATTTTAAGAGCATTAACGTTAATTTTACACCGAATGAATGTCACAATTAACCCTCTGAAGTTCATGCTGACTTATATTCAACTCCATAGCACCTATTATTCAACATCTGGCATATTCTGGATTTTTCAGCATTCATTTATGTTAACTTATGTTGCTAGATATTCACTTAACTGTTGGTATCTTTTAGTTTTTCTCGAGTTGGTTCCCTAGAAGATTGTTGTTTTGTCAAACTCTTTTCACTTACTGAATACAGTAAGACCATACATATCTACGTCTTGGTAGCGGTTTCTTTATTCTTCACAATAATATAGAGTCTTGTTTCCACCTCCTTTTGCTGAAGTCAGCATCTTCGCCTGATTATATTCCAATTCTGATATTCTTGGAACTAGTAAATCTGTGCAATAATATAACTAACTAAAAAGTTTATATACAACAAAAATATAAAATATAATTCGACAGAATTATACTATAGAATATTTTATAAAAAATAGTATGAATGCAAAATAAACTTTATCTTGTTAAAATTATCTTAAGTAGCTTAATTCGAAGCTATTAATGGATTTATTTGCACAAGCAGTTTAATTGCGAACAAATTTGCAACACTTGATGCGTTAAGTGCAAATAATCGTGATTGCTCTTTATTGATCTACAGCTTTAACTTAATTGAAATGCTAGTACAAAACGTTTTAATTAATTCTATACAAGAGTATTAATGAAATTATAAATTATTAAAATTATATAAATTTAAGTGCAATCTTGGTATGGTAAATGAGCTTATTACTTTAAAGGAACGACCCTTCACTGTACAGAACCTATAAATATAAGAAAGTAGCAAAGGCTATAGTTAACCCATCTGTTTGCAAACCCGGACCAATGAAGTTACCCTTTTACTGTCATTGCTAAAGTATTTTATTTATATCTTTATGATATTGAATTAATGAGGCGGATACATGATGAAATAAAATAACACAGTTGGGAGGGTTTCACATTTATTGTTAAACACTGCAACACGTTTCGCCACACAGTGGCTTCATCAGGCAAATGAATACTGCCTTCCCAACTGTGTTGTTTTATTTCAGTTCATAACTTTATTCAGAATGACATTTAGAACACAGATATAATGATTATTTCATGAAACCACACAAAGCCTATACTTTTGCTAAAATCTTGAGTTTACAAGATTATTCACTGAACGCGGTGCCTACATATTATGCAAATCTTCACTGCATAATCATTTTATATCGATTGCGGCGGTCAGTTTAAGCTCCTTTATATTCCCACCTGAGCCGCAGTTAAAATTCCGCTCACGTGCACGCGAGTTATTACCAATTTTTCTATTTCGTACCATTCCGATCGTTCCCTTATAATTACGTTAAAACCATGTAATCCTAAACGTAGCTCCAGGAGATAATCGGCATGCATAATTCATGGCGCAAGAGCAGCCTTCGAAGGCTTAGATCATTTTTCAGATCGGTTAAGGACGCTCATTTGTATTGCCGGCTACTGCGCCAGATGCACTTCACCTCCATAAAAATGCACACCGAGGTGGAGCTGCCCGTTTCTTAGACTCTATTCTATTGCCCATTTCTATTGTGTGCGGTTGTGGTTGTGTTAAATAATAATTGCCGATGGGTAATAAAAATGTCAGCGCTCCTTCCCTGGCACGCGCTGTACCCTTCGGCCGAATCAGGTAGTCGGTCAGTTTTCTGGGCGAACGTTTTCTAAGGACGGATAGTATATAATTATAATTCGCTTATCTACAGAAAAATGTTTTTTTTTTTTAATTTGGAAACGGGAAATGTTATGGAATAATTTTATATCAAAAAAAAACTTAATGAAGACATTCACTTACGGGACTTATTTAGAAAAGATAAAATGTTATTAAAGCAACAAATCATAGTAGAATAATTTATTTATACATTACATGAAAATTACATGAAAATAACAAATGGATTTTTATATACAAAAAAAAAACTTAATCTTATTCTTTTTCTTTTTTTCATATTCATAGTTATTTAATATTTTATAGCCATTGAATTTTAACTATTGTAAGCGAAAACAAAACAACAAATTTTGTAATTTGTTTCGATGCAAAAAATATTTTCGATGCAGTGAATATGAGAAATTTTAGACGCAACAAATTCTATACATGAAGAAGTTTGCTTACAAACCTCCGAATGTGGGACATAGATGCGCTAATTATTGTATTATTATTCATTCATTAATATCTTTGTTATGTATAACACATTTCTCCTTTTCTATATAAAAAAAAACATTCTTTCCCTGTAGATAAGGGAATTATAATTTCATATTATCCGTCCTTAGAAAACGTTAATCCACTACCTGAGACGGCCAAATTTATATTATAAATAAATATATGTAAATTTGTCCGGCTCACGTAGTTAATTACTTGTCGGTAGGTTATGCCTAACGTGATTTCGGCCTTTGAGAGATTACCGAATTTAGAAAACAAACCCAGATGTTAATTGTAAGTGTATAATCTGGAAATTTCCATTATTTAATTACTCGATATAATATATTCCGGTTTAACCGTTCTTCCAAGGGTAAGAAAAGTGCAGGTACGGATAACGCAAAGGTTAGGTAACGCCTAGTCTTACTAATTCGGGAATTTTATTTTAATGACGTTTGTTTATGTACTGATATATGATTACTTGTCCGTAGTTTGCGCCTAACGTGATTTCGGCGTTTTAGAGATTATCCGACCGACCTTTTTTTTTCCCTTGCAGTCCTTTACTACCTGCCCCTTCGCCGGTTATAAATCACAATTTCTATTCACTACAATCTGAATAGATTTCCTAATTTATGATACAAAACAAACCATAAACTGCACCCGTTTTTATAACCGCCTGGAGGCATTTTTCGGAGAAACGGTACGTTCGCCACCGAGGCATCAATTCTAATGCCTAACAGGATCGCCGCAGACCGTTACAGAGGCGTGCCAAAAAGGAAATTATATAACGCATGCATATTCATGTTCGTATGTGTATGCGTCCGCGTGTAATTAATCATGTAATCACGGGAAGTTTTCATAGGTGAATTTAATTAAAGTTATTGGTTTTAATAAATAAAAAGTGAAAGTTATGCTGTGTTTGGGGTTTCTTTTGATGTTTTTGTAAGCATATGCATGAAATGTTTAGTTTAGTTAAAACTTAAACTAACTTATTCAACTTTCAATGATAATTTTAGAAATATATATTCTCTTCTATTTTATCCCCTTCCATGTCAAATATTGCTGTTCGTTTAGCTTCAACTGAAAAGTAGTAGAATTTGTACCTTTGCAAAAATTTAATTTTTTAAGTATTTGAGCTAAAAAAAATAGTTAAAATTCATTAATTGTTAGAATTTTCATAAAAGTTTATTTATGTTGTACAAGTACATTTAGCTGTTATATGATCTTTTAAGGTTATTTAAGGTTATTTAAGGTCATTCAATAATCTTTTAAGGCCAGTCAATAGTCACTTAGCAATCTAAAAGATGGTCCAAAATGAATCGAAATAAGTTTAAGTCATTTGAAGATCTTTTGGTCTGTTACAATTGCCCAACGGTCATTGAGGTTTTTGAAATTTATTTTTGTGTCAATAAAATAAATACGCAAGGAATGTATCCAAAAACTTCAGAACACATTATGAGGAGTAGTGAATTAATGATTAAAATAAAAAGTTATGTGGAGATTTTACAATAAGTGCTTTCGATGATTAAAAAATATATAAAGCAATAAATCCGCAACTAATTAAACTAAAAGTTTCAGAACACATACAATGAGATAGGAACTTAATAATTAGGAAATCAATTATTCCAATACCAATAGCCCAAGACGGACCAACTCATTGACCACTTATTGAGGCGAAGATAAGAGGAAGGAACTGACTACAATACAATATATTTATTTACTATTGTAAATTTATAAATTTGTAAATGTAGAAATAAATAAATATGCAACAAAAAAAAAACAATTTATATACACGTTTGAAAATAAAAACTACAACAGAACAAAATTAAGATGCGGATATTACAAAAACTGCTTTTTATGATTAGAACATTTTTAAAACAATGAATATGCGAAGAGTTTTTCTAAAAATTTTAGAACACGTTTAGAAAAATAGTGGCTTAAAATAATTTACAATAAACAATTGATGTAGGTGCTTGGAAATAAAACCTGCAATATCACGAAATTCAGAAGGAATTTGCAAAAATTGCTTCCGGTGATTAGAAAAATTATTAAAAATAAGTACCTGTGTTGTTAACCAAAAATTTTCAGGATATGTTTAGAAAGACAGTAACTTAGTAATTGGAGACAAATCATTAATGTATGTCCTTAAAATAAAAAGTGCAAACGACAAAATTTAAATAAGGATTTTACAAAAATTGCTTTTGATGATTAGAAAACTTTTATAAGAATAATTACATTACAAGTTATTAATCTGAATATTTTTTAGGACATGTTCAGAAACAAAGTCACTTGATAATTCGAAAAAATCAATTGATTATGGTTTTAAAAATAAAAACTTCAACACAGCGAAATTCATTAGAGGAATTAACAAAAATTGCTTTTGATGGTTAGAAAAATTATAAAAAATAAATACGCGAGAAATTAACGTAAAACTTTTGGAACACGTTCAGAAAGATAGTGGCTTTATAATAAGGAAACATGATTGATTTACGCTCTTGAAAATAAAAATTACAAAACTACGAATTTCAGTTAAAGAGTATACAAAAATTGCTTTCTATTATTTAAAATATTATAGAAAAATAAATACAAACGCAATTAATCTGAAATTTTTAGGACACGCTCAGAAATATAGTGGCTTAATAATTGTAGAAAACCAGTTGATATACGCTCCTAAAAATAAAAAATTCAACGCTGCGAAATCCAGGTGAGAGTTATAAAAAAAATTGCTTTAGATTATTAGAAAAATTATAAAAATTTAATACAAACTCAATTAATCTGACATTTGATGAACACGTTCAGAAATATAGTGGCTTAATAATTGCTGAAAACAATTGATGTACGCCCTTGAAAAGAAAAAACTACAACATTACGAATTCAGATAAAGATTTTACAAAAACTGCTGTTCATGATTAGAAAAATTGTAAAAAATTAAATACGCTAGGAATTAACCTGGAATTTTTCGGACACGTTCAAAATCATAGTTATTTAATAATTTCTGAAAAACAATTGATGTATGCTCTTGAAAATAACATCTGCAACATGACAAAATTCGTATGAAGAAAAGAACTTAGAAAAACTGCTTTCAATGATGAGAAAAATTATAAAAAAAATAAATACGTTAGGAATTACTCTGAAATTTTCAGGATACGTGCAGAAATATAGTAGTAGTTCACCATAAAGGAGGTGACCCATGATTATTTGAAATAGTAGGTATCAACTCGTGTAAATATAGAAATAATAAATGAAAAAAAAAATTAAAAGCAATTAATGTACGCGCTTTTAAACAAAAACTACAACGAAATTCAGATGAGGATTTTACAAAAACTGCATTTAATTATTAGAAATATTATTAAAAAATAAGTATAAGATTAATTCATCTAAAATTTAAAGATTTTTTTAAAAATATAGTGGCTGAATAATTTAAAAAAACAATTTGTACGTGCCTAAAAATTAAAAAAAAAACATTTTTGTCGTAAGAAATACATATAATTGTTCAAATATTACATTTAAATACTATAAAGGGTGGTTTCTTTTTAAATAATAGGTTATTTTGACACGGACAGATTTTTTCCTCTCGAAATCTTGACAGAAAGTCAGTATCATACCTCCGAGGTACGAAATGAGTCGCTTTACGCTTAAACAACGTTGAGAAATATTGCAAACTTATTTCCAAAGTGAGTGCTGTGCAGCCCAAACAGTGCGTTTATTAAAAAGAAGTTTTGGCCGAAATGAATTACCCACCGCGCTTGCTGTACTCAAATTGTGCAAAACGTTCGTGAGACTGGCATGCTAGTGGACAACACTAATGGTTCTCGTTCTTGTACGGTGTGCACAGATGAGAATATGGCTGCTGTAGCCGAGAGTGTGAGACTCAATCCACGAACCTTAACTCGCCATCCATCTCAACAGCTTCTGAATTCTGCACAAAGATCTCGGATTATTCGCTTACAAGGTCCAATTGACTCAGCAATTGAAGGTGAATGACAATCCGCTTCGTTATCGCTTCGCAATTTGAGCCTTAGAGCAGCTTCAATTGGACAACGATTTTGGGCGAAAAATCATCTTTTCTGAGGAGGCGCATTTTCATCTTCGCGGCTACTCATAAAACCCGCACTTTATTGTCGAGAAGCCAATGCATCCACAGAGAGTGACAGTTTGATGCGGGTTGTAAAGTGGTGGCATCTTTGGACCATTTTTCTTCGAAAATGAGGCTGGAATAGTATATTTCATTAGGAGTCCAGAAAAAAGGATTTTTCCGTGCGCGCGTGACCGTTCCCGTGTGAGGCGGAGCCGAACACGGGAAGTCATGCAAGCACGGAAAAATCCATTTCTGGACGTGTAATGAACGCTATTTTTTATTATACTTATTTGAAAACAACAATATTAAGAGAGATATTTTGATAATTTTTTTTTTCAAAACTGTAATATCTATAATAGTGAAAATATAAGTAGAGTTAATATTAACGAAAATCATATTTAATTGGAACTGTTATTATTAATAGTAAGGTTTATCGTACAATTAGTATTATTGTTAAAGTTTATTCCCCTAAGTATTTCATTTTCTTGAGTTATAATTGCAGATGTAGTATTTTCCGCATGAGATGGGTTAAACAATTTCCTTGAAACTTCTATTTTTCTTTGTATAGATTCTTCTATATATCCTTCTGCTACACTGGAAGAACGCCATCCTCCGTGCCTTTTCAGAGTAAGCAAGTCACCACCGCTTTCGACCAACATGGTTGCTGAAGAACGCCTTAGGCCATGTCCGGTATATTTTTCGTGATCATTTAGTTTTAGGTATTTCGCAACAAGTTTGGGGATACTACTGATAGTATGGCATCCAACATGTTGAGCGTAACATTTACGGTTTCGGTATGCTACAAATAATCTTCTGCTCTCCATATGTTTAGGCCGCAAATCTGCATATTTGCGGTAAAGTGTGCAGGGCTCGAATGTACATCCTTCATTTGAAATCGTGAAACTTCTCGATTTATGATTTTTTCCATCTCGCAAAAACACGACAAGAAAACTACCATTATCTTTAATATCGTCTAAACTTAAACGTATTAAATCATCTCGACGGCACGCACCGAATATTCCAAACACTAATATTACTTTTGCTAATAGATATTGCTCATCTGAAGCTTCACATAAAAATTTAGTTACTTGTTCTGCTGTAAGAACTCTTGATTTTTTTGGTACGTAACCCACCGCTTGACGCTTCAAAAATGCAACAGTTTTTCGAAAAATGTTCGTGTCAATATTTTCTTTAATAGCCAAACAGCTTTTTACCATGGAGAATCTACTCCATAAAGTTGATGATTTCATAGATTTAGCCTTTTCCGAAAAATAGACTAAAAGTACATCGTCACTTACATTTTTTATATTCTTCTGAGCCCGCCATTCATTAAATATTTCATATTCCTTTTCGTATCTTGTTTTTGATTTTGTCGGTAGTAAATCTGCACTTACTTGAGCCGCTTGAGCTAATATGTCGTCTGGAACATCAGGATTTTCATCTAAGTCTGAGTACATTTTTTAAATTGGCTTTCACTGACACAAAAATAAACTTCAAACCTTATCTGCTACTATGGAAACATTGGTTAGCGCACAGAAAGACCGCACAAACAAACATTTTCTGTGCGGTCGCCTGAAAAAGTGACGATTCCATTATTCTAGAGGCATATGGAATCAAAGTGTTTTCAGATAAGTATAATAAAAACAATGTTTTGGTCAACGGTAAGTTTTACAGAGCCATATTATCCGATTTTTTTTTTACTGAAATTGAAGATATGGATTTGGACGACCTATGGTTCATGCAGGATGGCCCGCCATACCACACAATCCATGCCACAATCGATCTTTTGCGCACCAAATTCTCAAATCGTGTTATCAGTCGTCTTGGCGATGTCAATTGACCGGAGCTGCGATTTGGATTTTTTCGTTTTGAGGAACCGTGAAGGACCGATGATATGCCAAAAATCCAGAAACGATTCAAGCACTCAATGGGAATGTTTGCTCTTACTAATAAAGTCATAATACATGGAAACATATTTAATTTTGTTTATATTATTGCATTTTTAAAGAGAAATTTGTATCTGGCCCACCCTTTATAATAAAATAGTATTCTTTAAAAATTATCTAAACGTTTCTTTTTGAATATCCAAAATTAATATAAGATTTTAAGTTTCTATTTCGTCAACTATAAAAAGAGTTATTTAAAAAATTCATGCATCAATTAGTAATGCTTAACATATAATGCAAAAACTAAAACCTAATTGAATGTTTAATGGAATACAAACAAATTAAGGGTTCACACAATCTATATGTGATTCTTGAAATACAAAAGTATCTTTAATTTTTTTTTATTTTTTGGTGCATATTTTGGGCTGAAGGTATCATTAAACAATACGTTTTCAAAAATGGTGCTGGCTAAGCACTGAATATTTTTATTCTTGATATTATAACCTAGTTTTTTTGCCCAAATTGGATGGCATTGTTGTAGACAATATGTGGTTGAAATACTATATCTTGGACAAGGTTGCAAAAGTCAAGAAGCTGTGTACAACGTGCACTGGCTGAAGATCCGCGGCTTCTTGCTTACAAAAAATAACACAAAAAACTGAAAACTAATGACCATATATCAAAGAGAGTTGAATGACTTTTTGAATACCAACAAAAGTCATTTTCTGCGATGAAGCATATTTTTCACCTTGATGACTTTGTTTATTTAGGGTTCAGGAAACTCATATGTGATTCTTGAAATACAAATACATCCTTAACTTGATACTGTTTAATACAGATTTTGGGCCAGAGACATCATTAGACCTTACGTTATTGTAAATAATGCTAGTTAAGCAGTGAATATTTATAGTGCTGTATATTATAACTCATTTCTTTCTGCCTAAATTCGATGGCTTTGTTGTGAGCAATATGCTTTTTAATTATTATCATTTATAACAAAATCTAAGTAAGTATGTGACAGCAAAGTTGTAAATTCCATTTTTCCTACAATAAAATAAAAATTTAAAGAAAAATCTTGCGCTCTACCCTTAATGAACCATCATTGCGGATAAAAACACCTGTCAGACAACTGCAAATAAAGACCAAACAATGGAACATAATATCTTTATTTTCTATTTAATTCAAATCTTACATTAATTATAATCGATATATTCAAATGCTGCACTAAATCATCACATGTGTGCTTTCTTGCACGTGAATAGTTTTCTTATCGTTGCATACAACGCAAGATCGTAGACATATTTATGCAATCACTATTCATACACTATCTGTCAATAATTTAAATAACCCTCATTTGCCTGCTGGAATATGAGCCATATCTAAAAGTCACTGCTGTATAATAACAATATTTATTAGGTGTGCGAATGAATCTTAAAATTTTTCAACTACATTCAAGGTTATTCGAAAAAAGTTAATTAAATTGTTCAATCATTGTATTCGCCATTGCCTTTTATAAATAATAAATATATTACAGTTATGTACATTCGAATTCATTTGGCGCATTCAATTTTCAAGTACTTTAAATGTGTGAATTTATATCTAGTGTGTATATATATTCGTATGTATTCCTTTGTATAAATTAAATGGTATTTAATCACTTTTTGTGTCTGGTGTATTTGAACTTGATTTTCTGTCGTCATTTGTCCTTTGTTGGTTCTTATGTTGCTGCTGGTTGGCTCTCCTCGTGTAATATGGAATATAATGCATGTGTATAGGCCGAGATTCCCAGGACCTCCTTTAATTCAATTTTATAACTTCATCTAAATGTCTATATTTCCTTAGACACATCAATATTTTTTGATGTGATGCCTGGTAGTTTTTGCACAAAGTCATAAATTCCAGTCATGTATTTTGCCTCTATGACATCCAGATTTTTTTCACTCCCGATAGCTGAGGCATACTGGGTATTCAGTTGTTCCCTACCAAGCTTAAGTTAATGAATTAACTGCGGATGCATATGGACTGGGACTCCGATTACTTTTCAATTTAAGAAAATGCATCTTTAGAAAAAATAGCTTTTGTTGAAAATCAAAACTGCTCTAATAATTTGAAATCATATAGTTGCTCTGTCATGAAAACGGTTTATAACTATCATCATTCATGCAGCTGATGAATTCCATATCGCAAAAATGTTACTTCTTTGGACCCGATAAAGTCGACAAGCTATTTTAGGATCTTATTACTGATTGGAAATGTAGATCGGAGAAGGCATGTTGCATCAACGTGAATAAGTTATAATCAGATGGAATAATGTCGAATGCTGCAAGTCTTCCCATTATGATATTTGATTTCCTAATATTCTAAGAACGAACTATGATTATAAAATAGAAAAAAACATGATGGAAAAAAACAATAAAATAACTGTATTCGAAGACCTGCAAATATAGGAGTTTTACCAGTTTATGTACCTAATTATTTGATTTGCTTAACACCTAAAACATTTTTCTCTCATAGATCCAACTTCTTAATTTTTTCATAATACTCCATAAATAATGCGTCATGCATTTCTATAATATCTAAAATTATATCCTACCGTAAAACTAAAGGCAATTAGTATTTACTTTCATAGAACCATACTAGCTAGGCACTTTCAAGGTGGTCCAGTTGGCCTGGACTGTCGCTCACGGTTTACAGTTACGCGTACCACGCAAATTATAAATAAATAAATAAATAAGCTGGCGAGTATAATTACTGGTGGAAAACGTTGCACCGGCGACTTTCTATTCCCCGTGTTTTACATACAATGCGCACGGGACAGATACCTGTAATTTAATATCATACCTGCTGACCGACAGTAAAAGTTACTTAAACCAATTTTAAAGTCATATATGCGCATAATAAATAACATATACTGGTCGGCTGCGCATACCATATGCTTAAATTAAACTGCTTAATGTATTTTTCTTACGAGAGAAATCTGTTTATGAATTGATACTGGTATAGATAGAGCTATTAAAATTATGAGTTTTAATATTAATAGAATGTTACAAGTGGTAGGGTAATATATTATTGCTCAAATTAGAGAGTTTAATAGCTGCTTAACTGTAAAGACGATATATATTGATCAATAACAAAATTTCTACATATAGAATATTATTCTAAGAATGAATTACAGAATGAATCGCTAATTAATAGGTAACAGATAAAATTTGGGTAAAAATATAAATATATACTATAAGTGAAAGAGGAAATTATATAATCTTAAGAATATATTTATGATTATTATATAGTTTGGGTAAAACTGGGTATATTTTAATATAAACTGAACAAAAATTACATAATTTTGTGAAAATATTTATATTTAAGAGATATGCTATAAGTCATTTTGAAGAGGCAATTGATCGGTAGTCATACAGCCTTTTGCAATAATTTACAAACATATACACATATTGTTTGAAAAATTGCTTACTATAATTTAGGCAAAAATGTTTAGTGCATTTCTTTATCGAGTGGATAAATAAATTTGGTTGACTTATTGAGGGAATGCATTTATTTTTAGAATGTAATCATTAAAGTATTATTATGGATTTGGTGTTATTTTTGAGAATATAAAAATAGTATTCCATAAATCATCGATGTTTTTAGTGAAAAATACAAAAGGAATTTAAAGAAAGTTATATATATATAGTTAGTTTAATTTATCAGTCAATTGCAATTACATAATTAAATTTTTCTTTATTTAAATGTTTGATTGTTTTTGAATTCAAAATTTCAACGAAAACAGAGGTTTTTGAAGCCCTAAAATGATCCATTTATAAAATGTGTCTGTCCGTAAATGCCCTGTCTAAAAATAAAGATTTTTACTTAAACCATCAACAATAAGAATTGATTCTTTCTTGAAAAAGCTGACATACATTTGCAATTTAATTAGGATCATTGTTAAGGGTAAATTTAATTTGACTAACTATATTAGATTTGTCCCCAAAAAGAACGTAGCTTTCCATTAATATCCTTTTTATTTTCTTGGTAATATAAAGGAACATACATTCATTAGAAAAGGTGACAAGAGAATCTTAAATTTAATTCTAACGTTATTTAATCTTGTCCTCTCCAAAAATCTAAAGGTACTGCAGTTCATAAGGATCAGCATTATCCAAAGCTGACAAAATGTTTTATTCTTGTGTTAATAGAACGCTTATAATCAGCTTTAGATATAATTAAAACTGCAGAATTAGTTAATCCTCTTTGAAGTATGATGTTATTAGTGACCATATGAAAACTAGCAAAAATTTTATAATATTTCAATTTTGATCTTACTTATTGTTGTATTTGTAGTAGTATAAGTAAGAGTAACATACTTATTTATATACTTAAATATGTCATAACTAAATAACTGTATAATAAGCTAAATGTAAAGTTTTTAAGTTTTAGTTACTTAAGTTCTTATGTTATTTAAATTGTTATGTGCAATATGCTATTTCTTTGTTTTCCTCATACATACTTATTAATTGCGTCAAATATGTTACCAAATTGTGTATACATTATAAATCTATCTAGGAGTGCAAACTATCCCTAAAGCAGCTGGTCAGGAATAACAGAGTTAAATTGCTCTGGGTTCCAAGTCACGCTGGGATTAAAGGCAATGAAATCGCCGACAGCCTCGTCAATGAGCGTCTCAAAACTCCATTTGTTCGAACAGAACCGTACAGTGGAATAGCAGAGGTGTACATTAAAGGGATGATCTAGGAATGGGAAAATACTGCCAAAAGTACCCACCTGATGAGCACGCCTGGTAACAGAGCACCTACTGCGTGAATGATCTGCCATACCCTAGTTCATATGGGAACTATCTGTCATCGGCCTTTTTAAAACCTGATGAACTGGTACATATTAATCCTCACACTATCGTATACTACGTAAAAAGTCTAGACATTAAGGGATTCAAGTAGGTCAGGGATAATTACAAAGGATCTCTTAGGCCAAGGTAATTTCGGAAGGCTCAGAGGCCATACGACCCACCGAACCCATAACATTAACAATTAAGATTGTGTATTCATTTCTTTAAAAAATGTGAATTTATTAATATATCATCAAATTAAATCAGCTATTTAATTTCGTTGTATTCAATGGAATATCAAATCCTTGCAAAAGAATTAATTTAGAGAATTGCCGATTTTTGCTATAATATCTAATTTATGTAGAATATTTGAATGTATCCTATCAGATTATATTTATTATAACATAAACACTATCTTAGTACCCTTAATCATAACTCTCATTATGTTATTTTGTATTACTTCATTCTTGTCTGGATCTTAGTAACAATAAATAAATAATTTACATATTAATGTCATTTTTAACAATTTCTTATCTCTAAAATAATTGAAAGAGACGTCAAAACAAGGCCAAAGACCAAAGTGAATAAATCTAAAGACAGCAGAAAATATGTCAGTTCAATACACACAAAAAAGACAACTAATACTAATATATAAAGGAAACCGTGTAAATTGAAAGATTCAAACGCGGAGTTAATTTTCGATCAATTAAAGAAATAGACAGGATACATTAACCACTTGTTTGGAAACAATATAACAGAATAACCAGAAATTGAAATAGAAGATAATGATTTTTTGGAAGTACTAATAGAAGAAATAAAAAACGGCCCTAAAGAACAGCAGGCAGAGCGGTAGGCTCAGATCATATCTCTGTTGAAACTTTTAAAAGTATAAATAGCGATACATTACATATATTTTTAGATTTATTTAACTAAATATACAAAACAAGACATAAATTCAGACAATGGCTGCTCTCCACCTCTCGCGCTATTCCAAAAATAACAAACGCTACAGATTTTAGTGAATACAGAACAATATCTTTAATAAGTCATGTACTTAAAAATAATGGACGCATAAATAAAAAAAAAATAAGAGGGAATAGATCAATTTTAGTTCAGAAATGGATAAAGCACTAGAGAGGCATCGTTTGCACTTACCACCTGGACGTATATGTTTGTTATGTCGACTTCAAAAAAACTTTTGACAATGTAAGACATGAAAAACTAGTTTAAATTCTGCAATCGAAAAACATAGACAATAAAGTCTTGAGAATAATAACAAATCTCGGTTGAAATTAGTGTGCACAAATAATAGTGGACAATGAATTCAATCCAAACATTGAATTAAAGAAAGGACAAGGACCGTGTTACCCTTCTCTTCAATGTGTACAGTGAATCAATTTTTGAAAAAGCATTAATATCACAAAAAGAGAGAATAAACATAGAAGCAAATATATACTTACATACTATACAACTGGAAAGAGTTCAAAAATGCAGATACCTAGATACATGAATGACAGAAAATAACGCCAAAACAACAGGAATACGAGTGAGAAGACGGATAGTAAGAAGTGCAGTTATTATATATAAACAATTCTTTGTAGCAGAAATCTTACAATATAAATTAGAGTGAGGGCACTGGGGTATTATGCGTTTGCAGTGCTACTATATGAACCAGAGAGCAGTATACTGAAACAAGACTACCTAAACAAATTACAGTCGTTCGAAATGTAGTATTATAGAGGGATGCTCTAATATCCTGGACATAGAGGGATACAAATGTGGAAGTTTTACAAAAAATAGTAGATAAAGTAACTAGCAGCACAAAGAGAATGTGGCTACAATATTTAGGACCTGTAATGAGAGAGAAACGCTATGAGATACTAAGAATGGTCATGCAGGGTAAACTAAAATAGAAAAGTAACATGGTTAGGAACATTTCGAAATTGCAGAATTTGAGCGACTGATGATATCCAATCTCAGGTAGCAGACGGCACTAGAAGCAGAAGAAGTGCCAAATATGAATAGTAAAGCGAATACCCTGAACTCTGCTGCTAAAAATACTGATGCAGCCACATAATCTCCGCCCAGCTCCTACCATCGAAAATATTTGTATATTATGTATTACATTATTGTATTTTGTTATAAAACTAAGATATAATTAATATATCCAATGGCATTAGATGCGTTACACCAAGAAGGAATGATTTTTTCTAATTCATTTTTTGGCAACCGAGTCACTATAGTTAAAACATCAATTAATAACAATTTCAGCTTTGTGCCTTTTATATTTACTGAGACAAAAAACTATTTGACTCTTTCGTTTTTTAATAAAACTATTTATTTAGGCTCAAACAGAATGCCTCCCGTCCGAAGACGTCTGCAATATCACCAATTTGAGCGATTTTGACCGGGGTCGAATTGTTGCTTATCGATATGTCGGTATATCCATCGCGAAATGGCCCGCCGTATTAATTCCACTGCAACGACTGTAATGTGTGTGTGTCAGGTATGGAATTTAGAAGTTAGAGGAGCAAAAAAAAGACCAATTGGTCAACTAAGGCGTACTATAGAACATCAAGATCGGCGCTTAAGACAAATAGCCCTGCGAGACCGTTTCGCTACTACGCCTCAAATCGGCGATCAATGGTTTGAAGAAGAATGTAAGCCCGTTAGTATGCGAACCCTATATCACTGCATTCAATTCGAGACACTATCGCCAAATGTTGGATTGGTGCAGATAACGGCAGCTTTGGGAGGTAGAATGGCATGGTGTGTATTTAGCGATGAATCACGATTTAATCTAGGCACGCACGATGACCGTAGAAAGGTACGACGCTACCGTGAAGAACGACCTGATCTAAGTATTGAAGACGTCCAGATGTACTTTTTTAGCAAAATAACGCACATCCCCATAATGCTCGTCGAACTATGAACGAAAACTATTCTCTTTGCACTGTCCTCCACAGACTCTAGCACAGTTGATCCATGAAATTAAAATTGCTTGGAACGGGATGCCACAATAAGACTTCGACCATTTCATTTTGGCGATGCTCATACAGGAGTGTATACAGAAAAGAGGTCGCCAAACATATTATTAATGTTTTTAGCTTGTTTGTTAATAACATTTCTTGAAAATGTGATCATTTCATTCTTGATATAAGGATACCATCTTGGCAAAAAATCAAGTTAAATACATAAATCCTTTTGGGCGTAACGCTTTTAATGTCATTGAGTATACATAGAGGTCAAGTTATTACACTATCCACAATTATGAGCAAGACTTTTGATCTTTTGTTTCTTAGATATATGTAAGGAGTAATATAATGAAATATTACTCGCAACAATAATGTACTTTTTTATTTATCAAAGACATCAGATTGTCTCAGACGTGAAAATAATGTATAATATATATCGGCTAGCAGCAATGGACCAAAATTGGATCCTTGAGGAACAATTCTAATCATGGCACATGATGTTTTTGATATTAACAATGTTTGTAGTGTATTAAATTGACGAGGCCGATACATGATGAAACTCCATAACCCATTAAAATAAAACATCATATTTAGGAGGGTTTCACATTTATTTCAATTTTGTAATGTGTTTCTCATATTCAGATGGTTTTAATATGCACTCAGTAATGAGAAACTACGGAGCAGCCATTGTATTACAAATAATCTAATAAAATTAATTGAACTAGGGTTTTGAATAATGTTAACATAATTATTTACAAATATAATGTCATATTTTACACCTAATATATATAATAGGAGAACTTGATTCTCCTATTATGTATAACAACATATAAAATAATATCGTTATCTCACATGTAAATTATATCAAAGATCTATGAGTTTATTTCGATAGTAAACTCGCAAACATATACCATAAATACGTTGATGATATTCAAAATATATCGAAACCGGCCTATAGGACATGTTGGTAGAGACGCAATAATTCAAAAAGCTATTTTTCATATATGCAAATAATATGAAAATAATATTCTACGCGCCGTCGAATTTTATTTAATGATACAAGAATATAAGAATATAAAGCCACATAAAAGAACTTTTCATTAAATACTAAGCTCTCTAAATTTAATATTGATAATAATTTAATGGAACATTCCTTTCAATTTTATTAAATTTACGTGTTCTACAATGAAAGCATCGAGTAAATTTCAAAGTATATTCCAGAAGTTAGTTTGAATTTGTGTAAGCTATCGATTATGAAATATTGCCGAAGCATGTATCAGATTTTATGTTAGCGGCTTAACTTTGAATAAGAACGTGTGGTGTATGATACAAGAATACTATCGAATAAAATATATATTGTACTATTTAAAATTGAATAATTTATTCTACTTACTTGAAAAAGATTAACAAGGCAAGTTTATTACTGCACTAGTTATTTTTAAGTTATTTTTTTGAATCTCCAGATATGTGTGGACTTATTTATTTTCTTTGATTTTATTTTTATTTTATATTCTAATGTCAATTATTATTTTCTTAATAAGAAACAGCATGGTGGTGATCGTTACTATGTGGTATTTCATTTTAAAATGAATGATAAAATGATATACCACAGTATATTAATGATTTTACATTAATGAATTATGTTCGACTATAGTTTCGACTCACTTGACAATGACTTGAAGACAACATAGAAAATCGTGTTTTATTTCATCCTATATTTTCTTATTATTTTATTTTGTATTAAAACAAATGTCTTTTTTATATAACGTTTTAAAAACGCTGTTTGATTTAATTTGAATTTATAAATATATAATAATAGCCTTGAATATTACTTATTTACGTTTTTATTAAGTACTGATTCTAATAAAACATATGATAACCAAATAAACGATAATATATATAAAATTATCGAATTTATTATTTATTTTCATTCATTTTTTTTAAATATGTATAAAAATAACTGATTACTAAATATCAAATTGAATAAATACGAATAAAGTGTAAACAATTTAACTATTTATCAATCAGAAAGAATCAAATAATTACGAAATGGTACTTTTTATAAATATATGTTCCTATTATAAATTATTATCTTTTATTAGAGGATTATGAAAAATAAAAACCGCAATCTCTACGATCTGAAAGAAACAGTACTCACGAATTTTATTAACATCATATTTCCTAAAAGGGTATATATTAAAGAATATCGAAACATATTTTGTTAATGCTAAAGCAAAATTAATAACAAACGTATTGGATTGCTTCAAATTAATTAATTATATCTCTAACACTAACTAACTTAAACATTACAAGCATTTACTTGAAAAAACAAAAACAAATAATATAAACCCAAAATATCTCTGGATATTTATCTATACAGGGTGTCCCGTTAATGCGGGGAAATGGCTGGATCATAGATTGCTGGGGTCAAAATATGATGATTTAACACAACTTATCTATATCCAAAAATTTACGGTTAAGCCGGAATTTGTCTTCAAAGTTTCAAATTTTTTTATTTCTTTTGTTTATAACAATTGAACGCTTTATTCGATTTGAATGAAACTAATTATTAATAACTGCCTTAGTATAATACATCATTTAAGTTATTATGGACATAAGCGATTAACAGGAAATATAGAAAACAGTAGTACCACCACATAAAAACTAAAATATTTTTATATTAGTGCATCCAATAAAAACTAAAAAAAATACTGTTTAAAAGAAAATTTGATTTTAAAACTTTTTTGTCTCTTAATAAAATTTGATATCTTGTACGGTTTTCGCACAAAAAAATAAAATATATTTTTTTTATCTAGTAAAAACAAAATCTAGTTTTCAATCAAATCAAAAATATATGTTTTTCGTGGCCGTCTTTGTTTAAAAAATGTAAATTATGTAAATTAATAATTATTGAGTGTCTTTAAATCATTAATTGTTAACTTTATTATAGTTCATAAATATTCACATTTGCAGCAAACAGATTTCTTGCTTGTATTAGGATTTTGCAAGGAAAATTGTTTAAAAAGTGTTAGATGTTGTTTTGATTTTTTGTATCAATTAATATTATTTAATTTTTATTCAATTGAATAAGTTGATTTACTTATTAATGAGTGCAAATCTGCATACTATATTCATATTTTATTTTTTTGTGCAAAAACCGTAAAAGATATCAAATATTATTATGATACAAAAAAGTTTTAAAATTAATTGCTCCTTCAGGAAATATTTTTTTAGCTTTTATTGGATGCACCAATAAAAAAATATTTTAGTTTTTAAGTGGTGGTACTACTGTTTTTTATACTTCCTGTGTCAATCACTAATGACCATAATAACTGAAATGATGTATTATATTATGGTAGTTATTAATAATAAATTTCATTCAAATCGAATAAAGCGTTCAATTGTTATAAATAAAAGAAATACAATTTTTTGAAACTTTGAAGACAAATTCCGGCTTAACCATAAATTTTTGAATATAGATAAGTTGTGTTAAATCATCATATTTTGATCCCAGGAATATATGTTCCAGCCATTTCCCCACATTAACGGGACACCCTGTATATTTCTTGCTGTTCAAAAATACGGCTATATTTTATTAAAGAAATAATTACTATTGAATAGTGAAGACAATCGTTTTCTATAGAAAATTCTTTTTATGTTTTGATATATACCTTGCGTCTATAAAAATAAGAATGTTTATTGCTGTTGTAAGAACTTGTTATAGTATAATTGTTCTAGAATCACTTCAAGCTTCAAGCTCTTTGAGTATTATATTACACCTTTTTGTACCAAGACTTCATTTGGTAAATAATAATATCTGAACGTTAGATTTCACAAAAAAATATTTAATAAACTAGAAAGAAGCCAACATATTCACATATTTCTACACATTTCTTGTTCTGGAATATAAATGCCTTGCTCTACTGAAAAATAGAACTACTCTCAAAATAAATATAGTAATAACGATCGTTTTCTAATGAAAAATAATTTCACCTTTAGGTATATTAATTGCTTCCATAAAACAAACCTTTTTCAAAATGAAGAACACTTTTAGAAAGCAATTGTGTAATTACCATAAATAAATTATAATCTAAATATGTAGTAAGTGTAATTAAGTTTATCTGTTACAGCCACGCATAGGAATCACAACCACTAAAACAGCATATCGATACCCAAACAGAATATGGTGAACTCAATAATTAATGCAAATAAGTTGAAACTGAAGATGCATCACCTGGTTACTACTTACGGTAAGTCAGAGAAGTTTGACTTTAAATTTACTACGCATACATTTAAACGCAAAAACCTTAGATACAGAATTTTAAGTCCAGCAAACTGTAAAATCTTAACTATAGAAACTAAAGCATACTAAAAAAAACTAAAACTAATAATAACTAAGTCAAAATGTTCTTAAATGATATAATAAATAGATGAATCATAAATATTTTCAAGTCCATATTCAAATGCCGAAAATGTCTATTTTTTCCTTTAGTTAACTAGAAAATAATTTAAGCACATGTAAAACATGAAAAAGGTACTAAATCGAATGAACCAATAACATTTGTGAACATTAATTTCTTATATCCTTGACAATAATAGCACCGAACTGGTTTTAATCTGTTCAATTCTGAACATAATAAAGCATTTAACGATAAAAAGGATGTTACTAAGAAGTTGGGCTCTGGCATTACTGTCAATGTAATCAGCTGCCTTTAGGTTGCCGTCAATGAAGACCAAGGGTAATCTGCTACCATAACATATTGTATCCAATATCATAACTCCTTGTCTGAAATTTGTTAATTTATTAATTTTTGCGTTCTACACGCATCTCTCTAACCTTCCTAGGACTATCGTGTGCCCACAAGCAAAATCGAGACTCGTTACAAAACACAATTTGATACTATTCTTGTTCCCAATTGGCTTTTTCGTTGCTACATTCTAGCCTACGTAGATGGTGAAGTGTCTCATCCAATTATTTTCAATTGTTCAAGTCGAAAATCAGTATCTTAACTCTTAAGCAACGTTCCTCGTGATTTGTAGTCCTTCGGCGACGTGGTTAAACCTCTTCCTTGGACCAGTTGGACCAACATCTCAATACCATTGTAACATTTCGGTTTACACGACGATCCATTTATCTTTATTAATATTTTAGATACAAATATTTAAAAAAATGTGGTCATATTTAGCTATATGCATATATCCAATTGTAGCTAACGAAATCTGATGCACAATTTTATTAATTATATCCAAGAATATATTAACAAAAGCTTGTAAATCTTTATTTTCTTTATGGATTCCTATATACTATACATTTATTATAAAGCTTATTATGTTTATTGGTGCATTTATCACCAAATTATCCGTAATGTATGCAGAAAAATGAAGACATCATTCTTGCTAATACTTTTAAAGTATGACGAACAGTATATTGTAAACAGCTTTCAGAAGAGACTTGGTTATTTTATTTATTTATTTCAATAACTTAATTAATGCCAATATGACAAGAAATAAAAGTTCCATACTTAATTAGTTTTGAAATTTGGCATTGGACAATGTGTTTATTATTTAATGCAACAAATAAAACATTCCAACCAGTTCGCAACGCAGTCACTAAATCTTAATAATATTGATTTATGTGTGAGTACCCTGTGGTGAATCCAATTACAACCACATAAACTTATCCATTCTTATTTACACAAAATTTTACTCTTGGATTGGAACTAATGAAACGAATCAATAAAAAATGATTTATGGGATGTCAATTAGTGCATATCGTATTGTAATGGAGAGATTAGAGTATTTTTTAATATAATAGATTATAAATATTTATCCAATAGTTTTATACAAGAATATATGCACTCTGTTTTTATATTTTTTTAGGGAAAATAGTTTTTTTTATAGCAATATCACAATTACAGATTTATAGTATAGTATGTATTATTTGTATATTAAATGTGTCATCTGCAGTTATCGCTGCATAAAAGGAAAATATTTTTCTTTGGTTGCAATTATTCAAAAAGCAATGCATCTGGATAGTACTGACATACTTGTAAGCTTTAGATGTAATAAAGATATTGTTACGATTTCGAACATCTGTCTTTACCTTGAATAATTAACGACGTTAAGTAAAATTTGTCGTAAAAAGTTTAATTGATTTCTAGTTTCCTTTAATACACCAGGCCATATAACATTTTGAAAAGGCAACAGGATATATAGATCACACGCAGAACGTATTAGCATACCGTTTCGCGAACCGTACCGCCTTGTTTAACAAAAATGCGAAAGAACAAGGTTGACTCGAAACCAAGGTCTTGATATCCTTTTGTAGCGCACGCAAAAGTAAGGAGCAGCACGACTTGGTCGCGTGTTGGTTTTTTTTTTCTTCAATTAATAGGATGGCCACTAAACGGATTTTGAAATGTAATTAGTTTTTGCATTAATCATGGGTGGTTTATTATGAATTGTCAAATTAACTAGGCACGATGAATGTTTTGCCGAATAATAGTTTTGCAGATGCAGGAAGTGATGCTGCACCGCGTAGGTTGTTATTGATTGAGGTCTGTTGATTGAAATTGCCGTGATCTTTTTGATGGTTTAAATGTTGTTCCGAGAGCAAAATCCCACGCAATATTTTTTATGAATCGATTGTGAGTCATAAGATTTATTATTGTATCAATAAAGTTGTAGAATTAGCAATATATATCATAGAATTAATAATTTGCAAGGAACCTCTTTAGGCTTTTTTGAGCTGTAATATTATATGGGATCTAATGCGAACAATTTTTTGACAGCCAAATATTCATGCGCTTGTATTCAACATATATTTATGTTGGTCCCAAGTATGCCTTAATGTCAGTCCACGCATAGTATCAATATTATCTGGAGCAACAACCAATTTTCGACGACCTACATGAAATTAATCACTAAGCAATCTGTGGCCACGACTAATTTCCGTATATACGAGAGTGTTTTTGATTGTGCTTCATCGCCAGAAGTCAATTATGTTCATCGATGCAATTTGTTGAGATAATCCAAGTTGAAAGTTGTAAAAGATAATCGCAAGGAAATGTTTTAGACTTAATTCCATTTCTTCGCAGGAATCATACACAAATTCAAACAACATAAATAGCGCATGGGCATCATAACTTTTTGAGTAACTATACCGACAAAAAGAAATATAGAACCATAAGTTAAGGCCGTTGGTTGTCAGATGGCAGCACCAGGATTGTTCATTTCTGAAATATAAATGAAAACCTCGTAGCATATAACCCTGCCTTGAATCACTTAAAAAGATTAAGGCATTTACAAAAACTAAAGACTTTCATTGAGCTTAAGAAACTGATTTTCAATACATTAGCAAAAATATGTTTTTATATCCTACCTTAAATTAAAAGTATATAAGTATGGTATAAGCATTTCACTCTAATAATTATGATTTAATATAATCCTGTTAAAAGTTACAACATAAATGATTACAAAAAAATGTTAACAAAAAAAAGACTCTAATTTCAAGCTTTATGTCTGGTACATTTAGACTTTGATATGAAGGAGTGTGCATTTTACAAGTGTGCACACATAATAAATAAATTGCGGACCGCGTTCGCGTTACCGTTGCGCAACGTAAAAATTATGATCTAATGTAATCGATTGCAACAGATCTCAGCAGGCGGGCCGCCGTTACGGGCCCGCGGGCCGCGCGCTCGCCTCTTTTCCGTTCTAGGTGACAAATCTATCTATCAGGGCATTTATCTGATCAGGATTCGTTCGAAACCACCACCGAAACTGTGTGAGAACTCCGACCACCTGTTATATCCGATCCATTTGCTGAGGTATGGGAGTGGAACAGGGACTAATCTGTGAATACGCCCTTGTCGAATTTAAATCGAAATGAAATGTTGCTGAACTTTTAATAGAATAAGTTTTGTATCGAATGAAATATCCCACAATAATTTATATTCGGAGCAGTTATTTAATAACTTTAGAAAATCTGATAATCAATAAAGTTTTTTACTAATTTAATTGGAAACTCGGAAGGGAACTAACTGTATTTCGAAGAATTAAAAGAAATTATCTTTATTTATGATAAAAGATATAAGTTACAATACAGAGTGAAGTTGTATTTATTAATTTCCTTAGTAATTATACTTTTATCTATTTAATAAAAAACATTCCAATAATTTCAAAAAGTTTGAATTACCCAATTTCTCAGTTTTGGTTTGACTTTATTTGAAAAAAGATTAATATTAACAAAGAATTTAAATTCTTATGATGATTGGGTTTTGTTATAGAGTGCGAACTAACTGCACATGAGGTGTGTGTTTTACTTAATAGCAAATACGCGGACAGACCAATCAAGAGTCAGCAAAATTGAGAGGAAGTTTCGAGATACTAGCTTTGTAGAAGATAAACCAAAGAAAGAACGCCCTACGATCAACGTGGAAAACTAACTAAATATTTTGCTATCCTTAGAAGAAAATCCACATATTAGCATTCGTCAAGTTAGCCGTATCCACGATACCCCTCCTTCCTCTGTACATAAGATTTTACGATTAGAAAAATGGCATCCTTATAAAATAATACTGGTACACGAATTAAATGAAGATGATCCAGACCGACGAAAGCAATTCTCGAAAAACTTAATGGATATGTGCCACAATTTCCCTCATCATGTTGAAAACATTTTGTTCTCAGACGAATAAACTTTTCATTAACCGTGGTAGTTTGAAGACAAAACTGTCGGTATTGGGCAAAAGAAAATCCCAGATGGATGAGAGAACAACACAGAAATTAATGTTTGGGCAGGAATTGTCAAAAATCAAAACATTGGGCCTTTTTTGGAGAGACATTGAACGGTCCATGATATCTTGATCTCTTACAACAACATCTAATCCCCAATTAAGGAAATTTATTTCCCCGTGATAATGATCCGATGTTACATGACGAAAATGTATGGTTCAATATCTCGATGAAGTAGCATTTCCCAACATATTGATTAGAAGGCGTGAACCAATTGAATGACCACAAAGGTCTCCCGTTCTCAATCCTTTGGATTATTTTTATTTTTTTTTCAAAAATGTTGTATACAAAACTAAATCCGAATCACGCGACGACTTAAAAACTAGAATTAGAAGAGAATGGGCCAATATTAGTCAAGAAATAATAAATAGGGTCCAGCATGAATTTATCGATCGTTTGGATACTGCCAGGCATAAGAAGGGTTTCAGTTTCAGCATTTAATTAAGTAAATAATTATTGTTCCTTATTAATTCCAATGTTTCGATGAAACCATGTTTTACCAGAAACAAAATAGTAGTACTTTTTTAAACGCCATTTCTTCGAAAACGGCTGATTATCGACATAGGGTATGCTACATGAAAAATACTAATTTTACGTAGAATCTATAAATGTAACTAAAATTGGGGGTTGTCATTTGAAAATTTCAACTTAAGGGTCGTATCTCAATTTTGGGACACCCTGTTTATTTGAATTTTATCTCAAAACAATGGGCGTTAAATAATAATACACGGGTCCAAACATTTTTCTCAAAGAAAATGCACTGAATAGTATATCACATTATTGAAGTACATATTTAAAACATTTTGCAAAATAAATAAACGACTATTAGTCAAAACACTAATAAAAGCTTTGAAGGTTACTGTCAATAGATGAGATTAATTCTAACATTTAAAAAATTATTCACTAAAATTTAATTATAAATCTTGACCTTGACATATATGGTTTAAGGCGAAATATCGAAGAAAGTGAAAAATAAAATTCTGATATATTATAAAATAATTATTAGAATAATACAAAACAACATGTAGGATTACAAAAATTATTTAAGAAAGTGATTATAAGTAAATCATAGTAAAATTTTAATACAAAAATTTTAAAAATAATATTTAATATAATGAAATTATTAATTATGCAAAATGATTTATCATACATTCCGATAATTAACTTATCATAAAAATCACGTACTAGTAAAATACAGTTATAAAATGCAATGTCAGAAAAGACAAAACATATTTAAAAGTTAACACCACGGGACAATTAAATTAGAATAATGATGTATCAAAAATATGTCATATTGCAAAATATTTGAGTGACTAGTTATGAAACAAAATTATAAATTCCGTTATTAAATTTGTAAAAATATTGAAATTTTGATTTTGCAAGAAAACCATATGCAAATTGTGATACATTAGAATAAAAACAGTAGTTAACATACTAACATCAAAATCAAATCATCGTAAACTCTAAAAACATATAAACATTGTAGAATATCACATTAATTAACATATAACAAAACTAAAGTGATATTTTTGATCGTAACTTCGGGATAATTATTGATATAGATACTGAATTATTATTTTATCGGAATAGGACAAAAAAATTCTGGAGGTAATAGTGGATATGAAATTTTGGAACCGTTTCATATTAAATTACTTCTTGTAATATCTAAAATTTCGTTTATTTCATGTTTATGGATTTTTATTAAGCCAGACAATCTTGGAGTTTGTTATTTCAAAATTAAATATGAAAAAAAAATGAAGAAAAATACTATATATTGTTCATCAATTTTTAAGAAATTAAGTAATGCTTTTAATTTTATACATTTAATAAATTATTAATCTGATGAGCAGTTACCTTTCTGTGCTATAGAAATAAGATGGCCATCTCTCTTCTTTAACACAATTTCTGATACGACTTTGTAAAACAAAACAAGTGATAGTATCGAACAAAAAAATATGATAATATTGAAAATCTAGTGGAGCTAGCTGGCGAAGGAACAAAGTGGGAAGTGGCAGAATTCTCAAAAGATGAAGTGGAGAGAGCCTTTGAGGAGCTAAAATAAGGAAAAACATCGGGACCAGATGGACTAAAAGCGGAACTGTTGAAAGAAATTGGAAGGGAAGGAAGAGATAGGTTTAGAACCCTCATGAACCAAATTTGGAGAGTGGAGGAGAATATCCCGAAATCGTGGAAGGTGTGTCCGGTTCACAAGGGCGCTGATATTGACGACGTGGATAATTACCGAGGAATCACAGGCTCTAAGATCACGATGCTGTTGGTAAAGAGGAGGCTCGAGGAAGAGACGAAGGAGAAAAACCTGATGAGGAATGTGTGTTATGCAAGGATGAGAAGAATACGTGGGTTCACTTGGCGGAGGAGTATAAGGGAGTAAATGTGGGCTGAGTGAAAGAAGTGTAGTGTAATGGATGAGAGATGATGGGGCCAGGGTAAGGGTACTGAGAAGGCTGGAGTGGAAAAAGAGAAAAGAAGGGAAGACCAATTACGGGAAGAATGAAGAAAAGAAAGAAGAAGAAAAAAGGGTGTATTATAATGTAGAACTGTTATATATTAGTTAGTTTATCAATGGCAATAAAGGTCTTTCTTTTCCGCAGCAACAACAAGTTTCGATTTATTTTTGATATCGTCAGCATAGTTCAGTTGAAGATAGCGAAATTTAGTTTTATAGCTCAAAATATTTTTTTTATAAGTTTATAATTTAACAATTATTTTAAAATATTAATTTTAGTGAAGAAAATAAATAATTACGAAAAAAACACAATAGATCGCAAAATAAATAAAAATTGACAAATAATAAAACTTCTAGGTAATGACAAGTTAAAATTGTCGAAGCTATAGTCACTAAATAAAGTCAGCGTTATACAAAGTTAAAGAGTTTTTTTTTATTTGTGAAGAATCATGTGTAACGAAGTAGAAGCCTACACCGTTAACAGTTTAAATAAAAATTGGCTTTAAATTGGACTACAAAAATTTATGTAACCTACATAGGTAAATAATAAATGTTATTTAAAATAATATATCTATCAAAAATTTATTACGAAAAATGTAAAAACCTGTAAGCTGTTTACGAAAAATAATTAGTTCATTGTAATAATTTCGCTTATATCCTTGAATTTGTAAGTTTTAATAGCTCTGAAAAAAAACAATTTGCAATGTTTCAACTAAATCGCATTAGTCTTCTTCACGCGGCGATCTTTGGGAAACTGCGGTCGTGTTTTTTGAGAAGAGTAGAGGAATTATATATATTTATTTGTAGGGTTTATAATTGGTCCGAAAAGATTAATAGGTATTTCGTAATAAAATTTGCTTGTTGCATAAAGTGGATTTGTAAGTGGGGATATTCGTTGGGCATCGTCGCGTTTATTGAGATTTTTTGTATGTTTTTTTTTAAATTTCGATTGCCTTGCAGATATTCCTCTAGCTAAAATGGTCTACTACTGCAATGGAAGTTGTCTTGTTGTCGTTCTTTTTTAATGGCTCAGATAAATTCTTTTTGTCGTACATTAATGCGTCTGTTCGCTTCTCCAATAGAAACTTTGTCACAACTGCCACGAGAAATTTTGTATACTTCTTGGTTTTCAATGTATTTTGGATAATTAAAGAATTGTCTGATTTTACGCAAAGTGATAAATATTGTTTTATGTTATGTATTTTTAGTACTTTAGATATTCGTAAAATAAAAAATTATTGAGAAACCAGCTAAACTTAATTACATACCCTTAATATACTGTAATTATTCAGAAAAAATAAATTAGTATCTTACCATTTCAATTGTTTAATAATAAGTAAACATTAATTGTTTATTATCAAAGATTTAATTTTGCCTATTGCCTATTGCCGAGAAAGTAACATATAGAAGTAAATGTTAAAGAGATTAAGTTTTTCAATAAATTTTTAAAACCTGCTATTGATGTTGGGCGAATTATGGCGAGACGCCCATTAGAATTTTGCCAAGATATCCATAAACTTACCTGAAAAAGAAAAAAGAATGTTAATCATACACATCAGGTTTTGCACAAGCATTAAATAGTTTTTTATATTTAAAATATGTTTTATTTCTTATTGTGAATTAATAATTGAAAGCTAATATTTAAGGAAGTTGGTCATATTCACCGAATGTTTTATTTTTCAATGTATATATCTATATAATAATTTTTATATTATTACTTAATTTTAATTGATATTTTGGCATCAAAAATATCAAGAAAAATAATATTAAAATTATTATATAACCTCACAGAACTAACACTCTGTAACAAAGTTTTTAATTAATAAAGGTTTGTGTTTTCACTTTCAATCCAGTACCACTGCAGAAAAAAACATTATATTTTATCATCTTTAAAACTATTTTTTTAAATAACGTAATTCCAATATTTGTTTAATATTTACATTGTTTTATTAAAATAAATATATATATATATATATAATACAATTGTTAGTGTGTTAGTCTGTTAAATGGTTATTGACCTGAAGTTTTCCAGCTCTGATAAATCCGTCTCAGTGTCTCGTCTCATCAATCTGTCTCTGATAATTATAAATTTTGTGATGAAATGAATTCAAATGTAGTATATGTGGCTTGTATTTTGGGTTCAGGTTCAAATTTCTTCGTAAGCAGTAAAGAGAGAAGATGTGTGCGTTAAACGGATTTTTGAAAAGTTTCTTAATTACGTACAGAATGCGTTCATGGATAGGGATAACACAAGTAGAGTCATATAGGAAGGAGTGGGTTACTATGATTACGTAGATATTTGATGGGGTGACGGATTTTAGTTAATGATCTTAAGAAAGATTTAGCGAGCAATCTTCCTTAAGATCATTAACTAAAATCTCCAACTAAAATTGTACATGTTAGTCGGAGAAAGGGACATTACCATAGTCAAATAGAGAGCAGCAAATCATTTTATGAATTTTAACAGCTGTTAGAATGGATATTCTGTTATTTTTATATGTTAAATTTCTGAATAATTTAGCCCTAGTTGTGATTTTTGTTTTGGTTTTGAAATTCAGTTCTTGAACAATGATAAAGCCGTGGTATTTTATGGAGGTAGAGGAAGAAACAGTTGTTTAAGAAATGAAAATATTATGTGAAGATGAATTAAATTCTCACTTAACCCGTGGTGAAACATTTTAATATTAATTAACCTTTAATTGAAGATTTATTGTTGCGGTGATATGGAATTAGGACTTGTGATTTGCGAGGATTGATTTTTATTCGCAATTTTGCAAACCATTGCTACAGGAAGTTAATAAGCTTCTGAAGAGATTTAATAGTTTTAGGTAGGATGGGCATTTATATTATTTGTAATGATTCGTTTAAATTATTTTCGTAAAAAATAGAAAAATTGTCTTATTTAGAAAAATGACATGAGAATAAGAAAAAACGCCTCGACAAATACTAACTTTTGGACTTTCATTAATTGCATGAAAATAACGTATATACATCGCATTTTAACAGAAGGATATATTTAAAAAATTCAAGTTTGGAGAATAGATGTAATTCTAATCAATACATGCTTTATTTTTATCTAGCAAATATGTTTGAAAATGCTCGACCTACAACAACATGTTAATCATCAATTCTAATTACAGACTATACTCAAAGAAATAAACTAACGACTCTTTCCTTATACAGACGGGACAATTAAAACATTATCTTAAACAGAAAAGGCCAGCACTGATTAATGGAATTTGTTAATTACCTATTATTAACATAATGTTGTACCAAGTAATAAACGAGCAACAAAAACAAGATATGGTTTGTTCCACTTCTATTTTTTTTAAATTACTTTTCACTTTTCATTATTCTGTTAATATTAGGTATATAAAATGTGTATTATATTGTATTTAACCTTTATCTAACATGCATACATAAATAAATATATAATTGTAAACAAATCGTAAGAAAAAAATATATACAAATAATTTTGACTGCATGTAGAAGGGCGGAGTTCACTCTTACGAATGATCTTCCACTCGAACCCACTGATCCTCTTCCTCACTGATCCGTCGTAGGAAGTCCAGTTTAGAATACAATTTAAGTCACAGGATTTGGGGTCGGAGTTTACTATGTGCTCTTCCTCCCTTTCTGCTTCAGATGATAGAATTCTTTGTTAGCAAAGTATTTTTGCCATACATGCAATGTTTGTGCCTTTGCTGGCATATTTATATCCATTTTATATGGAGATATTTTAATGACATTTGAAACTCATATTGTAAGGCTATTATTATTATTAAGATAATGCGATATCTCATACAAATTTAGTAAGTCGACAAGAGATTTAACAGCTTGAATGGAATATACGTTCACACACACACACACTATATTCTGCATAATTGGCACCAACAGATTATTATTTATCGGTATAATTTATTATTTATATCTCCAAAACTTTTTAGACAGTAAATCACCTACTTCGGACAAGAAATCAAATATCGCCTGAATAATTTTGTTTTGCTAACAAAGAACAATCGTTGTGTAAACATGGGCATATGCTACAATTAAAAGGTGACAAAAATTATTGAAACAGATTGGAAACAAATATAACTAAATGAAATTTTAAATAAGATATTTGTTTGATATGTTGGAGGCTACTACTTCGTTATACATTTTTGTAAATTGAATAAAACACGATAACTTTGTTTGTATAACAATAAAAAGTTTTCAAGTTATACAAACAAAGTTATCGTGTTTTATTCAATTTATTTGTTTGAATTTAATATTTATAAAAAAAAAACGAAATTACTTTCCGAAAAACCTAATAAGGGTTATATTTTCCTCTTTACAGCACTTGGCGAGAGTAGATCATGTGCACATCAACTGGAACCTTTCCATGCAAAACTGAAATTTTTATATACATTTTTTAAATTATTTATAAGTTTTTCGAAACAATTATATTCACACATTCGATAAATAATAATAATAATAATAAAGGTTTTCTACAGAACTTTTCCAGTATTACAAAATACAAGTATACACAGTGAGCAAAAATTAATTACACTAAATTAGAGTTTGTGATTGAAATATAAAGTTCAGTTAAATCTAATCTTTTTATCGATTTCTTAAATGTTTCCAGACTTTTGCCAAATAAATCAAAATTACAATTAGTTAATAACACAGATAACCTCATATTTTTGACAGTGGTTCATTATATATATAGTTAGTAGTATGAAATGGGATCTTAAACAGACGCTATATAGCTTCTCTTATCGGATAATAAAAGTCGTATAGACTTAATAAAAATAAGTGTCAACAGTTTTTAACTGTTAGTTAGTAGCTTATACATTGTAGTGATGTAAAACTATGGTGCAGAAACGCTCAAAGTAGTTGATATCACACTATTCTTCATTTCATGTAAGCTATTACAGTTCCAGTTTTCGTTTCTTTATTTTTAAAGGCAAATCAATTCCATCCATACTCCACATGTACATCAATATTTAATTTACACAACATAATAACTTTGGACAATCTACGTAGTTATTAAAAAGTTTAAATAAGAATATTAAGCTAGCTTCAATTCTTTTCTAATAATAGAATATGCAGGCGTACCGCAAAATCGCTATACTTAAGCGATAAAACTGGAATGTGAAGTCTGAAGGCTATAAGTCGTAAAAATTTATTTTGAACTTTATTTAAATGCTTAATTAAGTAAGAATGCGGACTCCATATGATTACTGTAATTTACACTAAAGGACGAACAAGAGAAACATATATTCCAAATATAGAGATAAAACCTAACACCTTTAGACTATTATTTGGTATAATTTTAATATATGATTTAAAACTTAATTTGTTATCAAAGACAATGCCCAGATACCTGATTTCAAATACTTTCTCTAAAATAATATGAAGCATTAATATTGATAATTTTTGAATGGGAAAAATTTATATTTTTATATTTACTAATGTTTAAAGGTAGCTTATTGTTAGTATACCATATAAATAAATTATTTAAATCATCCTGCAGGAGTAATTCATTCGCAGTTGCACTAATTTTCAGAAATAACTTTAAGTCGTCCGCCTACAATAATACTTCAGAATGCTGTATTTCGTTAACTGTATCGTTAATGAATATATTAAATAAGATCTGTCCCAAATGCATTTCTTCTGGAACACATGATGTAACGTGTATATCAAATATCAATTATTATTCTGTTTGTCATATACATCTCTTTTAAATATTGGAAATTTATCTTCTATGTCCCAAAAAGCCTCTAATAGACATATAACGTATTTATGGTGAACAAAATTTAACCGAAAGACATTATAATAGTGCAACTGGACCTGCATTATTCAAGAATATTAGATTAAAAATGGGTTAATTTATTTTGTTAGAACAATCATGCTTGTTTTTGTATGAGTGGATACAAAATATTTTTAATATCTCTATTTATACTTTGTTTTTGTTGAATTGACTCTGCCTAAAAACATACAAAGCGAGTATAAGTTGCTTCAAGATTTTAATGGAATTTTTCAATAAATTTATAATATTATTTAATTATTGAAAGACGCAAATGTTTATTTAGTAATACATTTAATATTTTTAATAGTTAAATTTTAATTTAATGTATTAATAATATCTTTTTTGAGTTGAGCTATTTAATTTCGTATTTACTTATATTTATTTTGTAGGCATAGATTATTATTAGATGTTTGTATAAGAAAATGCAATTTCTTGACAATCTAATTCTATTTTTAAATATATTTCATTATGATACACAAACGTCCTTGTAAAAAAATATGAAACTTCCGTACATTTCACAATTAAAATAAATGCCTTGTCCTACACATTTGTCAATGCAAGGTTTTAAGGTAAGAAATGCGGAAGTTTAGTATTTTCAAGAACAATAGCATTAGGTTTTTCTAACTAATGCTAAGATTATTATTTAATATTTTTTCAATATCAAATTTTCGTAAGCTATTAATAGATTATTAATTTTTCATTTTGAATTATAAAAAAATTTAAACTATAAAGTCCATATGTGGAAATTTAGATTGTAGATTATATTATTATTGTTTTGTTTGTAATAAAAGTACTTATAAGGTCTGTTATTTCATTTTATTTAATAAAATTGATAAGAATAATGGTTTGTATCTATACTACAAATAAATAATATACATACACCAATGTAACGAGGCTTTCAAAAAGTTTCAAAAAAGCGAAGACATTTTTTTGGTTACAGGAGATGAATTCATCATGAATGGATATAGTAGGGTAGTCTAGTGGCAAATAATAGTAGATACAACTATTATTTACAGTATATTTATACTGGTGGTGGTGACAGTATGGATATATTAAACATATTTATTACAAATGGTGAGAAATATCCAATTGATCGTTTAAGAATTGACATGTCTTTCCTCAGGTTTATTTCTATGAATTCTGAGGCATTAAGTTTTTCCTATTTTCTTTCTAGGTGTAGGATTCGTTCTCGTTCAAAATGGTGTCTTCTATGAGATGACTGTTAAATTTGGATTTTGCTCTATTTTATTGAATTCTGTTTTATGTTTTTTTACATAAACATTGCATGATTCTCCCACTAACTGACATAGGGTATAAAAATTAAATAAAAATAAATAAATCACTAGCAGTTAATAACGGCAACCAAGAGATAACATTAAAAATAATCTTATTAAGAAACAAGAACTAAACTAAGTTAAGAAATATTTATATGCCGAAAATAAGAAAGTCCCCCCAATATTTAAATCACTGACATTTTTTGATAAAATTAGCAATACAATCAAAAACATCCTCGGAAAACACAACATTATCGTTTCTCTAAAGTCTCCAAATAAATTATTTATTGTTATATATAATAATAAAACTCAGATAAATAAAATAAATAAGCCAGTCATATATAAATTAACTTGTAACACTTGTAAAGGAGTATATATTGGTCAGTCAGGTCGAAATTTTAAAATTAGACTAAAAGAACATATAAGTTCATATAATAATAAAAACGAAAAATCAACTTTTGCTAACCATTTACTAAACAATAATCACAATTTTGATGACACAGATGTACTTGGGATAATTCATTTCTCTGAAAAGGGCTTAAAAATGGATTTACTCAAGTCTCTTGAAATTTATAAAACTAAACCTAACCCTGAAATTCTGCTAATAAATGATCAAACTGACCTAATATAAACCGCTCTGTTTAACGCTATCTAAATTATTTGTAAAATTTTTTTATAAAGTTGTTTGTAAAAATTTGAAGTATAACTTGAAAATGACAGAAAATCTGTCGAAACTATAGTCACAATAAAATTAAAAAGTGTGTGATATATAAAAAAATATTTACAATCATTGAGTAACCACTAATTTACCTTTCGAATTTACCCTTAATCTGGATTTGTATTTAACCCGCGTTTCAGGTTGTAAGTGATCATAAATCATTGATAATGAGTACATACACAGTACTCGAAATTTACATGTGTTATTAACAAAATAATAAGTGAAATAAGGAATTGTTTTTTTCATCATAATATAGAACACTTCACATTAGTCAACCCGAAATTTAGTAGTACTAACAAGCTGATGTTTTCAAAACTATTGTAAGGAATGTTATTGGTAATAAAAAGGTATTTTTCCAAATTTTACACATTTAATGCCTTTTGATTGTATAAAGTTTATCTATTGCACTAAAGTTTAAATCTATTATGGCTGAAAGCTAATTTATATTTTGTACAAAATTTACCATCTTAAACTGAATAATAAGTTAATTAAATATTTATAAACTTAATTATAATTTTTCTTTCTTGAAGTTTGTATCTTTTACTTTAAGTTATTACAAATTAATCATTTCAATCGATTTAGAATGCAGATTACATTTTGACAAGATTACGTTAATTAGATAATTATAATTATTTTTCTATTTGGACTTTCTATATAAATACAATTATGATGGTCAGATTTTAGTCTTTATTATTAATTAAGAAAAAACCACAAAAACTTTGGCAAAAGCCAAATTCATACGGTCAATATTCTTCTACAAACTAGTGTAGCTCTTGGCTACTTCTAAATTCATTGTTATTTAATTATTCAGCAAACCGCTACATTTAGTACCTTATTCGGAAAAAAAGCAAGTCATTAATAACCATGACCTAGTTTTAATTTGTCGAATTAATCAAAAATTGGTACTGAACAAGTTGCGATTGGGATACATAATATAATTAAGCATAAGTGTGAAGTTAACTGTATAGTTCAAATATTACTATTAAATGGAAAAACCAAAAGTAATTTATTTTGTGAGACCGTTTATAATTCCAATAAAATACAGAAAACAAAATAATATTAACAAAAAATATTAAAAATTAAACAAATTTTTAAAAAGTCTCCAAAAAGTAACCTTCTCTACAATTCTTCCAACTTAGTTCTTTATAATACCAACTAATTAACCCCTATATCACAGCATGTACATAGTCGCAGTGTGAATATTTGCCAACAATTCCTTAACTATAACTCATCTCGATAATTGTTAGACTAATTATTTCTGTCATTTTTTACAAAAAATATCTGTCAGAGTTTTTCTTTGTGTGTGAATTTTAAACAACAGATTTTCTCTCATACTTTATCCACGCCACGGATTTGCATAGATGACGAAATACGTTTACATGATAAAAACGTTAACGTGTTAACAGAGACGTGAGTAATTAGCTGCTTGTTGCTTTTAAACCTTGAGTGGTTTCTTGATTCGTATAGCAATGACCCAAAATTGGAGATTTTATCACACTTCCGTTCAACAAATAATAGAGGAAAACGTAATGCTTGTAAATGTCGTTATGAGATTGTGCCATAAGAATAAGTTAAATAAATTATTATTTCTCATTAATTTTAATACAATATGTTCCTAATTACTAAACAACATTACCAAGAATTTTTTTTTTTGGTTATTTGACTATTTCTTTCTTCGTAATAATAAGATATTTTAAAACGATTAAAGTATTATTTCAAAGTTTTGAAATTCTAATTAAATTTGTGTTTTATTTATTTCAAAACATGCACTTATTTAATCGTATTTTCTTCCAATACTACTTTAATTAAGTACACGTGAATGAAATTAATCAAAATTATCTATAAAGAGAAATGAAACTAACCCTCAGTATATTCCTTACTTCACTTCTGAAGTGAGGAATAAACTGAGTGTTATTTTCATTTACAAAATACTTCACGTGAACTCAAACCAACAATAATGATCAATTTAAATATTTACTTGGAGAGCTAAATACTCCAAAATAAAACTCGAATCCCTATCTACGCTGATGAGATACGAAATAGATTAAAACTGGTCTATGGCTGTTGTTGATAAGGAACAAAAATTCATCGAAATTTTCGAGAACTCTCTCTGAATTCTAAAATTATTTGTTTAATCATATCACCTGTAGGGAAATGTCGAGTATCTAGGTTAATTTACATTTATTCTAAAATGAACTAAATGTAACCTTAAACTCAGCTATCTTGTAAATTACTCTTATCTCAAGAATTAATGTTACATTTATAAAATGTTATCCCACAATATTAATATAAAACGTAATTCATTATATTATAGCTATTTCTTATAAATGATTTATTAGTTTTCAAAAATTATTAATTTCTCACAGTCTTAGTTTCTAAAGAATGCTATATATTACGAATCTAAATTTCACAACCAAACATTTATATGCTGGATATAAACTGCATAAGCGAGAATTGCGTACTTTTATTTCAAAATTATGAGCGTGTTTAGAGTAAATATTTCTATACCTTGAGAATGGTGCGACCTTCACTTCACCAAGCAGTAATCTATATCCTTCACTTTGTGTCGGCAATGTGTGATTAGTATTGAACAAAATAACGAAAAAATGCGCGAGTACACTCGAGAAATTTCTTCGTCGATTATCATAAACAAGCAATTAAAACTTAACGACGCTCGCCCAACTTTCATTTCATTCCATAATTAAGCACTTGACCAATGTTCCAGTGGATGCACTTGAAACGTCCAAAACTACGCATTGGGCAACATTCGCCGTTTTTGAATCGAAGGGAAGAGGTTTCCACATTTAGCCAGTTACGGCACGTCGTGCGTTGTATAATAACGCAATTGATTGTTCTCCAAATGGCCGGTTGTCATTATATAATGCCGTTCGCCATGTATAAATCGGCGGTTTTCTAATCGAAGGGACCTCATTTATTGCGAACGTATCTCACGTAATAGGCGCACAAGTCTTAAGTGGGAAATGGCGGGCCGAGAGGAAATGTTCGACTTGTTAATCCATATTCATACGTGGTGTTTTCATCATGCGGATTTATAGACTGTTTCACAGATATTGATAATTAGAATGTACATTTTACTTTCTATACTATGATTGTTGGCTTTGTATGTTTCATACCATAAACGTAATATTTTCTAGGATGCAAGCTAGAATATGATTTAAATGCTTTTAATTGAATGAATTGTGATTTTATAAAATCTCAGTTTAAGTTTTATGATATTGTCCCTTATAATTATGGACGTTGTAATTCCAACAGTTATCCAAGATGTGTGCAAAAAGATTTAACATCATTGATTTGCAGACGAAAGATTCAACTTATGAAGAAAACCGCTCTTCTACCAACTATTGTGCTTTTTCCATACTCAGAGAGGAGTGCAGTAAACTGGCCAAACGTTTTATCGCAATTATCTTTCGAAGGTTGAAGTGTTTTTAAACTTGTTTGGCAGTATTCCAAAGATTACAAAAGTGAAAATGTTTATATAACCGAAACGAAATATAGCTGTTTTAGTGCATACGATGACTCAAATGACTTATTTCTGATTACTTCTTATCAGTTTACTCTTTGTTATCTAATTCCTCATATAATTAAAGTGTTTCTGATAAATTAATTTCAAGAATACATTTAAGTAGAATCATAATAACAGTGTAAGATGTATCTATAGTCTATACCATAAAAGATTTAGGTTTAATATGATTTGATTCAACACCTTCCTTTAATTAATATATATTGAATATTGTTAACAAATCATTAAGTCTTGGTAAATATGTTTAAATACAGAGTCAGATTGTAATTGGAATATCACCAATTTAGACATCATTTACTTACCAAAATTTGTTCTAATCTTTGATATTATTTTAGAAGAAATTTTGGATGTGCATCTATTTCAAATCTGTAAATTTATGAAAACTTGTGATTACCAGTAATTAGATTTGTTGAATCTACATGTGTTATGGGGACGGGAATGAAGTAGTTCATGTAACATATGATCGCAATAAGGAGCTTAAATAATTTTGGTTTAAAATTTTTTACTGAGTTCAGTTTCAAAGTAAATAGTAATATTAAGGGTGAATACTGCGACCCTAATTCAATTCGTCGTATGTCCATTATCTAAAAGTTCTAAGGCAAATGCATCATTTGGAATGAAACAACTTTTCAAATGTTTAGAATTTAGGAGTGTGGATTTGATCACTTTTACGTCACTAACATTAACAAACTGATTAGATAATATAAAAACAATCCTCCTTTTTTTAAATCAGTTACACTAAAGAAATATTATAATTAATAATACATTATCTTTTTGTTTGTCGGTCGGGTTAATTAGAAAATTTTTTAGTTAGAAGCTACTGATAAGTAATCTTTAAGTCTCTGTAATAATATAGCTCCTACAGAGTAATTGTTTGCAAAAAGAACTTTAAGTGCATCTTATTGTAGACACATCTATAAACATTTGGGGTTTTACGTAAGTAATTTTACCAGAGTTTTGGAAGAGTGTAGTGGAGTTAGGGATGAATCTTCTTTAATAACCACCAAGTTTTAAGAAGAATTTTACTTCTTTGTGGTTTCGGTAGACCTGAAAATTTTCGAAAGAAGGTGTTTTTTTTGGAATCTGACTGGATTTTCAGTAATTAAGTGGATCAGGTAAAAGACTTCGATTTTATCAAGTTTCTCTAAATCATGCCTACTCTTTAGGCATTTTTTGTATCAATTAAAGAAATAAAACTTTCCAAATGTTTATATTTTAACATTGCGATTTGAGTATTTTTGCGTTAACAAGATCAGGTAACAATCTACTTAGATAATAGTAGTAACAATCCCAATTTTCTGAACAAATAGAATATAAGCTCAAGAAATATTATAATTAATAATTTACTGCCGTTCTGTTTGATAGTCCAGTTGGATAGAAAATTAAATGTTTAGAAGCCACTGACAAATATTTGGTGACATCATTCGCAGTTAAATGCAGTACCATAATGGATATCAAAATAACAATACGTTTCACTCCCGATTTGACCAAGGCGAACAATTCGCAAGCAGTCTAATTCGAGTGCGCCTCTTTTCAATTGCTCTTAGTCAACATTTTTGTTTGGGCCCTAAAACCAATTTAAAAAAACCTTTTTTATTTCCCTTGCCAATGTAATATGTCACTCAATAAGTCCCCGGTCTGAGACATATATGGAAATATTGTTGACAGACCCATTTGATTTTTGGGTGGTACTAATCTTCAAACAGTACGTGCCAAAATTTTAAGTTCAGTGAGATAGCTGACACCTTGTAGATATCAGAAGGTAGTGTCCTTACAATTTTAGATGATACTTTAGGTATGACCAAGTTGCTTTCAAAGTGGGTGCCGCGTTTGCTCATACCGAATCAGAAACAACAACTCCTCGAAGATTCAGAGTGCTGTTTGAAGCTGTTCAGGCAAAATAAAAAGTATTTCTTGCATCAGTATGTGACAATTGTTACTTCACGGCTAAATCAAAGATCGTCAGTTGAGTGGACAGCAGCCTGAAAGCCTGAAAGTTATCGAAAATGACCAAAAACTCAAAAAACGACTGGCAAGATTGATATATTGAGAAAGGCAAAACTATCGATAGTGAATATTGCATGGCATTATTGGATCGATTAAGTGCAGAAATCAAGAAAAAACGGCCCCACATTCAAAAGAAAAATGTGCCATTTCAACAGGACAATGCCCCGTGGCACAAGTCAAGGAAAATAATGGTTAAATTGATTGAATTTGTCTTTCAATTGCTTTCCCATCCACTGTACTCTTTAGATTTGACTCCCAGCGACATTTTGCAGACATGAAAAAAATGCACCAGGGAAAGAATTTTGGCTCAAATGACGAAGTGATTGCCAAAATTGAGGCTTGTTTTAAGAGCAAAGACTAATCGTTTCAAATAACGGTCATCGAAAAGTTAAAGGTGGGTTGGAATGAATGTATGACTCTTAAAGGAGAGTATGTTGATGAATAAAGTGGAATTTACAAATAATAATTGGTTTTTCTTAGCTAGACCGGAGACTTATTGAGTGATGTGTTACAAATGAGTTCTGATAGACACATCAACAGCTATCGTGAGGTGAAGGATATCACAGTAAGAAGCGACAATATACACCACCCGAATGAGAGTTTTGAAACAGAAAACTTCCCAGAGAAAATCTTAAAGTAAAGATTGGGATTGCGTACAGCTATCCAAGCACAAGGATTGCCACTTGCTTTATTTGAACTTGATATTGGTAAGCATTGCATTAACCAGTTCTGTAAATAACATTGTTTATATGTTACCTGCAACCGTGCACATAAACAACGGCCACAAAGTTTGTTGGCCACATCGTGGTGAGTGCCCAACAAACTTTCACAGCAGATACAAATAATTAGAAGGGCAGACAATCATAATTAGATATACTTGATTGAGGAGCTCCAAAAGGAGCCCAATTTCATAATTTATAGCGTAATGTTGAAGTTGTGATTGATAAGCCAGGCAGATGAATTGATTTCTTTGGAAAGAGGAGAATTAATATGACAAATGTGCATATTTGCTTCCAAATGAAGCTGATTGAATTGTTGGATATGTAATTGGAATCACAAATTCCCAAGATTATTAAACACATTCGTCCAGGTAGCAGGTTCTAACAGGTTCTAATATGGGCGGCTGCATGGCCAAAACAAATTGTCAGAAATATTCTTAGATGATTATATTTAGACTAACATTATAAGTAACTTAAGGTAGTTTGTTGATGTGTGCCAGTAATCTGAGAAAATAACATAACTACTGCAAAATAAAATCTAGAAACAAAAAAATATTTGTGGAAACCAAACCAAATGTTTATATATATTATATAATCAAGACAATCCTACTTAAGACACATTCTGCAATTTTTATATAATAATTCCTCATCTATCTTTCTTCGCGATTTTTTTAAATTTTGAATATGTGAGTTTCTGAAAGCCACAAAACGAGGAATTTGTGGGTGTCTCTCAGTATTGATAATGAAGTTTCAATTATTCCCTCCAAATGGTTTTTCTGGTAATATGTGGGGAATAGTGACTTTTCCAGCTTACATTATAAAATCGAATATTCCTATTAAAAAGCCCTAAAAAATAAAATAAAACTCTGCTACATTGAACGAAATGCAAGATTTTAAGAATAATGCATTAATATTGCGTTCGATTCCATGAGATTTAAATTGTATTAGACAGTTTTTTTAATATTGGTAAGAATTTGATATTCTAGTTCTAATGTTAGATTTTGGATATATTGCTGATTTTGTACGTTATAATATTAGATTACATATTTCTAAAATTAGACTAGCATCTTCTATAAGACTACAGTTTGAAATTCCTTCTAAAGATATGCACGATTTTTTTCTCGCAATCCAACTCATTATATATCCTCCAATCAAATAGCCCTACTCAAACATTCTGAACCAATCAAAAGTAATTATACTGAGTAAAGAAAGCTCATTTTCTTACAATGATAACACATACTGGTACTTCTGTCAAAAATTTCAAAATTCGAAGTCCGCCTGTTGTTTTGTTGCTTCTGGATATTATTGCATTGTGTTTGATAATTCAACAACAAACTGTAAATGTACAAATATGGTTTAATAGATACATTAACAATTATTGTGAGGTGAACAATAAGAAGCGACCACCCGAATGAGAGTTTTGAAATAGAAAACTTCCAAGAGGAGATCTTAAAGAAAAGAAACAACCAACAAATGCCACATTGTGGTGAGTGTCCAATTGCTTATGTCCTTGCTTACACAAAATAACTTTCACAGCAAACACAAAAAAATGGTAGGGCAGACAACTTTTATTAAAAATACTTGATTTTTTTGAGAATCTCCGAAAGAAGCCCAAGTTCGTGATTTGGAACGTGATGTTTAAGGCAGATTAATTGATTTCTTTGGAATGCGGAAAATTAATCTGGCAAAATGTGCATATTTGGTTCTAAATGAAGCTTATTGAATTGTTGGATATGTTATTGGAAGAGTATAGTAGATGGTTTGGCGAGGAAGCCATATGGAAGAACGATATACGGGAGGGTCCCCTCCATGCCGCTATCCCTGCCAGACTTGATTACTCTACTGAAAAATGCATCAACCAGATGCCACAAGGAGCGATATAATGACACACACACAATAATACGGCCAGAAACTGCATGCAACTGCCAAAGGAAAACCTGCGGAAGGTTGTAGGGCTCCTAACAAGACACTGCAATCAAAAATCGCACTTGAACAGACTGAGACTGCATTCTGGTTCGACCTGCAAAGGGTGCGAAGAGGAAAAAGAAACTGCCGGGCATGTGCTTCTGGACTGCATGGTTCCATCTAAATTACGTGAATCCACAATGTGAGAGGGATATCTACAGTTATCAGACATCCTAAGAGTCCCTCTTACTGCGATCCTGGCGTTTACCGATGTTTTGAGTTGGCTCAATCGTAGCAAGGAATGAGTACTAAGGTGGGAGGACGTGCAGCGGACCTGCCCTCCCATTGTGCAAATCCAGATCCAGATCCAGATGTGATTGGAACCACAAATTCCGAAGATTATTGAACACATTCGCCCAGGTTCTAATATGGGCGGGTGCATGGCCAAAACAGATTCAACAATTGGCCGAAGTATTCTTATATTTAGACTAACATTATAGGTTTAGCTTTATCAGCAAATTACAATTTAACGTAGTTTGTTGGTGTGTGCCAGTAATATGATAAAGTAATAAAACTACTCTAAAACTCTAGGAACAATAAAATATTTGTGGAAACCAAGAAAAAAGTTAATAATATAACCAAAAAAATCCGACTTCCAAGATATTCTGCAATTTTCATACATTGTAATAAATCCCAAGCACACAGAGATTATGTGCTCATAGAAATCTGTAGAATCATGGTAGTTATTATATTATAAATGCCCATAAACATATTTAATATAAATAAATGTTAAGATATTCAAATATGATCAGTTTGAAGTCGTACAATAGTAGGAAAAAAATGATTGCGCCAGGAGAATTTTCGAAAACCTACAACTATAAATTAATTGTTAATAAGAATTGACGTATTATTTTAATATATATTAATAAATGTATATAAATATTATTATCTACAATAAAACATGATAGATTATTAATGCATGGCCGTGAAAGTCTTGATAAAATATTCCGTACCTTGATTATAAAATAAACAGTTACAAAAAGTTGATTATCATAAAACATTATTCATTAAAATTACATTTTACAGTTTATAAAAAAGTACACAAATATGCTTTTTAATGCATATTCAGAAGAAAATTTCTACTGGTGCGTAAATTAGGATTGTATATGCCTGCAGTATATAATCATCACAGACCAAAAGTCTTTTCCCGCAGGGGTGGTTGACGTACACAGCCATTTGGAAAAAAAGGCCAAAAGTCTTTAAGGAGGATTATTTTCTCCAATTTTTTAGTTCTATAAGTATTCAACTTCAATACCTGTATGCATTTCCACAGCAATAAAGAAATATTATGTCAGTACATAAAACGCAATCCGAACAAAAATATTGCTGAGTAAAACTGGAAGTCCTTCGAATATTTTCCATTCTAAGAGCTGTATTTGCTAAAATACAGTGTTGTATTTATTTTGTACGTAACATTATTATAATCAACGAATTAAGCTATAAATTATGTAATTTACTTGGTGTATATCATTATGCCCCTTCAAGAATTTTACTCTGACTCGTCACGGACGTGCTCTTAAATAATTTCCGCGTACATTAACATTTTTCCATCTTCCAGATTCTTCTGCGGCAATTAACTACATAAAATGTTCATCTCTTGCTGCATGATAATCAATCAAAATAATGAATCGCAGCCTTCACGCCTCGAATAATTGCATGGATAGACTTTCGCAACACTAGCCTCTATCTATTACAGTTAAAAATGCTGTTTAGCCAAGAATTACGCAACTATATCAGTATCTTGCATTCCTCGACCCGTTGAGATCGTTCGCGTTCTTGTTAATCGAACTGCGGCAAAACTTTAGCTTATACACAATCACATTTTTTTCCTTCGGAATATGTAAGGCGAACTGGTTTCGTTGGCATTGTTTAGCAATGTCGAGACACCGCGAGTTGACGCGGTTGGCAACTACCGGGTTTGGGGTGTGGCCTAAAAGCGAGACAGGAAGTAGCAAAAGAGATTCGGAGAATATATAAAGGTGAAATGTCCTTTGATTCGTGGTTATTTCTTTTTTTCGAATGGATAATAATTAGTGATTGAAGGTGTTTGTGTAATAGCCAGTAGGGTTTTGTTTTCGAAAATTATATCTAGCTATAACAAGAAAGTAGGTTCCAATAGGTGGGTGCCCCAGTTATACTGTATTATAACCGATCGATTCCTTTTTTTATCAAACATGTTATAATAAAACACTTTACATTTATAACTAATCGTTTGAATTAATTTGAACATTAGGTTTTTTATGGTTGGCAATTTGATATTAGTCATAGATTAAGAGTTGACATTTTATAAATAACAAATTTCCTTGAGATTTTTATGTGCATATCAACATGTTATTAAACGACTGTTGCTGGATTTACCCGAAAGATTAATCGAAATTTTAGAAACCGCACCATTGAGGAAAACATGTATTTAACCACTCCGAATTTTCGTACTTTTTTGTGGTTGACATATTTTAAATTAAAAAATTCGATGTGTGCATAACAACATATTATCAAATGACTTTTATTGGATTTACCTGTAACGTTTCATCGGAATTTCCTTAACCAGAACTATTTAAGAAAATATTTATTTGTATCACTATTTTTGGTATTGCATGGATAAAGTTAAAATATATTACTGATGATATTTACAAACCTATCGCATCGAATTCTGTAAAAGTATCTTATTTATTCTTAATAGTTGACTGCCATACAGTAATGGTTGTCAAAATTATCTTAATATTATAAGTAAAATAAATGATATCCAAAAAAGATGTACTTTATTGCTGACTCTTAATTAATTATACTTTTTACTAATTAGATATATCCAAAAATACACAACAGGAAGAAAATCATATATGTTAAATAGATAATTGTGGAGGGTTCTACTTTGTGATATCCTGTGTGATAATAAAGATTTATGTTTAATTTAATTTGTAACAAAATTATCAATTAATCAAAACAATATATCTCAAAACAATATTCCCTGGAGATTTCCGGTTACAAAAATAAATACGTTTACGGTTTGAGATGATGGAATAAACTAAAAAGTTCATTGAATTCATAAACTGGTAAACGAGGAAGTCTATTACGACACAACTGAAGCCTTTAAAATATCGATAAGTGACTAACACTTGGCCTTCGTTTATCAAATTTTTGTAGGCGACGCTCGTAATATTTTAGAAAGTAGATCCTATATTTTAATTCCTGCTTAATGGCACATTGCTTTATATATACTCACCATTTATGAAAATCTAAACGTTGCCTTTACAGATTGTTTAATATATAAAAAAACGTTGTTGGTGTTTTACAATAATTAATCCTATTTTGCTATAAAATAGCGCACATGAAATTTCTGATAATCAATAGATCTGATGGAAAATATGTTATCTATCCTTTTAATAGATAAGAATTTCAGAGGAATTGCCTTTAAACATTTTCAATTTTAAGTGAAGCGTTGGTCTATATCAATATTCTAACTTAAAATAATAATAATAATGCATAATTTAAAAATATTTGATATTATCCGCAAAATATTGATGGTAATCCAATATTACCCTAAGATTTCTTTCTTGAATATTTTTCTTAATAAGGATGCCATAAATATTATAATCAAATTTAATATTAAATTACATTACATTTACTAACATTTAACCCTTAGCTGCACCACTTCAATTTTGTAACATAACTGCACATGGGGTTTTTCAGGACCCCAAGTTGAAAAATGCTTAAAAAATTCTTCTATCCTCTATATAGGACTACAGTACCGCAAAGTGTTAATTGGTACATTATGGACTAGAAAAATCAGCCATACTAGAGAGTTAACACTTTTCCCTCGAGGATTGAGAAAATAAGTTAAGAAAATTCTTAAAATGCATTTTTCCTTTAATATTCGTAAAACTCTTATTTAGTTATATGAAGTCTTGAAATTGTAGGTAATGGTGTATTTTATACTATATTTCAAAAAAATAAATACAGTACAAGACCTTCTTTCAAAAAATGTTCTTGCAAAAAACTAGAGTCAAATATATAAAAAGATTTTTCCATGTAAAAAATGTATATTTTTTAATAGAAAAATTAAATGAGACAGCAATGAAGACATAAATAGACATAAATATTTAAAGTCCTTTTGACAAAGGATGGGGTCCCTCAGAACCCCTAGGTGCAGCTAAGGGTTAAATCAAAATTGTAACTATTCTATTGAATAATTATATTTAAATTATGTTGTAGGTTACATGAATGCAATTAATTGTGGTATATATTTTCAAATTGTCAGAATAAATTAAAACATGAAATACATTTTAAATTATTAGGTCATCTATGAATTAAAGATACAACAGTGGCTCTAAATTTGATCCTTGGGGCATACCCGAAGAGCTATAATATAAATATGACTTGAAGTCTTTACAATAAACAAAATTATTTCTATTTTGAAGGTGCGATGCTATAAATTAAAATAATTGTGTAGTAAAACCAAAAGCATTAGGTTTTTTTTCTAATAAAATGTATAAATTAAATGAAATGCGCGGCTAATATTAGTATAAATAACGACCAGCAGTTACTGTTTGATTAATGACTTACTTAATCACTTATATATATGTTATTCAGTAATATGTATGGCTAGTAGTCGTTAACAGACCGCTAAGAAAGCATGAGAGTGAAAACATATATTTATATAAGTAAAAATAAATTGAATTTTAGATCAAATATCAACACAACCATTCTATATTCCTCGAAACCCAAATAACCCTTCTAAATATCAACATCCTCCCCTCACAATTCATCAATTGTACGAAAAATAAGGACAGTTCAGCTAGCTAGTAAATATATTATTTTCTCACACTTTAAATTCAAGACAGGGCAGAAAGGCCGCAGGTCTATAGCCCAGACGGACTAACACAATTTATCTGTTTCATTTTGATTGTTATTATTGTTGTGTATTATGTTTGTCTAAATAAAGATGTATGTATATATAATATAGATCAAATAATTAATGGCTATATTGGAGTTAGAAAAAAAAAATTGGCCTTTAATTAAATATCTGGCCAATGTCTTTTCTGGTTTCATAAAAAAGTTGGTGTTTGTAGAGCTAGATATTCAATCTAGTTTTGAAATACTAACTTTTAAATGGTTTAAATTTATGTAAATACAGTACTTCATAAGAAAACTTGATATCATCTTATATCCATAAAAAGATATGCTGTTTAATATAACAATTCTATCGGTTTCTGAGACGTTGCGCTCGATAATTAATGAAAACAATGTTTAAGCAAAACCATCAATAATTACTTGTAGTGAAAATATAAATAAATTAACCGAATTATAATTCCTCAACTATCTTTATTCGCATTTTTTTTTAAATTCTGAATACGTGAAATTTAGTTTCTGAAAGTAATAAAACAAGGAATTTGTGGATTTCTCTTATTATTGAAATTGAAGTTTTAATTTTTCCCTCCAAATTGTTTCTCTGGTAATCCGCGGAGAATGGTGGCTTTTCAAGCTTACACATTATAAAATAGAATATTCCTATTAAGAAAGCCTTACAAAATATTATTATACTCTTTAACTGCTACATTTAACTATGTGCAAGATTTTAAGAATAATCAATAATATTGCTCAAAACATGTAACTAGTTTTTTAGTTTAGAACAACGTTTCGTCTTTTGTGATCCTAAGCACCTCATTGCTTAAATCTATTTATAATATGGTGCTTGTGAGCAAGGATACTTCACCCTCATATATTTAAAAGTTAAGTATACATAACCTCAATTAACAAGACCGTTAATGTGATATGAGATAAATAATATTATAGGTTTAACTTTTAAACGGCAAAATTAAAGTAAAAACAATATGGATATTTTTGAAGATTATCATCAGCAGCTCATCGAATGCAGATGTATTTAACAACAGGCAGCTTTTCGAGCTGGAAAATGTTTTCGAGAAACTACTCCTTAAGCATCTGGAACCTTTCAAAGCCAAAATCTAAATTATAATTAGCACGTCAAAATATTGTCCATTCAGGAGAAAATGTGAAAATTTGTATGATGATTTTGATACTTTAGAAACACAATTATCACCTGCTCGTAATCAAAGAGGTATTAATCAAACGATTTATTTAATCTCCGACGCATCTGTAGACGAAAATGAAATAGTATGAAGCATATACTAATTATATTTAATCTTCCTGAATCTAATGATATCAATGCAACCAGTAGGATGGAAGAAGACCTCGTCAAAGTTTCGACCATTCTTAGAATATTTTCAGTACCTAAGTCAATGTTTGATTAGGGAAAAAAAAAACGATTCTAATATCTAAAGAAAAATCAAAATTAATTTTTAATGATGCAGTCATCGTCGACCGCATTCTAAAAGCCTTGCTTGCTGCTACTACTAATAATTTGAAATTTGCAACGGAACCATCTAAAATTATTATACTCTGAATTGAACGATCATTTGAAAAACGGTGAATCTAATTTAAAAATTAAATTTGTAATCGATAATCTTGTAATAGTTACCGTCAAATAACGCCCTGCTCCAAAAACTCATAAATACTACCATTATACCAGAAGGTTTACAAATGTATTATCAGAACGTTTGCGGATTAGCAACTAAAACACATATTCTGTAAAAAATATATTATCAGCAGATTACGGTATCTGAAACTTTGCTACATGAGAGCATATTTGATGCAGAAATGTTTCCATCCAATTTAGCTGTTTTTCGGACAGATCGAGTGGGCAAAAAGGGAGTGGTGGTCTAACTGCTGCTGACTTTAAGTACTCACCTCGACGTTTTAATATTACTGGAGTTATAAACGACTTCTAAATTGTTGCAGTCAAATTGCATGTTTACTCAAAGTCTATCAACATCATTTGTGTATATATCCCCCCCCCCAACTCTACTTTGCCAACTTATAATATCTTACTGGAATTACTGGATGAATATATTGATTTTAACAAATCTACGTTACTAATTGTTCGAAAGTCTCTCAAACTCTGGTATTAGATAATTTTACAAATTATAATACATCATTTTAGGTAAATAAGGTATTAAATTCTAATAATAGAGTCCTCGATTTGATTTTGCGCACTAGTAACTTGGCTGATCCATTAGCAAATATTGACAAGCATTATCCTCCAATCACACTCGATGTTTCATTGAAAAAACCTTTAGAGTCCAAGAAGCAGCTGAACTCTAAAAAAGCTAACTTTCGTATTTTATATCACAAGATTCAAGAGTATAACTGGGACTGTGTTGTTTGTAACATGGATCCAAATATTGCCTGCTCTCAATTTTATTTAGTTAAATAATATTTTTAAAACCGGTGTACCCACCAAAAAGAGTAACATAAAAAGAAAATTAAATTAAAAATGTAACTATAGACCAATTCATGAGTAAGGGCGGTTTACGAACTAAGTTCGGAACATTCAAATAATATTGGTATCCTTTTCTACTACCTGATAACTGAGCGGATATTCCCAAGACGTACGATTTCGTCGGCCGTATCTAGAAAAGACACACGCGGCCTGCGTAGCTCGGTCTTAGACCGAGCGGTAGAAGGAGAAAGAAATAGTTTACGGCGTCTCTTACTTACTGGTTATTTCACAGGCGCGCGCGATTTAGTCAAGCATTGCAATTACGCAGGGTAATTGAATGAAAATATATTTTTAATGAATTTATTTCATACGTTTTAGCAAATGTGAAAATGGATATTAATACAAAAATACTTATTCTAATACAATAATATAAATGAAATATGAAATAACTAATATGAAAACAACAAATTTGTGACATTCATTTTATTTAGCCGCGCACGCCTATGGTGGAAAATTGTAACGGACACTACTTGATTCGGACGGACATGTCACCCCGACCGCCATCTCTCCTGAATAGCTCTATAAAACACTGATTCGTAATAAAACTAGGTACCTTAATCTTCTAAAAAGACCCTTCAGTAATGTCTACACTAAGTTCTGGTCTTTTGTACGTTTCAAAAAGGCATCGTTTTTCGAATTTCTGGAAATATGTTATTGTAACAATAATTTGGGGACCAAACAGGATATTGTGAATAGTTTTGCTGACTTTTTGAAGAATGCCTTCAGACCTGCTTCTGCTTCAAGAACTAATAACAGGAATTCTTCAACTTACTAATTGAAAATTTTATCTGAACATTGAAGCTGGTAAGAATTTAATACCTAATTTTACGTGCGGTCCTGATCTAATACCCTATTTTAATTTTAAGAACTGCATCAATTTCCATTATTTGGAAACTAGGTCGTATATGTCGAGGTTTTAAATCTGGAGATAAGAACCAAGTGATCAATTTACGTGGGCAAGTAAATACAATATACTTAGATTTTAACAACGCATTCGATAGCATTAGCCACAGTATTGTAATATTGAAACTATCTGATCTTGGAGTTTCTCCTATATTATGTTCCCTTATTGAGTCATGCCTATCTAATGGCACTCAATACGTGAAACATAATGGTTTTAGGTCCCCTAAATTTGTTACTACTAGCGGTGTGCCTCACGGGTCTAACCTGAGGCCTTTAATTTTCATATGCTTCTTCAGTTATATTATATCGAATATATAATGCCATACAATAATCTTTATTTGGACACAATAACAATAAATAATACCATTTAACGTAAATATAAATAACTATTGTTAGTCCGTCTGGGCTACAGGATCTAAGGTCTTTCTGCCCTATCTTGAATTTAATGTCAGAAAAAAAGTATCTTTGCTAGCTAGCTGAACTGTTCTGACGAGTCGTTTATTTTTTTTCTATGTGATGTTTAAGTTTTGTTTACATTTCTCTGTAAATGGATTTTGTTTCTGTTGAGAATAAATAAAATATTTCATAAGTAATAAGTACAAATTTAAATAAACCAGAGTGTACCTTTTGAAGGGACAGCGTTGGATTCCTTGAAATTTAAATTATTTTAAACAACATTGGTAAACAGCGTTGGATTCCTTTAAATTTAAATTATTTTAAACAATATTGGTAAAGAGTTTATTTAATTAATGAGTATGTTTACTACATTACAAATGTTGTTAATTACTTCCTATTAATGAGTGAATACATATGTTTACACCTGTATGCGTAGAATTTCTTCTCTGTAACTATTCTCCATCCTTTTCTGTATCTTTTACACGTCTTCCCATTTCAGCCTTAAACTTTTATTGGGAACTGCATTCCAAGGTATATATTTTCCTGATTCTCCTGTACTAATATTCATTGCAGACAGTCATATTTTTATTACGGATGAAGGTACGGCTTTCTATAAAGAGTGAGAATAATTTTTTGGAAGACCTGGATACAAATCGGTCAGATTGATGGAGTGCTTTGGCTTATTATTCTTCTCCTTTTCTAATCTTTTTATAAAACATCTCGTAGTTTCGTTGATATTAAAAAATTAATTTCCGATATTTGAAAATTCTGTTTATTAAAATAAACCCGGAAGTAGATTAAACAAAAATATTAAAAATTCCAATTTAATGCAATATACAAAACAAGTACTTGATATCTGCAGTTTAATTCGACAGTATATACAAAGAGACGAACCATATTTATGTATACAACAAAATTTACTTATTTTGAAAATTCATCCAGACAAATTTTTGAGATTTTTACCCCGAATATATTTAAAAAAAAAAGTTCTGCTTACGAAAATAAAATATTCCATTAGGATGGAAGTTGCATATCGAATCGCAAAAACAATTTTAGATCTTCTAAAATTAGATAATTATTCATATTTCTCAAATTAACCTAGTATCTTATACCATATATGACTGCAATTCCTTCTAAATTCATTATATATCCTCCAATGAAATAGCTCTTCTCTGACATTCCATACCAATTATAAGTTATTATACTGACAAGAAGAGGAAGCTCCTTTTCATGCAGTGACAACACATGCTGGTCAAAAATTTAGAAATTCAAAGTCTGCCTGGTATTTCTGGATATTAGCGATTTTAAAGCTTAGTCAATATGAGCCATTATTATATTTCCAAACAAACCAAACGATGTATTGACAAAACTCAATACTCACACAATGGACCAAGCAATTTATGCTTTTTGACATTAATTGTTTTTCATAGTGACGTAGAAAAATTACAGTGAACCACGACCATTGAAAATGATGAGTAATTCTCTGGATTTTCTAGTCAAATACAATTGGTGGTAGGTCATTTTTGGTATTTTTTTTAAATCAGAAAAGTTTGTAGCTTTCGCAAAAGCTGCTCATTAACTGACAAAAATTTCCGACCTACTTATTTGTAGGGTATATTACTGCAAATGGTCTCCTATCATTAGAAAATTTCTATTTTGCTATACGATAAATTAAATTCTCACTTAACTCGCGGTGAAACATTTTTAATTAACCTTCTTATTTCTACTTTGGTTTTGGTTTTTGAGTTTTTATTTATATTTCAAATCAACTTTATAATAAAGCTGTACTGAAGAGATCGAGAGATCGAAACACGTGTCTGCAGATGGTTATAAATTGAGTATTGAATTATTTAATTGCTTTTGCTAATTTATTTTTAATTACATCAACCTAAATTCATTTTTTTTCCAAATTACCATAGTATAGTCACTCACAAATTATTTAACGTACAGTCAATCATTTTTAGTTCATTTTACAGAAAGAAATACGTTCAAACTAGTGTTGCTTTGATAGCCTTGCTATTTTGTAACACGCAAATTACTTTTGTATTATTCAATGTCTGTCGAAGTATTAGCTAGAGAAGTAGTTGTTTCAAAAGTGGTTTGTTCTTGTAGTCTTAATAAGACTCATTTGTTGTAGATTTTACGAAATATTTTCGTGTTTTTTCTAATTATTAGTTAATTTTCTACAACGTAAAGGACTTATATATTTTATTAAAGTATTTAAGCCAATAACCTTTGAAATATGTGGAATATAAGTAGAAATTGATTAAATTCAATTTTATAATTTATATAATTTTATTTAGACCCGTAATAATAAAAAATTAGAAAATCAGGGTAGAAGTAAGTGATAGATATAGATAAGAGAAATTTATAAACGGAGAAAGTAAAATTCATAAGTAATCAATCACTTTAAGGCTGAACCCATATTTAAATACAAACTGTATTGTGGATTACTGTAAAAAAAAAGAATACAATGATTTTAAGTAGTACATTTACACGCTATTATATTTAAATATGTCGGAATAAAAATCGTGTTTATGATAATTTTGCACCTTTGAGATGTTAAGGCGTTTACGAGGGATTACTATACAAAAGGGTACGGCACACAATAAAAAGAAATTGTAAATATCAATAGTGTAAACTGTCACACAGATGACGTGGCATGAACGTGAAAGAGAAATTGTTAATGCCTGGAAAAGTTTGGCAGATGATGAGTCGGCGAAGCGTGCAGCAAATATGGGCGTGCCATCGATCCCAGCCCAGCACAAGAGATATTGTTAAGAATTTATTTGAAAAAATACAAATATCTATACAATAAATAGCATACGTGTGAATTCTCCAAAGAACCTCTTTATTAAAATTTTGTTTATTTTTTTAAATATCATGCTGAAATGAAGTACAAAAACAAAGTTATTGATAATGACTGCCTAGTACTCGAAATATATATTTTTGCATTAAAATATAATGTGTGAAGGAAAGATATACAGTTATATTGATTATACTTTTCACGAAACTCAAAAACAAACATCGATTAAGTTAAAATGTTAAACATATCTGTAGGTAATATAAGTTAGATTTCACTTTCTTTACATATATACTGTAGAGAAAGTAAAATCTAACTTATATTATTAATTATCTTCACGCAACTCACAAGCTAACTAACAATAACATCTGAAAGTATTGTTGTATAAGAATTAATATTTCAAATCTTATTAATCTATTCTTTTAGAAATCACAATATTTGCTTCCATATTAAGGAGTTATATCACATTAATCATATTATTAACTCTTTCTACATAATGCAATAATGCCTATCGTTAATTACTTTTCATATAATATTAACGTGTGAATATTGTCAATATATGATGATTAATATAATTATATAACGTGCACCATACCTTTTATAATTAAACAACGCCTTTTTTTCATCAATACTTGCAACGAGGAAAAATGTATAAATAATTAACATGAATAATCACTTCCTCGTTAATTTTTTTACAAAATGCAAACCACGACTGAAGGCAATGAGGTAATCGCCGGCAATCTAGGTCTTCATTTGTTACTAAATTGAGAGTTCGTGTTCGTTTCAATGACTAATGACGTCGTGACAATGACTCGTGCACTAGATTTCATAATTTGACGAAGTGCTGACAGAGAGGTTCTTCTGGTTTAGAAAATATTCAAAATACTGTATAAACAGTAGATTAATTTTGTTTGGGAGTAATTAAAATGGAAGATATATATTATTACTCAAAAATATTACATTACATGTGTTTTTCAGCTTCCTTTATAATAAAAGTAAAAAGTTTTTTTTAAGGAAAAGATGATAGATGGGATTTTCGAGTTAAGGAATGGTGATTGTAACCGGTAACCTGGCCTCGACCAATTAACCATTTTAGCCAGATTCAAATGATTTTTAATATTCCATATATACGAAATCCATAGATCCGTAAATTCTTCCTTAGAAAAATCCACCGTCCGGCTGGGATTCGTACCCAGACCCATGGTTTGTGAGCAAGCACTCTACCCACTATGCTAACGTGGCCCCCAATTACAAATTGAACTACCTGATGATTGTAAAACTAAATTTTATAACATAATAATTTTTATTAAACTGAAAGACCTACGGTTGATAGCCAAGAAAAGAATGAAGAAGCAACATAATTGTTATGTCGTTAATAATGCATTGCTATTTTTTGACAGATAATAGTCTATAATTGTAGTGGTGTATTCATTCAATTAGGAAAATTTATTGCAAAATTTTTAATAATAGGTATCACCTTGGTTACACATCTAGTTTTATGAATCTCTAAGAAATTGTTATTAAAATTCCATTTCCGTATTTTCGACTAAACCTTTTAATCCCTGCTATAAGAATGTTGGGCATGATGGACTTGCTCATATATTACGAACATCAATCATGTTACGCTGAGCAGATTCAAAGGAACTAGAAACCTGTCTGAGACATGGCTAGTTGTAAAACCGCAATTGCAAAATTTGTAAAGATAAGAGTTTACTCAATAGTTTAAATATTAGGAACTTTAAATGAAAATACACATTTAAATATTGTTGTAAAATTGCCTCGATGTCGTTTAAAAAAAGGTTATGGACATATACTTGGCAGATAGTTAGGACCAAATTGCTAAATAGGATTCAGCAATGTAATATAAAAGTAAAAGTAGATTTCCTATTTTTATATTTAAATCAGCAAAATTCAGTTAGTGAGAAAAAAAAAAACATGACGAAAGATGTTATCAGTATATAATATATGATCAAAAACATGTTGATGCGTAAGTTATAAGTTGCCTACTTCTCAATAGCAGTTTGTCAATCTTCGGTCGTTACGCATCAACACGGATTTAGAATAGGAAATTTAACTCGTAGAGAGATGTCAGATAGATGCTCTCTACATTGACTTCTCGCAAGCTAATGATATTGTTGATCATAAAATTTTACTTAATGCATTGCGTCATTTTGGTATTGGCAATACTCTTTTGGGTTGGATAAAATGTTATTTAACCGAAAGGAGTCAATATGCTTTTATTGGAAACAGTATATCTAGTCCTATCGATGTAACATCCGGTGTTACTTGAGGATTTCACCTAAAATATTTGCATTTTCATAGTGGGTGTTTTTTTTAAATTTAAAGTTTTTGCTATTCACAGACGATATGAAAATTTTATTGAATTTTCAATAATTCATGATGCATTATAACTCAATTCCTACTTACTATATTTTAGACATTGATGTATTGAAAATAAAAAATAACGTATAAAATATCTATGGCATATATGCTGACATAAGCATACAAAAAGCAACAAATTAACTTCACAAAAGTAAATAGAAGCAGTATTAATGAAGTGTATTCATAGGTTTGAGTGGAAGATCATTTGAAGAAGTGAATTTAGGCTAAAATAATAAAGTATTTGTTGACTTTTTGTATATACATATATATACAACATCTTTATTAACAAACAAAAATACAATAAATATAATACATGAATGATACAATTGGCGTTAGTGTGTTAGTTTGCTAAATGGCTATCGACCAGCGGTCTTTCAGCATGGGTTCTGATGATGGTGATGGATGATGGGATGCGATGAATTCAAATGAAGGGGTTTTGTATTTTGGGATTTGGTTAGGATTTCTGGGTAAAGGGAATGTGTTAAAGTGATGGTTAAAGGAATTTTTGGAAACATTTTTAACTGAGGTATAGAAGGCGTTCATTGATGGGAATAAGAGAGGTAGAGTCATATAGAAGTTGGTTAGATGGATTATGCAGAGGATTATTAGGATGGCGGATTTTGGTAAGGATTCTTAAGAAGGATCGCTCACTAACTTGATTATTGTGGAGAGTACGATTGTAGGAGTAGGAGAAACGACATTACCATAGTCGAGTATATGGCGGCAAATCATTTTATAGATTTTAACAGCTGATTTGATGGAAATTCCCTTATTTTTGTAAGTTAAATTTCTGAATAATTTGGCCCTGGTGATGATTTTCATTTTGTTTAGTGCTGTGTGATTTTTAAAGTTAGCTTTTTGATCTATGGTAATGCCTAGGTATTTTATGGATGTAGAAGGGGAAACAGTTGTGTGGGAAATATAAATATTGTGAGCAGGATTATTGTTACGGTGATAGGGAATTATTTTGTGATATTTTATTAGAAACAAGTGCAATTATATAATAAAATAATATAAAATAAACTATCACTATGCGTCAATCAACATTGCCATATGACTATACTATTTAGCTGAACATTTATTACGAGTTGACTATATTAAAGACCTCTGAGATACTTTTACTACAACTTTAAACCTTTCTTTTAGGTTTTAATAAACGCGACGGAAAAGATTTTCGTTATTTTAGCACAATTAAATATCACTCCAGTGTCTTATCTACACATTCATTCATTTAATAGGTACTAATGTAGGTAATGTAGGTCGCCGCTTAGGTTAAAATACCACATTCTAGATTTACTTCGACAGAACGGAATTTGTCCTGCAACCAGGGTTTCAAGGCACACTTATACAGTTACTATTTTTTTGTAGACTTTTCAGGTAGTTTGGGTTATTGATTAGCAATAAAGTGTTATGTCACTGTTTTATTTATGTAGAATTAGAAGGAAGTTTTTTACAGGGTACAGGTACAAAAATTCGTTATATGCTAAATAAAAATTAGCATTTAACGATTTTTTGTACCTGTACTTTGTAAAAAGCTTCCTTCTAATAAAATGATAATATTATTATTAAAAATAAATTTAGCTTATCAAATTACATAAAAACTAGTCGATAAACTTGATATGGCACAATTTTAATTCTCAAAAATATTATAGCTTATAAATTTAGTTTCAATATTATATCCTAGTATGTATGGAACTTCTTCAACAACTTCAATCACTATTTTTAGTTTTGAATAAGTTTTTAATTAAATTTAATTTAAGTAATAGAGTTTATGTTTTAAAAGGACAAAACAGTGGCGTTGTAGCCTAAATGTGTATGTATAGGTAGTGTGTGGCCACTATCCCATCCTCCAATGCATACATAATCAACATGCTTTTTAGATTATTTTAAATAGAGAATAGAAAATGCACAATTTGTAAATTGATTTATTATTTTTGTTTGATTTCTTTAATGAAAATCGTTTGTTCATGTTAATGAAATTATAAGGGTGTGATAGTAGACACCCACCCATCCTGCATAAACAATTATTACACAAGCTACGAATAGAGTGTAATTTTCAGTTATATTAAAAGTAAAATTGTTGATGATGTTTTATTATTTTAAAACCCGGTGTTTAATTTATAATTTATATGTATATGTAGGGTGGATATGTGGCCACTACCCCGCCCTTCATTTATGGCAATATTAATTAGGGTGTTTCATATATTTAATAAGTAACCAGAAATATAATTCCCACGCCTCCACTCTCCCCAAAGCCCTCAGCACTCTACAGGGTATAATAGATACTATAGAGACCTGGTGTGCAAAATGGCGCATTTTCAACAACCCTAATAAATCCAAAGTCCTTCTTCCCTTTAACAGATTTACGGAACCACTTCCCTATATATCCAAAATATATATCCCTCCGTCACCTGTATATACCTAGGAATAATATTCCATACTAAATTAACCTTTAAAAACCTCTCCTTTTCCCTTAAAGCAAGAGTCAAGCAAAGGGCGACACACTTCAAAGGTCTAACCTAGAAAAAGCCAGATATAAATCTAGAAACCAGCAATGATCTGCCGTCCTTTGCTTGACTATTCAGCCGTCCTCTTCTACAACTCTCATCCAGTAACATTACGTAACTTTCAAGTTACAGAAAGATCAGCCCTTAGGGTGCAAACCATAATCCGACATCCTCAAAATCCTCTCCATAAGCCATCAAATTCTACAAAGGTAATCACAATTTAAGAAAGATTATCCTCCATTGCCAAAAAATTAGACTAAAATTCGCCTAAAATCCTAACTACCAAATATTAAATGTATTATGCATTCCCAGAAACAAAAACAATATCCCTAAACGTAAATTTCCTTCCTTAACAATACACGAATTCATTTATTCATTTCATAATCTCAATGATGCTTCAATTGCGAACTAATTTAAGACAGCAACTTGACAGAGACTGTTAGCAATCATGACATCTCAAAAAATGACAAGGACTTTACTTAAAATAAAAATAAAAAACCGGTGGAAAGACCTATGGTAGACAGCCATATTTATCTGGTATATTTAAAAATTCTAAATAAACTATGTATCTATATTATTTTTATTATATACTCTATGTATTTGTCAATAAAGATGTTTGTATATATACAGGGTGACTGACGAAAAACCTTTGGTGCTGTATCTCGCTTATTTTTTATCCGATTTTAATAAATAAAACATCAAATTAAATCATATTTAAAAGAACTGAACTTAATATGAACTGAACTGACTTTTTTTGTTGCATTCAGTTTTTGACAAAAGACGATCAACTTTTTTTTTCAAATTTTCACCGTTTATATATTTTATATTGATCCGCAAGGAGATTTTTTTCTGAATACAAAATTGTAAATGATTTTATCCATTCATCAAAGCAAAGTCGAGAAATTGAGGATTTTCTGAAAAACAATATACAAAGCCTATTCCAAATGTCAAAAGTGAGAGAGTCAGTCATTGGTACAATGGTGCAATGATTTTTAATAATTTTCGTCAGTCACCCTGTATATACATATAATTCTTAAGTTGGTATTTTTTGCAATTTTTGCAAACTTTCTTTACTGTTTTAATTTTATAATTAATTTTAACCGTAATAAACTTGATGAATTAAAAGAAAAAAGGAGTAGTTTTGTAGCTTAAATTTTTATTTTCATGTAAATGAAGGGTGGGTGGGTGTCCACTATCCCACCTTTCAATGCATGCATAGTCAACGAGGGTTTTTGATAATTTTTAATACACAATGAAAATGCTTTTTTAAAGAAAATGATTCGTTAATGTAATTGTAGTTTTCAGGACTATAAAAAGTAAAGCTGCTGGTGATGATTTTAAAGCTGGATGCCCTCTTTATAATGTAAAAGTATATGTAGGGTGGGTGGATGGCCACTAGCCCACCCTCCAGATCACGTTATGTACAGATGTATTATCTACTAACACGAATAAATTGATAGATTGATTGATATCAAAGGAGGGTATTGGAAAAGCTATTTTGTAAACAGAAAATTATAACTTATTTTCAGTTTTAAAAATATCTTTTTGATTTTAGTCAATAATATTAAGCCGAAATTTTGATAGAAGATATTATGTAGAGCTTATACCGCATTTGCTTGTAGATCATTTTAGTAGTCGTAATAAAAATAACATCATAGAAGGAAGCATAAGCAAATTTGTAAATATAATTGTTTTAGTTTTTTCTGTTACAATTACTGCTTTTATAATCAAAGTATCAAAAGTCTCATTTTTACTATTCTGTCTGAAACTTTTATATAAAACACGTTTTTTGAATATTTTAGCTTTTCTGAATTTTTTCTAATAAGTAGTAGAATAATAAAATGTATTAAAGTTCTTAGGTTGTTGTAGAAAATTAACTAAAACCTAAATATACGAAAACATTTCGTAAATCCACAACAATTACTTTTCTGGCTAAAATGCCTTTGTATAATTCAATATCTGTCGAGTTATTAGCCAGAGATGTACTTATTTCAACAGATGATTTGTTTTGTTGTCTTAATAATACTTCTTGGATGCTTCAAGCTAATACTTTGTAATATCTTGATTCAGGAACTTTAGTAGATGATAAATGAAACTGTAAATTGTTACAGTATTGCACACGGGTATGATATTAACAATGTACAGTTTTACTTATCATCTGGTAAAATCCTTAAGAAGACTCATTGATGTGGATTTATAAAAAGGAATCCTTATTTTTAAATTATAATTACCAGATTTATACTTCAATTCATAGCGATAATTCTAAATGATTTATTAAAAATTGGCACAAGTATGACTACATGATAAATATTCCAAGTACTCGTATTTTACATATAGTGTGACTTTATGTTCCTTTCAATGATCTTTTGTTATTAACTTTGTTCTTTCTACTTATTTATTTATTGCATTCTTTGAATTTCTTACTTAAAAGTACAAATAAAAACAAATTGAAATAAAAACATACATACAATTCTGGGCGAAAAACGCACGAACGAAGTTCATATTCAAATACGTTCTTCCACTCAAACTCTTCTTGCGCCATCATGTTATTAAGCTGGTATCATTTTCTATATATATAACTAGATAAATTAATACAGCAAACATGAAGGACGGATTTCAAGCAGTCCCAATGTTATACTGAGACACACATCCATACATCCATCCACTGTTAACTTAGAAATGTTGGCAGCTTCTAAATCCTTTTTTAGGATTTTGTTTAAGCAAATGTGTTATGTTTTGTCGTTTTGTTCGTTAGATTTTTTTGACATTAATCACTTAGATTTTACTGTATTACATTAACCTGTGAAAGTTGATTAATTAAGCATTTTACTTAGATAATTATAATTACAATCATATAAGTTTAAATTCTACCAGCACTACTTATCCAAATATGTTTTGTTGCATCTGTAACATAATTATCTTTAATTATGTTACAAATTTTTCTCATTTCTCACTGAAAAAAGTATTTGTATCATAAATTGTAACATTTTCCTCTGTAAAATCACATAGTAATAATAAATGTCATGAATAGATCTCTTATAATGTTTGAATTTTAGACAGGAATGAAGGGAAAATATTATTTACTTCTTTTACTTAAAAGAAAATTCCCAAATATATATATGAGAGATAACTCACTTTATATTGAAATTCTAACGATTTCTACTTATTTTGTTTCACTTAAATATAAAACCTGTAAAGTAATATTCCTTACGAAGTAAGTAAAACAATGAATAATCCATACTTTTCCCATTGTCGATTAAATGGAGCACAATAATAGAGTTACGAAACCGAATGAATAACGAGCGTTACAGAAACGCAGATCGAATAGATAAAGCTCTTATGAAACCGACTTACAAATTCCTCGTGTGGTCTGGCGACGTTGTTTCATAATAATTTTTGCCCCGTTTCATGGACAACGATGCAGTTGCTCAAATTTTAAGGATACGCAAATTTACTACTGAACATTATGCGTTCCGGCATTTTTTTAAAGTAATTTAATTCGACACAGTCGCTGTGTTCTGTATAAGGTATGCAAAATTCCACATTCCTCGCGAAGCGTTTATTTTTCGCGCTCGCTCGCTTGCGAAAGCAACAAGCGCTGGAAAAATTGCGGAGAAATTCGCTTTGGAATAGAGAAAGTGTCGGAGCCTCTTGAAAACTCAATTGTGCCTTGCGTGTAATACTAATATAAATAACTTTATGGAAGAGCGCATGGGAACGGCATTTCCACGAGAAATCGATCCAATTTGTGTCATCTAATTATTTATTGATTTATTATAAACAGAGTAAATGTAGTGGAACAGGAACAGAACATTTTTGTTTAATAAAGGTAAAATACATACAGCAATAATTTTAAACATGTCTTTAAGTGTGATCTGGATTCTTAGTTCCTTTATGACTACTTTTGAAAATTGATGAAATATTAATTGTTATTTTTTATTATCTGTCAGTAAGATTCCCAGCAACTTATCAACCAAAATGTCATATTGATATAAATATAATAAAATAGTTTCATGTAAATTTTAACAAAAATAGGTGCTAGCAATGGCAAAAATATACTCTCGATGGCAAGAATCCCCTGCTGATATTTATCGTCAGCTATAATGGGTTGAAAGGAACAACGCTGCACTGTGAACTCCGCCTTCAAGTTTTGTGATTTAAATTTTAAAGTTATTGAAAATGTATTTTATTTTGTATCATTATTAGTAGCAAATAAAGTAAACTAAACTTTTCACATATAAATTTGGTTAGTATTCAGGATGAAATTATCTTTATTTGAAGGTACAAGATTATAAGCAGTACAAATACATGTAAAGAGAATATATTTTCTAAATGATACCGACCTGGGTTTTTTTCTTTGATTAACTCATTAGATTTTAAATATATCTTTCGAAAAGTACAAAAGTATAAAAAAATCTTTAGGCATTATCAGATTGGCCAAATGGTCTACGTGAATTTCTGTCCCTCTTATAAAACTATCCATACCTTTTTACAAAAACCAAGGAAATTTTCTTGGTCCCTTTCATTTAAATAAATCCATAACATAATCGATGTGGGAGCTCCTTGTTTACACTTTTTCTCCATTATACTTTCGGCAAACCAAAACCCATTAGCATTTGTTATGTATTATGTCTCGGAGCGCATTAGAATTACGCAATACCGTTACCTGGCTCGTGCACCTGCCGTTCCTCTGTTAGCAAGGAGGAAAAAGTCGACACATCCGGAGGTGTAATTAATTCTCAAAAGGAGAGCAACATGTGGCTCTCGCGAGATAAGTGTGCCGATGCCGCTGCCCACTCGAGATGACTCCTAGACGACCACTTGCCCAGAGAAACACGAGCGTCATCTACTAAATAATTTTTGCAATCGATCACCGGAAGTTGTGTAAAGAATAACACGAGAGAAACTGTGATGTTTCACAATTGCGTTTTTATCAGTTAATTATAAGTTTGAAATTATACCCAAAGTAGTTATTAGTGATGCTGAGCAGATTTTTATATGTAAACTATGATATGTATAAAAAAGTTTAAATAAAAAAGTAAAAGAAGTTAATTCAATATCAGCTCAGCTTCGAGAGAAATTAAAGTTCATTTAAATAGAATAATGTTATTACCCTTTATTATGATCAAATTATAACATTTTAGTTCGAAAGCAAATTAAATTTTGGCTGGGAAATCTCATCATTAATATAATAAGAATATGGTTCGAAACACTATTTATTTATTTCAAATATAAATTAATAGAATACTATTATTATTTGCTTCGAAGGTGTGACTTTATATATCAAAAGTAATCCGTTGCAGATTTTAAAACAAAACTGCCAGATAGCATATCGATTGATATGCGTAGAGTCAACCATCGCTCTTTGCGATGATGGTTTTTGGTTTAACTTCTTTTAGAATTTAGAAAAATCCTTGCAAAATGTCTATCCCCAACCAATAAGCTACAAATCACCCCTATCTCATTTTTAACACTAGAGTACAATCTAAAGTCAACATAATAATTATGTTACCATTTATGATTTTTTTCAAAACAAACACGACTTCTTTTTTGTATTGTAAAATACATATATTTTTTATTCTAGTCCAAATGAGCTTTGAGGGACTATGGCATCATAATGCTCTAGTTGACAGTATAATAAAATCGCTCCGATCGATTTTACTCTAGCATACTGAAGTTTAGCATGTGATTTTTATTTTCTATGTCTATTCTTTTTAGGATACATTTTTAATTCGTTTGGGATTAACTTAACGGTCGCTACCATTTAAATGTTTTATTTTAGTCACAGTCTAATTTTAATGTTTCGATGAATATGATGAATTTTAAGTGAAATTTTGAATAATCGTTTATATAAATAAATGTGATGTGGCCATCATAATAATTTGTAAACGTTATTCTGATAGGTAATTTGAATAAAATAAAGTAGCCTTTATTATACCCTGTGGTTGTATAATTATTAAATAAGATTTCTTATAAAAAATAAAATAGTAAAAACTAGCATAAATTTACTTGTAATAAAGTTGGTATTCAACAAAACGCTAAATAATGATCTATAAATTTAAGGATAATATATATATATATATATAATCCACTAGCCCTACAAACACAATAAATTTTAAAGTAAAAACACAACTTTTAATTTTAAAAACTCTAACATTTATTCTGTTTTTATTTTCAGGTAACTAGAAGTCTGGCAGTGATTATTTTATGTACGACTTGGGGATGAACAGTCATAAACCAATTTTCTAATCATTAAAGTATACGTGAGTATTTGATTATTATTAATAGTAATAGGTTTCGTTTTTTATACTATAGTTTTCTTTATGTCTTTTCAACTTTATTTTCATTTGAAGTTGTTTCTAGTAACAATAATTTCGTTTGTAGTTCGGCTACATAAAAATATGAATTTTAAATCTGCCTTTGCAGTCTTCAATCGTTTGTAGTTGCTTATAAGAAAAGAATTTCGTTAGTAGTTTAACTTTTTCATAAATACGATTAATTAAACGAATGGGCAGGGAATTACTAAGCAAATTGTTATTTATTGAGATTTGATTTCAAATCATCTTTAGTATTATAGTTTTATATGGAAAAAGTAAATTCGTTTTTAGTTGAAGTATTAATTAAATACGATTGTTTAAACAAGTTCGTAAAACTCAATATTTTTATTCTTTGAGATTTTCTAAATCGCTTTTGCAGTCTCATTTAGAATCGTTTGTAGTTTATTGTGGCAAATATACGTTTTCATTAAAATTTGTTAAATACGATTATTTAAACAAAATAACAAGGAGTTTCTATGAAAAATGTTATTCATTTGTATATTAAAGTTGTAAATAACTAAGATTTTCAAAATGTGTGTTTATTTTCACTACAATTGTTGCGCAAATTTATTGCTTCTTTAACAAAATTTTTTACTACTAAACATCTTTATTCACAGAAAAATAAAATCTAATACATGTAATGGATAAAATAAAATAAATTCTGATATGTTCTTGTTCTTCTGCTCCATGGCTATCGACCGGTGGTCTTTCAGCCCTAAATTTTTTTATTTATTGTGATTTTTCAAATTAAATAAAACAGACAGGCGAACTTAATTTTTTTCTGCGTCATGAGTTTTCAAAGGTCTCTAAACCTAATTTTGGTGTACTGAATCCAAATATGTTAACAGTTCTTTGTCATATCGGAATTAAATATGTATTACTTATTAAATTATATGTAATAAACCATAATACTTTAAAATTCTATAAAAAACTACAGAGGCTTAATAACATATCTACTGTACAGTAGTTTAAAATAAATAAGGAATTAAGAGCTAATTTCTCCTCCTTTTAACAAGAATTGAACGCTTAGTTGATTGGCATTTGGGATCCTTGCGAGGATTTCTTCTCACCAAACACCAACCTCGTTATCTCTTGTATGTGTTAATCGAATCTTTTTACAATTTCCTCATATTGAACATTTTTAACATTACTCCGAAACTTCTCCATGACGTCCTTGTATGATTCCGAAGTTTGAAGGTTGTCAGACATGCAGTTTTTAAAAGTAACATCCTTCATAAGTTTGAGATTCTGTAGGCCATTAAAAACGCCTTCCTTCACCTTTGCATCTGACAGTAACGGATATCTTTTAGCAATATATTGGTAACAGGGGCCATTTTTCTTCAAAGCTTTAACAAGTTGCTTCAATAATCCCAGTTTTATGTGCAAAGGAGGTAGAAATATTTTTACAGAATCAACTAATTGGCAATTTATTACATTTTTTGTCCCTAGGAACAGTTGTTTTCTTTTTGGCCAAGTAGTAACTTTTCAGAGCCCTTCCTTGGATTTAGAGTCACGCGTGGTGGACCGCCCGTTCTCATTTTTGTGTTAAAAATAGAATTATGCAAAATCTATACGTGATACTCAAAAACTAATAATATTTCTGTTAGGAAAAATAATCGTATTCAACAAAGAGTTGAATTACAAACGAAAATGTCTCCACTACACTTAACTACATAAGATTCTAAAGCCCGAAAACAGATTTGAAATCTCTCAGTAAATAATAATTTTCAAAGGAATTCCTTGTCTAATTGACTAAATTATCATATTTAATAAACAGTTTAACGAAATTTTTTCCTTACAATTAAGAACAATGGATTCTTAATTATATTGCGAAAGCAGATTTGAAATACCTTAAAAATGGATGCGGAAGTCACTTTTCAAGACCTTCTTCCTTTTATATAGACAAGCTACAAACTAGCTTATTTTAAATACAAACTACAAACAAAAATCATTGTTTTAAATAAAAGAGTTTCTTGTGCATACAATTTATTTTAATTTATATTGAATATATTTTGAGGGTGGCCAGTGGTTACTCGCTAACCCTTAATAATTGATTAATTAAAATTTGAATTCGAACACTTTCTTTGGTTATGTGGCGTGTTTCAAGAAACTAGAAGTTTAACAGCGATTGAACTACAAATTTATATGTAGGGTGGGTAGGTGTCTTCTATATCGCCATCTAGTTTTTCAAACAAACTGATTTTCCTTAATCAATTTCAATCAACAATTCAACACTAGTTTTAACTTTTTATAATTAAATATATGTCGAGATATTAGTCAGAAAAGTAGTTGCTTAGATATGCGAAATGTTTTCTTATTTTTAAATTATTAGTTAATTATTAGTTTACTAACTAAAGGACTTTAAACATTTTATTATAAAAGTCTGAATGTGATTGAAATTAATATGTATACAACTTCTAACAATAAAGTTCAGTGAATAGTCTAATAACATTAAAGTATATGGAATATTAACGAAAGCTACCTTATTGTCCTTCGAAATAGCCACCTCCCATAACTATACACCACTGAGATCTGCTGTCTTAAAAACTTTTCAAGAAGGCTTCTTTTGGTATGGAGTTCAAAAAAATCGTCACGATTCGTTGGATATCAGAAATAGCGTCAATCTTTCCTTTCAGATCGAGTTTGACATGGAAATAGAAAGAATTCTGGAGGATTAAAATTTAGCAAGTATGATGTATGATGTATATGTTCAATTTGTACCACCCCCTTTTCTTGCGAGGTACTGTTTGACGATATTAGCTGTGTGAAGGCGAGCATTGCCGTGAACTAAAAAACAAGATCCTTGTTATATCATATACTTGTTTCTCATTAATCACTTGGTGAAACGTTATGTTAATATATAGATTTTATAATTAAAATCACTTGAACAAACCAAATGATTTTAATTATAAAACCTATATAAGATCATTGTTGTTATTATCTACAATTTCTACCTGACGGAAAGACGATGAATGCTCCAAGGTGCATTGAAATTTTGAACTGTTTGATGAAACGTCTACGCAGGGTACGACCCCCAGTACGCACATAAAGGTTCGTGGTTTTTTGTTCACCGAAATGCTCGCCCTCAAACAGCCGAAATCGTCAAACAGTTCCTCGCAAAAAAAAGGAGGTGATGCAAATTGAACATCCACCATACTCGCCAGATCTCAATCCTCCATACTTTTTTCTATTCCCATGACTCAAACTCGCTCTGAAAGGCAAGAGATTTGATTATATTCCTGACCTCCAACGAAACCTAACGTGACTTTTGAACACTATTCTAAAAGAAGCATTCTTGAAAAGTTTCCAGGATATGGGAGGTGACTATTTCGAAGGACATTAAGGTAACTTTCGTTAATATTTTATCTACTTTCATGTTATAGAACTATCCACCACACTTTAATTTCAGGGGTTGTATGTAAAATAAGTGGATGAACTCTAATCCACCCTCAAATTACTACAATATATGTGAAAATTTTATCAAATCAATTCTAATTCCTAAGAAAATGTTCCATTTTATACCTGACATTTCTACTAATACTTTAAGCTAAAGCAGTTTACGGTTTCCAAAACTTGTAGTCTCGTTTTCATTATAATAAACTTGAAATAATATGTATATGTGATAACCCATTCATTAAATTTTATGCGAAATTCTAATATTTTTTTTATTAATTATTGAATGCTGTCAACAACGGCTACGGATCGGTTTTGATCTATTTTGGATCTCATCAGCGTAGAGCAGTTCGAGATAGAGAAACGAGTTTGACTTTAGAGTAAACCATCAATAAAGATATTACCATCCCTGTTTGAGTAAATGACTACCGACAAATTTGTCGATGGTTATCCACAGGGATCTAGTATAACACTTAGAAAATAGATGGCATCTTTAAGATAACATCTTCAATTTTTATTTTTGGAAATAAAAAGTCTGACTGATTGAAAAAAAATAATAATACGTAAAGCGGGTGGGTGGTCTCCAAACCACCCTTTAATCATAAAAATATAAATTACAGTTTTATTCAATCAATTTTTATTGTTTAGAAATCATTAATTAATTTGTATCTGAATATTCTACTTCAAACATTTTTTGGGTTACCTATGATTAATAAAATCTTTACCTACATTATTTGATGTATAATGACATTTTTTTGGAAATAGTCAATTATTTTATAATAGTTAGTTAGAGTGGCATTCTGTTTCCTGTTTTTAACTTACTTATTGTTTTCTATACATTTTTGTGTAACTGACACTTTATCTTGAAATAACCTTATAAATATATAAAAATTTTAACTAGAAAAATTTTAGTCAAAAAAAACGTTAATATCAATTTGTTGGCGTTTAGATATATAATAATCTGGCAGTGATTAATACAAAAATGAATAAGTAGAGTATGTGGGTGATATGTATCCTATCTTCCAAATAATAATACTTTTGCAGAGATTTCATTACATTAATTTTAAATAACCGAACTTAAAGTAGTCGAAATTCTGACCAATTTTTGCCAATAATAAAAAGAACCTTTAAAATCCTTTAAATTATTTTATCTATTTAGTTAGATTATATAGTTTTTGGAAATAATACATTTATAAATAATTTTACGAAGGTTTTTAGAAATAGCTATTAAATTATAAAGATTTCATAAAAACGTCAAGCTTCAACGGAATCTAAAAGTATAAATTAAATAACTCGGTTATAAATATAATATATAATATTAGTAAACCCATATAGTGGTACACCAATATAAATCTACAGAAAACTAGTTGAAAAGTATTATAAGAATCAAAGTTGGTAATCGATTATTTTAAACTATTTTTCTTATAGAGATAGTTACAGATAAAAATAACTGAATTATTACAAACTATATAGATTATCTCTTTGAATCATTTCAAGTATTAGATTAGAAAATGTTTGTAACACTTTGTTTGAATGCACTATATACATACATCACTGAACATATTTATAATACTAAGCTATTTATGAGAAAAGTCGACTATAAAAGTATTAAAAATATAGAAGTAAAATCATTTTCAAATATTTTCTTAAATATAAGGTCTACTGGCAACCTTGCGAAGTAGAGAAGATTTAAAAATGCAATTGACCAATGTCGCCATTTCTCAGGGCCAAACGGGTCACCTGCTTACCTCACTTTTGGGTTACCGATCCGCATTCTCGAGGATATCTTGCCAGATTTAGTTTGTTTTTATCATTGTTTTTGTTTCGTTTCGCTTAAAACAAGAGACAAATTAATTTATACAGGGGTTACAAATAACATATACACTAGTAACATCAAGAATTTATTTTAATTAAGAATTGAGTATAAAAATATATTCAAAGTCAATTTCACTTACTCTGCAAAGAAATTAAATAATATTAATAATTCAAACATGTAAATAGATTCTAATTTCTTGTAAAATCATATTTTTATTATGTTATGAAATAGTACAAAAATATTCATAAATAAATAATTTTGCAGTAAATTTTAAAGTTTGTTCTATTTGTATCATTAAATATATATAAACATCTTTATTTACAGAAAAAAAAGATAATTATTTACATGTAATTAACAATATGACAGTGCTATGTTATTTTTTTTTTCTGTCAAATAGCTATCGATCCGCGGTCTTTCAGCCTGGATGTTTCGGTTTTGCAAACGTCATTAATGCTAATATCTAACGGAGTTAACTGTCGGTTGTTCTTTAAACGTCATGATCACTAATGTCATTGTGAAATGCAGAGATGAACTGATGAATGATGATTTCAGGGTATTTGTATCGAAGTGTTATTAAAGGATTACGAGGGATACACATGTGGTTAAGGATGTCAATATTATGAGAGTCAGTGGCGAAATAAATTGGTACAGGAGGGTGTTAGGCCATTTCCTCTACCAATTCACATAGTCTACAGGTGGTGTTATTAACTTTACTTCACTTAGCAATATTCTGTAAGGAAACCCGTTGCCTTATCTCAGTTTTAGTGGGATACAATAGCTGCTTAGCTATGCTTAGTGAGAGGACAATAAATATTTTTGATTGGTTTTTACCTGGTGTGTTTACTCAGAGCCCTGTTTTGTACCTTTTTTCTGACTCTTGGATCACGCTCTTCCTATATGCTGATGATAGGTCCGATTATGGCAGTTGTAGCTCCTTCCCTGGCAAGTACATCAGCATCATCGTTGCATATTATACTTGCATGACCTGGTTACCACATTAGAGTGAGTTTTTCCTCCCTTGTTCAATTGGTCAAAGGTTTCAAGTAGTTTTGTAATTTAAGCTAAACGTTTTGACGTTTTTTAAGACAGTCTGGCTATCAAAGATCAGACAGACGTGTGCCCTTTAGTAGCTCTTTTTCATAAAAACATGAGCACAGCTTTTCAAGGCTATTATCCCAACCTCTAAGACTAATGGGCTTTATCCAAGAGAAACAGGTTTCCTGTATTTAGGCCCGTATATACCTATACCAGAGATTGTAACCGTTTTTGATGCATCTATATACCAAGTTACAGAGTTATGTTTTGAGGAGATTTTGACCTTTTCGACTTATTTGCCCTACATAGGACAAACAGGTCATAGATTTACCGGCCATTTAGGTTAAATCAAAATAGTATATCATTCTTTAGAATTTAAACATCAATTTCGCAAAATTCACAATCTTAAAATTTTACATCACTGTACAAAAGATACAAAGATTAATCTCCTCAAATCTGCGGAATTTTTGAAATGAACTAATATGTAGACGCCACTTTTCAAAAATCTATAATCCGTTAATGATGCATAATCCCCTACCTACCCGACAATAATTAGCCCCAACCTTTAATACATTAATTTGGTTCACTTGATAATGATATTAAAATGTCGAAACTAGAGTCGTGTGTTTTTGTAATATATTTATATATATTACATAATTTTCAGTGGTAAAAAATAGTTTAGAGTTTTTTGATTTGGATCAGGCATTCTTGGTGACTTCAATAATCACTCAACAAGGGCGATACGAAATCAAATTTGGTTAGCATTACGCCCGATGATGTTTGTATGGACTCTGTTTTAATCAGGTTCAGAATTTCTGAGTGCCCGAAATAATGCTTTGTACTATGTCACTCTAGTCTTATAGCACTCATTAGATTTTCTGATTAATTCGAGCAGGGGAAATAGATCTAGTAAAGCTTCCATTGCCTCAGAAGGGCTTGTATTTAAGGCCATTCTGATGTTAAGACAGGCCATACTCTAAAGGCTTCTTTTGTAACGTTGCCTGTTTAATCTTGACCTACTATACTATTGAGCCATATGTACTAATGGGTGTTAATACCATAATGTATAGGCAATGTACAATTTTTGGCTTTAGCCCTCATGATCTGCCCCAAAGAGCCTGCGACATATTCATGGTGACGTTGTAGCTTTGCAGATTGTTTTTTTAGGTGGGCGTTCTAATTAAGTTTTCTTTCTAGTATTAAACTTTTAAATTTTACCTGATCGGATAGCGGAATTTCTTGTCCTTTCCGTTATGAGCTATAATATTCAGCTTCCTGGCTGTTTTGTAAGGATTGGCATTAAAGCCTTGCCTCAGACACCATCAAATAAATTTCTTATAGAAGATATTTTAGAGATATTAAACTTGAGATAAAATTTCATTAATAATTCAAATATCGTTTAATAAGCAAAACATAATGTGACTTTTAATTTGTAAATTGATAATTATAAATAGATTTTAAATAAATTCTAACATTCTAGGAAATATGCATCAAGATATTATCTGTTTATGTTCTAACAAAAAAAGTGATTTGTTATTGTTCTGTTTAATTGACCTTCCTTAAAGCATTAATTGTATTCTAAACACTTTATTTTGGATACATTTTAAATTGTTTGAAGCTATAACATTCCCATAAATATTATTCAAGCTTGAAAACACATTTTCTTAAATCATTAATAGTCAACAGAAATTTTCCGATTTATATATCAAGAGTAATAATAAGTGTGTATCAATCAATTATAATTAAAAAGAAGTGCACTTTGTTGATATCACATACAGAATTTGTTTAGTGACTATAGTTTCTACATCAACAAAGTTCAGTTTCTTTCCAAATTGTATATATACAAATTCATGGCTTCATGTTCACATAACTCATTAAATTTAACTATCATAAGCTGTATATGAAATAAATAGCATATGAGGAATTATATAATTTTCGGATTATGATAAGGAAGTATAATACAATATTGCATTTCGCAGATCAACGCGAAATGCCAGACATTTTCACCGTTCGTTTTTTGCGAAAAGCTGAATTTAGCACAGCCTGTTGTGAAATTCACTGGCAATTCGTTATTTATTAAGACCTCTCGTTCCACTTCGTTTACGTCCCCATTCGGTCTGGACACTTTCTACGCGAGGCATTCTAGAAACGTACGCACACACGTGCACGTCGTACGTGTAAATCTTAAATAAATTAACACCGAAAGAGGATGCCGGGTTGGGCTATGGGGGCGCAGGATTTTTATTTTATTCGGTGTCGGTTCAACGTGCGCCTCTTGAATTATTTCACTCACGGCGCTCGACGAATGGTGGAGTTTTGGTGTTGGTGTTTTCGTGGCAGATCTTCGATATTCGCTTCGGCTTTCGGGAGGCGAATATCCGGTAATTTCAGTTATTCGTATGCCGAACGTCTGCGAGAAATTTGGCCGAATTGGGTTAATTCCTTTGTGGAAACTGGAGGTTTATTGGCTTCCTGGGGATTGAGATTCGAGGTTTTGATTTCAATTAGTATTCGAGCCTAATCAAATTTAGTGATTAATAAATTCTTAATTTTCGAGGCCTAGTGAAATAATCAGTTTAAAACATTAGACTTATTACTCCATTAAATATACAGGCAAATTAAATTTATACAATACACCATTTAATTTCATTAAATAATTTCTTGAGCGTTAAAAATTAAACTAATTACATTCAAAATACATCAGATAATTTAATTCATTATTTTAAAAGAATTACTACTTATATTATAACGAAATTAATATAAACATAATATGCCTATGTCATGGAATGGACAATCTAATAATATACATGAATATCTACAGAAATCAATATTACTCATTACTGATTTTTATTTATTTTTTAATGTATAATGTAATGCAAAATGTTATAGACTTATAACCTTTATAATTATAATAAGCCCTACGATCGATAGTTAGGAAGAGAAGGAAGAATATCTTCAAGATCTCTCTACAAATATGACATTGCAGGTACTGTTATCAGATTATAAACTATCTAAAAAAAATCTATTGATTTTAGTATTAGGCTGTCAATAATACAGATAAGATAATTCTATTATAGTTTCTACTAATGTTATATTTAACGGCATAGAGAGATATCGGATCATAATTTTCAAAATTGTTTAAATCATCATTAAATCTATTGTTTTTCTGTAGTTTTTTTTTAGTTCTTTAAAGTGCAATTCCTTTTCTAACATTGAGTACGCCTAAACTGGCAATGAAAACAATTTATCAGTATATTTTTTAAATATTTGGTGTAGTTTTTTAAATAACCAAATTAACGTTACTTATTTTTAGGACAGTCCTTCGAATAAAATGTACAATTACATTCAAGTTTTCTAAAAAATATTCATTAAGATCTATTATGAATCTATTTGCTCTAAAATATTGCAAATTAAACACAATAATTACTTTGTTTTGTATAACAGTTATTTATTTAAACGGTGGCCAATGGTTTCAATACATTTACGTATCATTTTCAAACCGAAAGTTTGAAACAAAGTAATTATTGTGTTTAATTTGTGATTAAAATGTATAACGAGGTAGAAGCCTCCATAGTCAATGTCTAAAATATTGAACTACTAAAACCTTTTTCGTTGTAGGTGAATGTGAGAGGTTTACAAATTTCAAACTTATTTTCTGCAGGAACAAGTCAAAGACTTAATGAAGCAACATAGATCAACCACGAAATGACATTTAAAAGCGAAAAATTAGATCCCCTATCATTTATTCGATAAAATAAAATATTAAAAACTATGATTCTTTTAGTGAATTTTATCTAAATTCTACTTAAACTGTAGTTACAAATAAATAAATAGCGTACTATGAGCTAAAGGTACAATGAACTTCTGAAATATTGTCATGATAGATAAATGGGAAAAGTAAATACCTTTCAAATTCTCTTTTTCAGTAAGAATCTGCGAAAGACTTAATGTAGCAAAATAAATCAACCACGAAAAGACACATAAAAGAGAGAATTTGGATATAAAATAAAAATTTAAAAGCTTTACATTTTCGTGAAAGTGTCCATTATGATCTTCGTCCACAATAACTTACTACCAGCTAAATGCACAATGAAGTTATGGATACCTCGAGCCATAACTTCGAGTTCAACACAGAAGTACCAAAAATGTTTGCGAATTACCTTGTAAATTCGAATAACCGGGGGTAGACCTATCAATTGGCCACTTCTGTAGAGGTAAATGGGCTCATAAAGTAGCTCAAAAAAATCATATTTCGGTTTTATTTGAAGACCAAAAAAGTCATACGTGTTTCGCAAATCCGGGCATGCACATACACAAACTACTAGCTATCTAGGGTGACCGAATTCATAAAGGAGGGCTTTTTGAAAAAACACGCAGTCAACCCCAACAACATGAATAAGTTCGACAGGGTTTGGCATGATTAACTCATTTCTAAAATAATCTATCTTAATTTCCCCGAATACCTAATCAGAGTCGTGCACGACTTTTTTCATTCAAGAAAGTTAAGATTTGTGCAGAAGTATCACAGTGCAATACACTACAATATCTACATAAGTGGCATTTCGAATCTGGCTCTGGTAATGGCTCGAATTAGTAGAGAAAGCACCACAATCATCTAATGGTAACTACTCTCGATACCTAGCAGAAGTGGCGACTTGAGATCAATGTATCCGTAAATTTCGGAAAATGTGCCTCGAATAATGAAAGATTAATTCCTCTAACTATTATTTGGAGGGAAACTAATCCCTATAAAAAACAAGATTAGATAACTCGATATAATCTTTGACCAGCACCTCTCCTGCTCAAAGACGTTCGTTTATCATATTCAAAAGGCCTGAGCTTCGTTGGCCCATTATCAACAAGAGATTAACCTTGGCTGTGAATAGCGAAACTCCAACTCTGAGCCGCGTACTGAATATGCCGAACACATAGATACATCGTGACACAAAGACCCCGAGTCTCCTAGAGTACATCATAGAAGTCGCTGAAAACTTTTACTGCAAAATAGTCGATAATACACCGCCTGGAATAAAATTTCAAAAATTCAATGTCACGAAAACACCTAGAGCCACCATAATCCGATCGGTAACGCTACTCTTTTTGAGGAGACTCCCAAAAACGACAACCAGATCTCTCCAAATCTTAAAGATCCGTCGCTAGAGATCCAACCAGAAAAGACATTTTGGTCCTGGGTTAGTCATACCAGCAATCGCGGAGGTGTGGTTTTAGACGGTAGGAGTCTGACACTATCCTATTATAAGGGTGTCCACAATGGATTTCCTCTCCTCTTATAAAAAAAAACTGTTGATGGTAGATGAGTGGTAACATGGGAAAGAATACTACCTTTCAAGTTGTTTTTTTTTTTCTGAATGAATACTTACACTTAAAATAGCAAGGCAAGTTAAGCACGAAAAGATGTATAAAAAAATTCAGATCATCTACCATTAATTACATTAAATAAAATTTCATACTCTGTAAATATTCTGTAAATTACTCACTGAGAGATTAAAATATTTTAGGTTTTTCTCTGTAGGAACATGTCAATAACCAAATGTATACATGACATATTTTAAGTTGAATGTTTAATGAAATTTTCAATCAGTATACTTAACAATTCTCGTATTTTATAGCTCAGATACTTGTTATACTATTTTTTAAATATTTTTTTATTTAAATTTCCAACAATATTAAATAAAAGTACAAGGTTTTTCTTCAAAACTTTAAGGCTACTGGATCAAAATACCATTATTTTAATAATAATTTGTTTACACTAAACACAGGGATGCGTTATAACGATAAAACTCAATTAAGAATTGAGCTAATCTCCTTCTAACAATATTTATTTCTTAATCCTTACCTTGGAAATTCATAACGCTTTAGTTTGGTAATAGTGGTTATAACGGGTGTCCAACAATTATTGCAGTCCCGGGTGGCGTTGGAATAAAAAACGTAGGTCGATTCTTACATGTTGCAAATAAATGAACTGACATTTTTAATGCACATTTAAGTTATGTTTGACAATTGAAATGTCAGTTCATTTATTTGGCACATGAAAGAATTGACCTACGTTTTTGATTCCAACGCCACCCGAGACTGCAATAATTGTTGGACACCCGTTATATGGTCTTCCAGTATCCTTCATTATGATTAAATCGATTACAAAATTAGTTCTCTTATCTAGACTGATTATTGTATAAGCCATTATAGACTTTGTGACAAAGTCTATTTACTTCCAAAATAGTATTGTCTAAAGCATTCATTAAACTCTCGAGTAATTCTTTATGACCATGCATAATGAGTAACGATTTAAATGGTCAGAAATTTATATTCCATGTACTCATCTTAAATAATTCATCAAAGTTCTAACTATGAAAATAACAACATAACATATTTTAAATAATAATTGGTTGGCCAGCTTATTTTGTAAATTATCATATAATTCTATAAACATTAAATATTGAGATAACGAGTTTAAAATATATTAAATTCTATTAAGAAATATCAGCAAAGAGTTATTTATTTTATAATATCCGATGAGGACGAAATTGGGCACAGTAAAAAGTGAACATTCGTAATACTAGTAAAATGTTTTAATAATAATAATTTTGTCCTTTTTTAAGAGGCCAATTAAAGTTGGCTCAGAAATAACTAAAGTTAACGTTGTTAATATCAGTAGTTTTTACATAACATAAGTAAAGGTTGAAAAATTAGTTAGTTAATTCAAGATATACGTGGCATCTTGGAAAATGCATTGAATTATTGCTTTGATAAATCAAAATCTATAACTTCAGATAATCTTTCCCATATGCTATTATTATTTTTGTAACAGATATTTTAGAGATTATAGATTTGTCAAATAGACGAATAAATGCCCTAAGTAATATTTAAATTTTATATATAATACATCATTGTGCAATATTATTAGATTCATTACAAAATAAATATATTAATGAATATCCATCTATTGTGAATACTTCTACAATAAAAAAAATGGTGATGTGGCCATCATAATACTTTCCCTATATTTTACTCGAAAGTTATGAGGTTTACACAAAAAGGCTATACTTAGTAATTTGTTCACTTTTGAATTCTCTACAATTATTTGTTATATAAATTTCATGTAGCTTCTATAGTTTAGTAGTAATTGGCAAAAAATGTCAAAATTTTCAATTTTTATTTTTTTTTCTCGAAAGTTAGGAATTTTACGAAAAATATATTTCAACAAAATTTGTTCAGTTTCTCATTCTCTTTAACTTTCGTTTGAAAAGTTTTGTAATATTTTTCATATTAAAAAAAATATCAGAAAAAAACAAAAAACGCCTCGAGTAAACACCCACTTCCGGTTTATGAATGTTTACCAAAAGCTTTTCAGTTCCAGTTTTTAACGATAAAACCTTACGTTTAAAGTTTCATCTCAATCGGATCAGTCGTTTTTGAGATACAGCAGCCATGGACAGACAGACAGACAGACACACACACAGACACAATTTTTTTTTTTTTCAGAAATTAGTTTAATGGACTCGGGGGACCTCAAAACAGATATTTCCGCAACAAAAATTTCAAAAAAAATCACAATCACAATACTTCCCATATATATACTTCGTATATAGGGAAAGTAAAAACACTAAATATTAACTTTCAGAACGTAGGTGGCCATAATGGTAAAATTCATTATTTTATGGTAAAAGTTAATTTGTGTGTTTATGATATTATTGTATTAGTAGACCTAGCTTGATGATACTATAGCCAATGTTGAGGTTGGCAATATATAGAACTGATAGATTTATTTGTAATAGCACTAAAACACTAAAACAGGAGATGGGGGGGTCTCCATAGCTGTGAGAAATAACTTTTAAAAAGTATCAGCAATATTGAAAATTTATTTGTTAAAGTTATGGATAAGTTTATTTTTGGTTCCACATATAATCCACTCACTTCAAAGATATCTTACTTTGAGTAACATGCTGGAGAACTTTAAAGAACATGCATAGTCTAATCTATGAGTTAATTTTTTGTACAACATACCAAATACTGCTAGGTATAATTCTGGAGAGTGTGTATTAAGTGCGAATTATAAGTGTTACCCATCCCGCTAGTGTTTTAGCAAATGCTCTTGGTTCCCATAACTTACATCTAATAAGTAATATTTCTAATTGCAGATGTGTTTTTCTAGTACTAATATTCTCAAAAATTAGTAATTTAAAAGTAATAGATGCCAGCGATATTCTGTGGGATGTATCTCCATCAAATATTTTCAAGCAATTTACTTAACAATTGGACTTCTACTTTTAGTGATATTTTTTACTCTACTGGAATTACGTTTAAAAACAACGGTTTGAAATCCCATTACGAGTTTGTCAGAATTTAAGAAAACAATGTTAAGATCTTGATGAATTATTATATACAATTTTAAATATTTTTAGGACTATGTAAATATTTGCTGCAAAACTGCTGCGTATCCCAAAGATACGAGGGTAGATTGAAAAGTTTCCGGAATGGGCAAGAGATGGCGCGAGTATCGTGAAATTGTTATGATGGTTGTCAAGCCTAACCTATTTTAGGTAAGCTGTCAAATTTTCAGATACGTGCGTCGTTCCGTTCTTGTTTACTAGGATATCTTGTGTAGCAAGTCAGGCACTTTTGCAAAAACGGATAGAAACGAATTTCGTGCAGTCATCAAACATTTCTGGATGGATGGGAAAAAGGCGACGGAGATACGAGATATTTTGCAGAAAGTACATGGCACATCCACACCTACATTTTCGACTATTAGTTTCTGGGTGAGCGAGTTCAAACGTGGCCGTACGAGCACCAAGGATGAACCACGCAGTGGACGTCCAAAAACGGCCACAAATGAAGAAATGGTCGACAAAGTCCATGATCTCGTGTTAGCCGATCAACGAGTGAAGTTGCGCGAAATAGTAGAGACCACGGGCATCTCATATGAACGTGTGCAAAATATCGTGCACGAACATTTGGGCATGAGGAAGCTTACAGCGCGATGGGTGCCGCGTTTGCTGACTATGGACAACAAGTGAAATCATGTGACCACTTCGAAAGAGTGTTTGGCCTTGTTAAAGCGTAATCCAACGGATTTTTTTCGCCGATTCGTGACCGTGGACGAAACATGGATCTACCACTACACACCAGAAACCAAGCAGCAGTCGAAACAGTTTCTCCATGCGAATTTGCTCCAAAGAAGGCAAAGATTGTCCCATCGGCTGGAATGGTCATGGCCACCGTTTTTTTGGGATTCGGAAGGTGTGATACACATCGACTTTTTGCAGAAGGGAAGAACTATCACGGGATAATACTACAGCGATTTATTGGATCAATTCAACGGTATATTGAAGGAGAAACGGCCTCATTTGCAGCGGAAAAAAGTGCTCTTCCACCACGACAACGCGCCGGCTCATTCATCCTTAATCGTCAATGCTAAATTGGTTGAATTGGGCTACGAGGTGGTGCCGCATCCCCCGTACTCTCCAGACCTGGCCCCGTGCGACTTCGTTTTGTTCACAAACATGAAGACTTGGCTCGGAGGCAAGCGCTTTACGTCAAATGAGGAGGTCATCGACGCCACTAAAGCTTATTTTACAGAGTTCCCAAAATCATATTTTTCTGAAGGCTTAAAAAAGTTGGAGCACCGCTGGGAAAAGTGTATCGCCCTGCAAGGGTACTATGTTGAAAAATAAAAAATAGAACCTGTTTAATTACTGCGTTTTCTTGCCCATTCCGGAAACTTTTCAATCTACCCTCGTATGTGTTTAGATGCCAACGTTAGTCATAGAAAGGCTAGCAGTGTGGACTTATTAGCGACAAATTTTTCTAGGGCATCCAAGCAGCAAAATTGTACGTTACCCATTTACAATGGCTTCATATCTATTGATTTTAATAATTGTGTTTTGCCAGAGTTCTGCAGTACTGACCCTAATGGTATTCCTGATTTTTTTTTAATAAATAAATAAATAACACACTTTGTAAGCCTATTCATACGTTCTTTATCGTTTCGAATAATTCCTACATGTATGAAAGATAATTTTGTCGTACCCTTATTTAAAAATGGCTGTAGGGCAAATATTGAAAATTATCGGGAGTATCGATTAAATTCTTTATCCCCAAAATGTTGGACTTGTTAATTTCTGAACAATTAAAATGGTCGTGTACGCGTGCTATCTGTTTAAGTCTTTGGATATTGGATCTCAGGTTGATTCAATTTATACAGACTTCTCCAAGGCTTTTGATCGCATACAGCATGATTTGTTACTATATACGTGAATGTGAAGATGGTTAGAAAGCTATTTGTCGGATAGAACTCAGCGTGTACGTATAGGTAAATACCTGCCGAATAACATAGATGTGACATCAAGTATGCCTTGGGGTTTTTACGATGAAATACTGTTGTTTTTATTATTTATAAATGACATCGGAATTAATATTAAAACCAGCCAATTTCTCCTCAACGCTGACAACTTGAAAATGTTCAAAATCGTAAGGACTCCAACTTACAAGATGCAACTTCAAGCTGGTTTAGATAGCGTGACATTGTGGTGCAAGGATAATAATTTTGACCTAAATTTAAAAAAAAAGTGCGTATATTTAATATTTTCATTCTATCGTGGGAGAATTACAAACAATAATTATACATTGTATAATAATCTCTTAAAGCGAACCTCTGTGATAAACGACTTGGATGTTATATTAACTACTAAATTTAATATTTTTCAGAATATATAACTTTTACCTACAACAAAACCTTAAACCTTTTGGGGTTCATTAAAATGACTTAGTGTCAATTTTTAATTTAGTACCGTTCGTATTTTGTACCTTTCGCTAGTTCGGCAAAATCTTGAATATGCCTTAACTGTTTGGCACCGTTTACCAACAGTTCTAATCAACAACTTGAAATGGTTCAAAGCAAGTTCTTAAAAATAATGTTTTATAGAATGAAAAGATATATTACAAGTGATTATAGTCGAAGGGAAATAATTATATTATTGAACATTAGCTCACTGGATGAGATGTGAATTTATTTCTTTATATCTTTTCTATAAAAGTTAGTAAGCGGACGTGTAGATTGCAACAATTTTGTTAATATGTTAACCTTAAATATATCACGCTGTCCACAATCTAGAGATAAGCTGCTGTTTCGTATAGCCTTTCACCGAACTAATTATTATATATACAACCCCATTAACCGTATGATGAAGTACGCAAATGTTCTTAGTAACAAAATCAATGTTGTTTTATTTATATCTTCATTGGCGTGCTTCAAAAACCGTTTAATACGTATAGGCTTAGTGGAAGTTATTTTTCATCCTTATTTTAATTTGTTACACCTTTAGTGACTTTTTATCTTGTTAGTATACTTTAATCTCTTTGTTATTTGATTACTTATTAAATATTATATGTTAATATATGTTTATTAATGCTATTTATTTATATATAATAAAAAGTATTTTTTATAAAAGGGGGATTCCGTGAATTATTTTAAATTCAAAATTAAATTCGAAGAGTTAAAAGGTTCAATCATCAGAAGTAACAATAACTTTTCCTAGAATATACTTATCATTTAGGGATTTCTATGAAGTAGTAATTTTTATAGAAAATCTATAAGTTTAAAAATTGATACCACTGTTTTCAAAAAATTAAATCAATTAAAAGAGCCAATGGGTTCAATAACTTTATAGTAAATTATATTATAACAATGAACTTCCTACAGTCAGAGATAACAATATCTATCTGTGAATTATGCTAATTATTCCGGCATATCATTGCAAGGTAGTAATGTTTTAGATACAATTATAAAGTCTAAGAAATTTTAACAAAACCAATTAAATAAAAGCAAAAAATATCAAATGCTGTTGTTTTCATTACTAAAAGTTACTGTAATCTATATAAACCTAAGTCAGTTTTGACTTTTTAATTATAGAGTAACAAAGCTTTTTAACATTTTAAGATTGCTTCATATTATGAACACTCTGAACAAAAACAGTTTATTTTCAAATAGTATTCCAATATTTTAGGTATGTAAGTTAATGAAACTTTGAAAATAAACATATACAACCTTTCAACTAGATATGCGATAACGTGTTTTTAAATGAAATATAATTTTATTAAATATTAATACGTATTTTTCACTGATGATTTGTGTGTCTGTAAAGATTTCAGTTTTAAAGAAAGCAATCAAAATATCTGTTTAAATTTTAATAACTGCAGAAGTTTTGGAAGCGATATTAATATTTTAGCATAGAGCGTTAACATAACTATAGCGTTAATTCTTGGTATAGAATATGGATAGTTCAAATTTGGTATAGCATGCTCTTGGCCAAGAAGGAAACTGAACAATGTGGTCTGTCTGACCATTCTAACATTAGTTATACCTCTACAACATTGCATAAATACATTGGTTAAATACAAATTACTTCAGAGTTAAAATTAATTTATTGCGTTTCTATATATGTTAATAAAAAACATAGATTTACGGGTTGGTTCCGAAAACATTTCGTAATCAGACAAAAAGCCAATAAATCCTGTTAGATATCAACATTTTACATCACACGTGAAACTAGCGATCTTCTGTTTAGTAATTGTGGTAATCGTGTAAGTCAATTTTATAAAATATTAATTTATTTGCCGTTACTTAATTTTTTGTTGGAATATAATATGTTGAAGATCTTTGTGACTTCTACAATCCACAAAGAAACAAACAAATAAATTAGATACTAAAAGTAAACATTCGGAGTGAAATTGTTTTCTATCACTAATAAGGTGCACTTTCTTTATTCATTTCTTCTCAAAAGGTACTAATAGCATGTACAATAAAATCTATAATTACTCACCTAAACAAAAACGAAATCTTCTAAAGTGATATCTAATTAGAAACCCAAGCATGGAATTATGGAACAACGGCTTTTTTGCAAATGTTTATAAACGTGTGTTTACATATTAGAGAGTATTTTTTGGAATTTAAAGAAAAATAAATCATACACGATATATTTTTTTAATATTGTCCGTGTTTTTGGTTAGTTTTTTGAGTTATATGAAGAGATAGATTAAATAAGATAAGTTAGAGGTCAGTTTCTTCACAGTCTTTTTTATGTGCTACGTGTATATAGAAAAATATGATTTGAAGGAAATTAACTTTAACTTACATTATGTAATTGTCAGTGTATATTGGAATTATATAAAAGATCATTTTCTAAAACTGTAAACTACTAATAATTTTTTGCTTTTCTACCTATATTTAATATCAACTTGATTTGATAGGATTTATGCTTATAATTACGACTTGAATTCGCTTGAATTACGAAAATATATTTTAAACCTCTTTCCACCGCAACTAGTCTTATCTACGATATTCAAATCTAGGAATTTCCCCATTAACAATTTCCCCTTTATATACATATTCAGTATTTAAACAGCGGCAATTTGCGTTTAAACCGAAATATATTTCAATGTAAACATTTGCAATTCCGGTCACGATTCGCCGTATTCATCTCGTGAATTTAGGTATGTTGCTTAATACCAGATTCGGGTTTCGAGCCGATGCCAGTGAATTCGGTTTCGCAGCCGCACTCATTCAAGGCGATCTTGTGTGTAATTTATTTAAACTAGTTTCGGGCCCTCGAATTTATTTAATCTGTGGCATTTAGAGGCAACGAGCTGGAAGGAGAATGACACAGGAATGGAATTACGTTTTTTTTTTATCAGCCACATAGATTAAAGTAATTTATTTTTATAACTAGTATAAAAATTGCGTCTTTATGGATACATTATTTTGAGTAGGAAATTGCAATTAGGTGGAACGTCATTAGGGTTAATTATAATAAGATTTTAAAATTATAATGATGAAACTGTTTTACAATGTTCATTGATTAATCTGAGAAATAAACTTAAGGAATTGTACCTGATGTTAAAAAAATATGTCTTAAAGTATATTTGACAGAAATTATACATTCAAACTAATTATGGTTTGATGTTTGTGCTATTTGTAAGAAGCAAAATAATTGTATAATTCTGTCGTGGTATTAGCCAAGGAAAGTAGTTGCTTCAATGAATAATTTGTTTTGTAGCTTTAATAAGACTTATTGTTGTTTCGAGAGAAATTATTTTGGTTGACAAATTATTAAACAGATTAAATTGTGCAATCTGTTTAAATAAATTGTATTCAATCGAAGAATAATTATAAATATGTTCTAAATCACTATTAAATTATTTAACTGTGGATGAATTAGACTCTTCATTTTTTAATCCATCAATCAATTAATGATCGTTCATTTAAGGTTGAATTAATCAAATATTTATTCACTATATTCTACCATCTTTTCCTTATAGATGTGATGTGTAAGAAGATAATAATTATTAATAATGTATGTAATCTTATGCAAGCAATAATTAGAGCCAGAGTCTAATATAATACCATAGGTAAATGAATATCTTCTCTTTATCAATACTATTGATAACAGTCTATAGTATTCACGTTATTTTTCTATTGATTCTTCAGAATTTATACAACAGATGGTCACAAAACATAAAAGGTCGACCATAGAAATGCAAGCTGATATTTTAAAGGCTATCCATTCAGATGCTATTCATTATATAACTTTTAAAAGGTCGAGAAGATGCACGCGGTCATAATAATCCTGATTATATAAGGCAAACGAATAAAAAAAAACTAATAAAAACTATTTAAAAATAAGGTTTTATTGCATTAGTAGAACCTTTATTTAAAAGGCGATTATATCTAAAATACTATGTTTCTAATTTTTCCTCCTGTAAATTATGCTTTTTTACTAATAGTAGTGTTTGGCTATCGACCACGTGGTCCTTTCAATAGATAAATTTGGTTTGTCTGAAAGAGATGAAACTGTTTATGAACAACAGAAATTTTTATTCAATGGACTACTAGCAATTAAAAAGACGTCAGATAATTTTACGCTAATAAACACATTGCTAAGCAACTAGGTCAGTCATATATCCTATAAATAAACAAATGAGCACAATTAAAATCTAGTTGCATTTCAATAACTATTCATTTAGTAGGTACGGTAATTTCCAAATTTCCTCCTAAATTACAGCGTATGTCGGAAAACGCCTCAGGCCATTGAAATACGTACGCTCAATTGAAATGACGGTTATTGCGCAAACTAAGAATGCCATTGCGCAAAATCGTCTTTGGATCATCCTCAAAAAGCAATTGCAAAATTTCACGCACGAGCCGCTATATAATTGATGCTTTTGCGGAGGAAATTGCCGATTTGCTGGTGTTTAGTTCTCATTGTATTCGCTTTATTAAAATTTGCAGCGTTCACATGAATATGAACAAATTAAATACAGCACAAAGTATTTAAATACAGCATTTCGAAATTTTGCTTATATTACGGAATATTAATTATTGAAGACCCTAAATTAATCAAATAGCAATTCGAAGTAGTTTAAAAAATAATTATTAAAAGGTTTTATATTTCTGTATTAAACCTTAGAACACTAATTAACGTTTTGAAAAACATGTTTCCTTGTTTACCTTATATAAATCATATTTATTACTTTTATTTTTCAAAATATTAAAGAAAGGTTCTAAGTGTTTTAATCAAAGTTATTAATATATTCAAGTAACTCAATCAACCAAATTAAGTTCTTATCTGTTATAGATCAATAAGAAAGATGTCAATTTTTTCTGTAGTTCAAAATTGAAGATTTTATTTGATACATTATCATACCTTTCATTAATAACCTCAGTAGTCTACATATAAAATTACAATACTCTTATTATACCAAAATTACATGTTAAACTATAGACTATAATAGTTTGATTATTGCCAACTGTTGTTTTTTGACTTTTTTATGCCATCACTCCAAGTAAAGAATTTTTGTTTATTTCTACATGTCTGTACTTGTTATAAAAGAAAGGAACGACCATTGAGTTCCAAATATGGCACCGGAATATTCATGATCTCTAGCGGAAAAGGAAACGAAATTACATTTAAATTCAAGTCGCGCCTTAAACAATCGAAACTGACACAACCTTAAAACTACTTCAGCAATTAAATTATTACATCGAGTAACGACCCAACACCCAGTTAACGAGATTACAAAATTAATTGCACTATAATTATCTAAAAAAAAATTATAAATCTTATGCAACGTGCAAATTTCTCTTACCATTTTAATTTTTTATCGGCGCGCGTGTCGTACGTATTAAGCCCAAAACAGGGTCACCACTTTATCAAAAAAAAAAGTCTTCGAAAGAGCGTTAATCCTGCGCGCGAGCGACCGCACTTATAACATGTCACTTATAAGCCAACCGTAGCGTACGAAATATCCAAGAAAACTATCTTAAGACAACGATAAGCGAGCAGAAATCGCTGGAGTACCCCCACGAAGACATCCCTCGTCCTACTCCTTCCAGCAGACAGTCCAATGGGGCACCTTTCTCTTTCCATTAAAATCCAAAGGTAAACCGTCCGTTTCACTCCGGAGCGCACTCCTTCTACCAACCTCATAATAATGCACAACAATTGGAAAGTTGTCTGTTTGATGTCTTCGCGTCTCTCTTCAGCCGGCGAAACGGACCGCAGTGTCTCCTTATCTAGTTTGAAGGCCTGTTGTGCCTTTCTTTTCCTAGTTTGAAGCGGGTAAGGTCTTAAGTAACTTGCGCGTGCTCGCGGTAATGGGAGCACGGAGCGAGTATCGGCAAAATTGCACTTGCAAAGGTGTTAAGATGACAAGACAAGAAAATTGTTTAACGATTAGAGCAAATGAATTTTCTGTACCTTATGCTTCAATAATTGCTTGTTATTGTTTACTTTCAACTACGTAGTCGGTTCTTCTGCATGTTTTTTGTATTTATGTTTGAGCAAATGAGCGTTTTTCTTCATAGGATCGCTCATATCACTTTAAAGCGCCATTTATTTTATCCTAATAGCGAATGATACCGTTGATGCTAGTTCAGAAAGAAAGAGAGATATTTGCAAGAAAGAAATTTAAAAACACAAAAAATGCTTTCTAAAGATAATAACAATTTTAACTTGGTGATTACCTCATTTCAGAAGACCATAATTTTAATTCAGGCTTTGGGTTTATTTACAAAAGGACTAAAACTAATTGTTTAGACATTATAATTTCGCAAAAAATAGAATTTAGAAATTTAATTAATGAATATGCCGATTTGTCAGCTTTTATTAAAATTTTAAACTCATTATTATTAACGTAATGGTATTAATTATTATAAATAATATATAATATTACTCCTGTATCTATTTTTTTAAATAAATGAACAATCTAAAATTATATTTGCAATTATTACTAATATAGTACTGGTGAAAATATGTCATTATCTTTAGAATGGCAATACGTCTTCAAATTTTTAAATCTTAAGATCAATAGAAAATATTTTTGCACAAATTTCTTCCGGAGATTGTAAAAGTGTAATCACATAAATAATTAGATTGTAATGTGATTATTACCAAGAAATATGAAGTCACGTATTACATTCACCTATTATTAAAAGAAATTACTTTTAATGTACAATAATACAAAACTGATTTTGGATTTTATATTTCTTTTACGTAACAAATATCCAGTGATAATGATGGTTTGTTTCTATGCGTTGTTTATATAATTGTATGCTTCGATCGAACGTGAAAAAAGATTTCAGTAACTTTCGCTATGTGGCAAAAATGATAAGAAACCACAATTTTAAATTTAATTTTAATCTCAAAAGCCAGATATTGAAAGGTTTTCATTGGAAAATTAGGAAAAGAAATTGTTATTTTAATACAACTAATGCAAAATAAACCTAAAAATATATAAACAAAACTAAAAAGTAATAAACTAAGCAATATAATATTACCCACAGATTATGTTTAATGAAAGTAAATAAAAAGTATATAGTAATGAATATAGTTACCATAATTTCTAAGTTAAACTAAAGTGACACTTATATTGGAATTTTTCATCAGCTTAGTGCAAACATTAATACATATTTAAGCTTTAGTTACTTAGAATTAGGTAATTTAAACTATCTTCTCTTCTCTGAAAAAATGATTATTCTTATACTAAACATTTTAGGTACTTCAATCATCACACGCTTATTTGTGTGTAAAAAATATGTCACCTGCCTATCATTTGTATTTAAATGTTATTTAATTAGTTAACATTGCACGAATAAATTATGTACTGAATTTTTTCACTCTCTTTAAATCTTGCATTTTTAACAAATACACACTCCTGAATTTTCCCTAGTAAATAGTGACACCAATTAACTTAACCTTTTTAGTGCCAATTTTTATTTTTGGTATACCATAAAGTGCCAACGAAAACTATGAATTTTGAATGAGTTTATGTTGTTATGAAACGATATTTAATTTCTCTAAAATTTTACCTATTTATAAAATTGTTTCTATACCCTCTTCGTCAGATTTCGTATTACAATATAAATTTAAAAAAAATACAATACCTTAATGAAAAAGAAAAGCAAAAATTTCAACAACAAAATTATTGTTAACGTGGATGTTTTGTCACACAAACTATAAAAATGAACTATACGGGTTCATTTTTATACCAAACCCAAATCAAATTTGATCTCTTAGCCGATATCTTTACCCAGCAGAATTCATATCTCCAATTCATTTTTCTAAACCAAAATTCATCGTCAATGTGTGTGTCGTGAAAATTTTTATCATATTGCTTATAATTCACCTATAATGCTAGAAATAAATTGCTTAAAAATTGTTTGCGAATGAGTTCCAGCAAGAGATTCATCATAACTCAATTCTTGGTTGGGTATATAATATTGACGAATAACAATGTTAACGTGCTCAATTAAGAAGTTAAATCTAGCACATGGATCATACTCTGGATATCCTAGTGGTACTACAGCTCCATTGTCTACTCAATGAAAAAAAAAAAAAATATATACAGGGTGTCCCGTTAATGCGGGGAAATGGCTGAACCATAGATTCCTGAGGTCAAAATATGACGATTTAACGCAACTTATCTATATCCAAAAAATTACGGTTAAGCCGGAATTTTGGCTTCAAAGTTTCAAAATTTTTTATTTCTTTTGTTTATAACAATTGAACGCTTTATTTGATTTGAATGAAATTTATTTTTAATAATTACCATAATATAATACATCATTTCAGTTATTATGACTATTATTCGTTAACAAGAAGTATAAGAAACAGTAGTACCACCACTTAAAAACTAAAATATTTTTTTATTGGTGGATCCAATAAAAACTAAAAAAATACTACTTGAAAGACCATTTAATTTAAAAACTTTTTTACCTCTTAATAATATTTGATATCTTTTACGGTTTTCCCACAAAAAAATAAAATATATATTTTTTATCTAGTGAAAACAAAATCTAGTTTTTCATCGAATCGAAAATAATTGTTTTTCGTGGCCGTCTTTGTTTAAAAAATGTAAATTATGTATAATAATTATTATTTAGTGTCTTTTGACAATTAATTTTTAACTTTATTATAGTTCATAAATATTCATATTTGGAACAAACAGATATCTCGTTTGTATTAGGATTTTGCAAAGAAAATTGTTTGAAAAGTGTTAGATGTTGTTTTGATTTATTTTATTAATTGATATTATTTAATTTTTATTCAATTGAGTAAGTTTATTTAGTTATTAATGAGTGCATAATGTGTATACTATATTCATAATTTATTTTTTGTGCAAAAACCGTACAAGATATCAAAAACAAGTAAGAGTCAAAAAAGTTTTTAAATCTAATGCCCTTTCAAGTAGATTTTTTTGGATTTTATTGGATGCACCAATAAAAAAATATTTTAGATTTTATGTGGTGGTACTACTGTTTTTTATACTTCCTGTCAATCATTAATGGCCAAAATAACTAAAATGATGTATGATATTATGGTTCTTATTACTAATAAATTTCATTAAAATCAAATAAAGCGTTCAATTGTTATAAACAAAAGAAATAAAAAAAATTGAAACTTTGAAGCCAAATTCCGGCTTAACCTTAAATTTTTGGATATAGATAAGTTGCGTTAAATCGTCATATTTTGACCTCAGGAATCTATGGTCCAGCCATTTCCCCGCATTAACGGGACACCCTGTATATACAAAACCTTTATTTGGCATTTAATACACTATAATACTTAAATTATAAATTCTCTTCCTCTGTGTTGTATTAGCTACTCCTCCCTGGCCTTTGTTTTACAATTGCTTTTAGCACCTTTATCCCATTCCCACTCGCATACATATTCCCCTTTCGACCTTTACCATTTATCTCAAGCGTTCCCTGCAACCCCATACATTCCCACATCCAGTGCTCCCATACATCCTTCCCAATTCCACAAAACACACATTTCATGTACTCTTCCCCCATCCATACCTTTCTTCCTCTTTCCTCATTCCCACATCTAAACCGTGCAAGTAGCCGTGCGTCCTCCTTTGACAATCTCGCAAAATAGCGTGGAAGGACATTAAATACTGGGATCCCTTTATACTTAGGGCTCGAGTTGCTATTCTCTATTCTAATTTATCGCAACTGCAACTCGATATCCTTTGCCCTTATCGCATACTCTACCTCAAGCTTCTCTCCCAACGCTATTTTCCGATCCACCAATTGGTATGACCACCCGACTCTCTTGTACAAATACTCTCTCTCTCTCTCATGCATTCTGCTCCTTTAGCATTCATCCGCCATTCCTTATAACAAACACCCCATGCCTCCTTTACCAACCTTTCATCTCCTAACATACCTATCTTTCTCTCATACTTTAGTACCCTCCTCGCCGTCCGCATACGTCAGGCTCCAGATCTTCCTTCTTCCCACCACTAATCCCCCCGACTGCTCCATCGCTAGAACCTTCTCCATATCTGCGACATACAGGTTGAACAGTAGTGGGCTCAAAGGGCACCCTTGTCTCACACCATGCATTACCTTCATCCTCTCCGACTCGCATTCACCTACTCTTACCTTACACCACGTCTCCTTGTACACCTCACTCACACAATTTACAATCTGCTCTGACACTCCCTTATCTTTCAGACATTCTATCAACAACTTTCTCTCAACCGAATCATAAGCCGCTTTCAAATCCACAAACATCAAATAAACCTTGCCTTTCTTCGCCAACTCTCTCTCAATCAGCCAGTTTAGAGTAGCTATCTGATCTACAGTAGACCTTCCCTTCCTGAAGCCTGCCTGCACTTCTGGTAATAGGCCCTTCTCTTCCACCTCCTCCTCCAACCGCTTCTTTACCATTCCCATCATGACTTTGTACAATGTGTCCATCAGAGTTATACCCCTATAATTTGTTGGGCACATTTCATCCCCTGTCTTATGTACAGGTATAATAATTCCCTCCCTCCATTCCTCCGGAAACTGCTCTTCTCCCCTCCATATCTTATTTAAAATGCCCCTCATGGTTCGTTTTCCTCCTACACTACACCATTCCCAAGCCTCCCCCTGGATTCCATCTGGCCCTGCCGCTTTCCTCTTCTTTATCCCTCTGAGAGCTCTCTCTAACTCCTCCTCCCTAAAGTCTCCTTCTCCATCGAATGACCTTCTATCGTAACTCGCCTCTGCCTCCATGTATCCTACTCTTAACAGATTTTCGAAATATCCCTTCCACTGTGCCATACTTATATTCTCTCCCCTTATTCTTCTGTTAGGGCTCTTTTTCTTTACGTATGTCCATAGCTGTTTCTCACATACAATTTCGGATACCACCTTCATTTCTTCTTTCATCCATTCTTCTTTTCTTCTCTCGCACACCCTCTCACGGTGGTACCTTTCTTCCTTCATTTCCTCTTCTGTGCCTAGTCCTCTTCGCCATTTTTTAGTGGCCTTCCTCAACGCCTTCCTCGCATCCTGACACTCGCTATCAAACCAGCTCCTCTTCGTTGGCACCCCATTCCCCCACTTCTGCCTCGTCATTGCTGACTTTACTCCTGCTCTCAGTTGTTTCACAGATTCTATGTCTTCGAAATATACCTCTTCAATTCTCTTTTTGTAGTTTATTCTTGCCAACCTTGACCAACACCAACCTTCATTCTTTATTACTTGCCCCTCCATTCCCCTGTTCCCAAGTTTAACCGTTACTGGAAAATGATCAGACTCGCTCCAGTCCTCAACAGCAAAGTGCGTTACTTCATCCCTTAACTCTTCCCCCACCAGGATATAATCAATTACCGATTTCCCTCGTGGCCCACTATATGTCACCTCACCTTCCCAATCCCCTGCCGTACACCCATTTAGTACTTCCAACCCCTCCCTGTCTGCCCATTCTATCAATTTCTCTCCCTCCTTTGTTATTATCGAGTCCTTTGACTTGCTTGCTTTTACTAAGTTTCCTTCTTCGTTTATACACTTAGTCTGCCTAGTACCTATTCTGACATTCCAATCCCCACCAACAATTATATTCCCTGGGTCTTCCGCCTCCTGTTGTGATACTGCTATGCACTCCGTTCTCATTTCTCTACGTCTCCCCCCCATATGTCCCCTCTTCTCTAATTCTTCCATGCGTTTTTTGGTCCTTCAACGTCCTTCATTAGTGTGCCCGATCCTTTATCCCAAACCCACCATTCGTTTCCTGATCGCATTTTTTGATAGAATACTTAATTTAATTGAATATTTGATAGAATAGAAATTAGTAATTGAGATCGATATTTTGGAAAAAAATTACTAAACCACGGTATACTTCTCGAATTTTTCACCCAATATGAACAAATAAATCTAGTAAACAAATCTAGCAACAAATGCTTGCATCTCTAAGAGGTTTTAATAATCTTGGGCGTTATTTTGGTTTTAGATTTTGTTTATATTACAAAATTTGCTCCGCTATGCAGCTAACCATTTATTTTTTCAAAACGCGAAGTGGTAAAAATTAGCCTAAAATATTCTATAGACTTTCCATTAGTTTAAGAGACATATTTTGGTCCAGATATTTCGCAAAATACCTGTCGAGATTGTTTTGGTAATTTGTTCATGGTGATAGGTTCATCTTCTCCTTCTGATTCTGTCTCGGCATCAACAAAGAAACTACTCTTAGTAAAAATATGCACTTTTTAATTCCTATAGATTACAATATACAGGGGCGCCGTGAAATGTTTCCGGAATCGATTAGAAAAATACGGTATTGATGTGGTTTTTTATTTTTATTTTTTGAAGTAGTCTTCTCGAAGATCAGTACACTTTTTCAAACGGTGCTCCAGTCTCTTCAAGCTGTCGAAAAGTAGGATGTTCCGAAGTTTGAGGCAAATCTATTTATTGAATTGACGAGGCAGATACATGATGAAACTCCATAACAAATTGAAATAAAACAACACAGTTGGGAGGGTTTCACATTTATTGTTTCTATTTCCTAACAGCGATTTTTTCAGGTTTGGGAATAGGAAAATGTCGCTGGGAGCTAGGACTGGTAAAGATGGAGTATGAGAGATTAATTGGTAGCGCAAACTAGGGCTTTTCTCCTTTAATACTACATCAAATCGGGTCACTAAATCGCTGTAGTATTGCCTTGTGATCGTCGTTCCCTTCTGCAAATAGTCGATGAGGATCACACCTTTGGAATCACAAAAAAAAATGGTCGCCATGATGTATCTGACTGATGGAACGGTCTTTGCTTTCTTTGGAGCTGATTCACCCGGAAAAGTCGACTGCTTTGACTGTTCCTTGGTCTCCGGTATGTAATGGTGGATCCAAGTCTCATCGATCGGCTAACACGATCATGAATCTTGTCGACCATTTCATCGTTAGTAGCGGTTTTTGGTCCGTCACTTGTGCTTATGCGGTTACGTTTAAACTCGCCCACGTAGAAGCTGATGGTCGAAAACGATGGAGTAGATTGGCCATGAACCTCTAGCAAAATATTTCGATTTTCCGTAGCCTTTTTCCCAGTTATCCAGAAGTATTTAATCACAGCACGAAATTCAATTTTATCCATTTTTGCAAAACCGCCTGACTTACTGAGCAAAATAACAACTTAAATAACAACTATTGACAATAGACGTCTGAAATATTGACAGTTGTTATATAAAGGTTTGACCAATAAAACTACTTCAACCACCGTGCGCCATCTCTTGCCGATTCTGGAAACATTTCAAGTCTCCCTCGTAGGTTCTACTCTCACTTTCGTAATCATTTTCGGTGGAATAAACACTCGTAGAATCAACTGAATTATCATTGATTTCAAACATTTTTAGAGTTTAACTTTTAGTAAATAAAAACTTTTAATAACGCGTTAGCAGCTAAATAGCAAATTTTAATATGACAATATTTAAACTAAAGTAAATAATGCTTATTAAATATGTATATGACACATTAAGTATATGCAGCGCACTATAACGGCTAAACTCTATTATTTGACCTAAGTATTTCATAGTCCCAAGGAGAAAAGTATTGCACTTAATTTATTAATTGTTTTTATCACTTACGTGTTAAGTAAATATAAACCTAAATTTTTATTATGGATTAAAAATAAGTGTTTTCGCTAATGTTTTTTTGCTTTACAGTCCATGATTTTAGCTAGATTTACATTACTTAAGTCCATACGTTGGATCCATAAGGACCCTAAGTTACATATGTTTATATTTTTTATTCCAATTATTGTAGCTCAACTGTTGTAATGAGTAATAGATTAAACACTAATTGGGTGAGAAAGATTTAAATGAGTTTGATTATATATAAATACAATTCAACTTTAAGTACAAGAAGAAATTTTTAATGATGGTTTAAGTTGTGGTATATAGAATCAACCATATTCAAAATAACCACTAATTATTTAATGAAAACAATTCAAAACCGAAATTTAAATTATTCTATGCTTTAGGAACTTAGAAAGAAACTACTAGACTTTAATGATATCATAGACATGATCTTCGATTTTTGGACCTCTACAAAGCCATTATTTTGGCCTACGTAAGTTTTAATAAAGACTAAAGTGAATTTATATTATTTTTAGCAAAATTTTGTAGTGAATCAATAAAAAATGTGTATGATGCTGTCTGTTCATAAAAAAAAAACCTATTATCGTCAGCTCCTAATGTTTTATATTTTATATTTTATTTAGATTTTAAGAACTCGCTCTCTAAGTAAACATCTTTATTATCGAGTTACCAAGCTATCTGCAAATTGTTGACTTGCAAATAAATGACAAATATTGTATTAGATTAATTATCGGCATTATCGGCATTTTCTGCAATTTGGTTGTTTGGAGATGTCTTTTTAAGCCTAATTCTTCAACTTTGCTGTATTTAGGAAGACAAAGAGTAATCTGAAACAGATGCTTAATAGTCGATTAACTGCGTAACTCGAAATTGATATTGAATTAATTGGAATTTATAGTATTTCAGCGTATATCCATAGATATTTCCTCCATCTTGCTTATAAACTTATGAAATTACACTAAATTAAAATAGCGAATGTTCCTAGGTTTTTAGTACACTAATCTACCTTACCCTTTTATCCAAAAGTATATAATCTTTAACTTATTTAAGCAGGGTTTAATTTAGAGTTATTTTTGCAATTAAATGCAGTTTGATTTGAATTATTATATCCAAAAGACTTTTATTTTTAAATATGATTTGAGTAAGTCATGATTATTATACAATATATATATATATATATATATATATATATATATATATATATATATATACAGGGTGTCCCGTTAATGCGGGGAAATGGCTGGACCATAGATTCCTGGGGTCAAAATATGATGATCTAACGCAACTTATCTATGTCCAAAAATTTACGGTTAAGCCGGAATTTGGCTTCAAAGTTTCAAATTTTTTTATTTATTTTGTTTATAACAATTGAACCCTTTATTTGATTTGAATGAAATGTATTATTAATAAGTACCATAATATCATACATCATTTCAGTGAATGGGGACATTAGTGATTGACAGGAAGTATAAAAAACAGTAGTACCACCACTTAAAAACTAAAATATTTTTTATTGGTGCATCCAATAAAATCCAAAAAAATCTACTTGAAAGGGCATTAGATTTAAAAACTTTTTTGACTCTTACTTGGTTTTGATATCTTGTACGGTTTTTGCACAAAAAAATAAAATATGAATATAGTATACTCATTATGCACTCATTAATAAGTAAATAAACTTACTCAATTGAAAAAAATTTAAATAATATCAATTAATAAAATAAATTAAAACAACATCTAACACTTTTCAAACAATTTTCTTTGCAAAATCCTAATACAAACAAGATATCTGTTAGTTCCAAATATGAATATTTATGAACTATAATAAAGTTAAAAATTAATTGTCAAAAGACAATAAATAATTATTATTATACATAATTTACATTTTTTAAACAAAGACGACCACGAAAAACATTTATTTTCGATTCGATGAAAAACTAGATTTTGTTTTTACTAGATAAAAAATATATATTTTATTTTTTTGTGGGAAAACCGTAAAAGATATCAAATATTATTAAGAGATGAAAAAGTTTTTAAATTAAATGCTCTTTCAAGTAGTATTTTTTAGTTTTTATTAGATCCACCAATAAAAAAATATTTTAGTTTTCAAGTGGTGGTACTACTGTTTCTTTTACTTCTTGTTAACCAATAATAATCATAATAACTGAAATGGTGTATTATACAGGGTGTCCCGTTATTGCGGGGAAATGGCTGGACCATAGATTCCTGGGGTCAAAATATGATGATTTAACACAACTTATCTATATCCAAAAATTTACGGTTAAGCCGGAATTTGGCTTCAAAGTTTCAAAATTTTTTATTTCTTTTGTTTATAACAATTGAACGCTTTATTTGATTTGAATGAAATTTATTATTAATGAGTACCATAATATCATACATCATTTCAGTTATTGTGGACATTAGTGATTGACAGGAAGTATATAAAACAGTAGTACCACCACTTAAAAACTAAAATATTTTTTTATTGGTGCATCGAATAAAATCCAAAAAAATCTATTTGAAAGGGCATTAGATTTAAAAACGTTTTTGACTCTTACTAGTTTTTGATATCTTGTACGGTTTTTGCACAAAAAAATAAAATATGAATATAGTATACCCATTATGCACTCATTAATAAGTAAATAAACTTACTCAATTGAATAAAAATTAAATAATATCAATTAATAAAATAATACAAACAACATCTAACACTTTTCAAACAATTATCATTGCAAAATCCTAATACAAACAAGATATCTGTTTGTTCCAAATATGAATATTTATGAACTATAATAAAGTTAAAAATTAATTGTTAAAAGACACTAAATAATTATTATTATACATAATTTACATTTTTTAAACAAAGACGGCCACGAAAAACATCTATTTTCGATTCGATGAAAAACTAGATTTTGTTTTTACTAGATAAAAAATATATATTTTATTTTTTTGTGAGAAAACAGTAAAAGATATCAAATTTTATTAAGAGATAAAAAAGTTTTTAAATTAAATGGTGTTTCAAGCAGTATTTTTTTAGTTTTCATTAGATCCACCAATATAAAAATATTTTAGTTTTTAAGTGGTGGTACTACTGTTTCTTATACTTCTTATTAACCAATAATGGTCATAATAACTGAAATGATGTATTATATTATGGTAGTTATTAAAAATAAATTTCTTTCAAATCAAATAAAGCGTTCAATTGTTATAAACAAAAGAAATAAAAAATTTTGAAACTTTGAAGCCAAATTCCGGCTTAACCGTAAATTTTTGGATATAGATAAGTTGCCTTAAATCGTCATATTTTACCTCAGGAATCTGTGGTCCAGCCATTTCCCCGCGTTAACGGGACACCCTGTATAATGGTAGTTATTAAAAATAAATTTCATTCAAATCAAATAAAGCGTTCAATTGTTATAAACAAAAGAAATTAAAAAAATTTAAACTTTGAAGCCAAATTACGGCTTAACCGTAAATTTTTGGATATAGATAAGTTGCGTTAAATCATCATATGTTGACCTCAGGAATCTATGGTCCAGCCATTTCCCCGCATTAACGGGACACCTTGTATATATGTTGTGTTTAAGGTTTTCACGAGTGTTATCTGTTTTTATAAGTTTTCGGGTTTTTTCTCGTGTTGTTGGATTTGGTAAATCTCGACGTTTCGGCGACATCTTCAGGAGTTTTAAGTTAAACTTCATAACTTAAAACTCCTGAAGATGGCGAATGAGATGTCGCCGAAACGTCGAGATTTACCAAATCCAACAACACGAGAAAAAACCCGAAAACTTATAAAAACATATATACATATATATATATATATATATATGTATATATATATATATATGTATATATATATATATATATATATATATATATATATATATATATATATTGTCCTTATATGGAACTAGTAGATGAAGTAAGAGAAAAGTCTACATATGTCAATATTCATTACTCTTTTATTAGATATCTTTATGTTTGAAAATCATGTCAAAGATATTTTTAAGTTAAATGTTAACAAAGTGTCTACCAGAAAAGGTACATATTTCGCATTGTATTTTTTGAGTTTCATATGACTTTATAATGTTTTAGTTATGAAAATGTATTAAAATCTTTTACGTTGTAGAAGTAGAAAATTAACTAATAAATAGAAAAAACAAAAAAAAACATTTCGTTGTAGATTTACGAAATATTTTCCCGTTTTTTCTACGATATTTACATATTAATGTTTTAGTTGTTTTTAAAATATTTTTAATATAACGTTCATGCATGCGAATAATGCTTTTCTATATTCAAATCGAGTAGTTCCGATTTTTCAAACTTTTACTAATCAGGAAGAACATTTTTGACATTTACAGTAAGTATTTACGTAATTGTACATTAAATAAAAGGGAGACCGTAGGCGCTAGTTGGTATTATTATTTATATATAATGTAAGTGTTTGGACCGAGAAGATATTGCTGGCCATTCACTAATTTAAATATAAACACAATATGCGCTGTAATTCTACAGACTTTCAAATGTTAATACGCACAAAACGTAAGACGTAGCAGTGTTTGAATTTTCTTTAAATCTTCTTAATATTATGGTATGTTATGCTAGTCTGGTAGTGTGGACTCCTCACAAAAGATGAGTATTCAAATTTATTTTGAATAAAACTGCAATAAAAGCAATTAGGAAACATTTTGTTGATGCAAAGTACCAAACCAAGTAATTTACTTAACGTAGCATCAAAAAATACACCAAGATTACGATAATTTTTTACACATTTTAAAGATATATCCAAAATTTAATAATAAAAATAAATAGGATTACGAATTTTACTAAAAGTAAGTACTTTACATTTACTAATATCCGCCTCTTGTTCATTAGTACGATACCAACATATCAACGTGGAGAGATAAATTTAAAAGACAACACAGAATGAACTTTCATATCATCGACATCCATAAAGTATTTTGAATAGGAACAAGAATCATGTAAATAAAAAAAATGTAAATGAGACACAATAACTTTGTTTTACCACTATATTTTAAACAGTTACAGTGATTATAGTTTCGACTATAAGCTAGTCATTATCAAACTAAAAGTGTTGTTTAAAATATCGTGGCAAAACAAAGTTATTGTGTCTCATTTACAAATCAATCAAGATGTACCACGAAGTAAACGCCTCTACCATCAAATATTTAAATTTAAAAAAAGACATTATCTAAGATTTGATACCTGAGGATTTTGTTAATACATATATCATACCAACGCACATATTTTTAATGATACTTTACGGTTGCAAATAAATTAAATTCCAATTGTCTTTATTATTACCACTGTTTCTTGTGGTAACTCAGGATGAAGTTAAAGAATATGTTGCATTATGTATTATTAAGTCTCAAGTAATAAATCTAATTGGTCAAAAAGAAGTATTATAAATAAATATTTGCAGCCACAATGTCACGGGATAGGTTTATTGATATCTCAATATTCCTTCACCTTACAGACAACGAAAATTTGGATAAGAGATGCAATTAGGAAGATCAGAAATCTAGTTGATTATCTGAATAATACATTCGAATATCTATACTTCATAGAGCTTAGTATCACTAGATGAATCTCTCATGAAATTTAAAGGGCGTTTGAATTATTTTCAGTTCAATCCATTGAAAGGAGCACGATTTGGAATAAAAAATCTATAGACTTTGCGAGTCTTTATTACAGGTTATTGCATGTTTTAAATTCTAGGTTGACGCAGATAAAATACCGGGACTTGATATATCGGCGTCTGAAAATGGTGTCCTAGAAGAAGAAGAGAAGACTACCCACAATATGTGGACAATTGGTATTCGTCCCCATAATTATATTTAAAATTACTAGAACAAGATACAAATGTAGTTGGAACTGCGAGAAATAACAGAAAACACATGCCAAAAGAGCTTGCTTGCATCCCATGGTTTTAGCACTAAGATGGAAAAATCAGAAAAATGTATACATACTTAGCACAAAACGTTCAAAAATTGATTTTAGTAATACAGGAAAGCTAAAAGAAAGGTGGCAATATTGAATTTTGACAAAATTTTCAAATCATTATGCGTTGTCTAATATAACACAGGAATGGGGGGGGGGGGGATTTGATGAACAGGACCAGTTGCAAGGTGCTCTCCAAATAAAATGCATTACTTTAACATATTTATCCATATATAACAACAAATTAAATTCGTTATATGCACAAAAATTTATAAACATATCAGTACTTAAGGGGTTAAGAAGATAACTGACCTGATAGGTCGAATCTGTATTCAGCGTATGTGTACTATAATAAATCAAACAATGATTGAAAGTCTTAAAGACATTAAAAAGCATTTAGTAATAAAATATGAAATTTACAAAAAACTAACAACTTTTTTTTTAAATATGTTACGAAATGGAAACGCCTACTATTACTTATTTATATGATGTATCCTAACAAAAAGCAGTGGCAACGCTTAAAGACAAAACGGTACCTACTACAGGACCATATAGCGAGGATAATAGTATCGAAAGTGAATTATGTGGTAAGTGACTTATCGGTACTCGTAACAAAATTTGCAAACAATGCCAATGAGTGACGACTTCAGTTATTGTAATGTCTAGGTAAAGGAAACAGATGCATACTCATTATATACATTAAAAATATAATAAGAGCCAGCCGTGTATCTAAGCTTCTGTCAACGGATGTCGGGTTAGTGTGTGGAAGTATTGGTGAAAAACAGGCCATTGCATTGCATATCCAACATCACACACCTTATTCACATATTCACAATGTTTCTCTTATTCTTGCTCTTTGTTTAAATAACCTATCAACCCAATTCTCAACACTATAAAAAAGACCATATTCCACAATCGCCTCCCCATATTCTGACATAAACTCTGCGACCTGGACAAAGTGACTAAAGAAATGATTAATCCAGTAATCAACCAAAACTCTATTCCATAAATTGGCCGAATCGATTATTGATTGTTTGATTTATTGATTTTACTTTACATGTTCACTTTAAAAAAATAATAATTAATATAAACTTACAAACTACATCCTATGATTAAACAAATACAAGTGATAACTTTACTGAGACATCCGACTAACGAGGAATATTGAATTAAAACATAAATTCAATTCTCTGAATAAATCTTTTCAGAAAAGAAGAGTATAAAATAGAAGTATGGTTTAAGATCTGCAACGAAATCAATAAGATAGCACGGTAAATAGTATTAGGACGTAATTAGAAAACTTACAAAATGTAAAAAAAACTGACTTCTTATAAAATATACAAGACATTACAGACTTCTGAACTTCCGATTCCGAATAAATCATTAATTACCCATGCCTCTGAGAGTGTTATTGTTTTTATTTAAACCTTTGAAAACATAGAATTCTAATGATGATAAAGGTTATTTAATAATTAGCAGCATGTACCAATACATAGTATTAAAATAATGCAAACTATTGAAAATAAGTTAAAATTATAAAAAAATATAAATATGACCAAACTTCGTTAAAAGCTTCTTAAAATATGTGATACTAATAAAATGTAGTTAAATATTTACAATATGGTTGAGGGGAGATGGTACCAGGATAAAGACATTGATGAAATTGGGGAAGAATAAAATGAAAGTATTTTTACAATATCATATGCCAATGAAGGTCTATTTTAAGTTAAATATTGCAAAAATCAGTTGAAAGTTTAAAAAAATTATAAAGCAATGAATTTTAAGATAACAAAATCGTTCGCTGCAGAAAGTTATAAATTTTAAATAAATGTTTGTGAATTTTGCTAAAATATAAATGTGCCAAAGTCAACGAGAAAATTTAATTAAATGTAGCCCTCTAAATATAAACTTTTGGACCCGAGCAGATGAGAACATTTCTTAACGTTATTTGATGCCCTGAACTCAGATCTTCAATTCGTGTGTCAAGATTGGTTCTAGATTTCGCGTTCGCGCATGGTGGCAGCACTGCGCTCTTAGAGCAGCTGTCAGTTGACCACGTTTAAATTATATTTATTTTAAACATCATTTGGAACTGGTTTTTGTGTAGTGATTTTGCTTCGGAACGTGTAAAACTTCTGAGACAACGCTGCAAAGTCGATTCAAAGTGTTGTTGTTACGTTTGTGGATGCTATATGTTCGGAAAACATGGAAAATTATGACACAGGCACGCAAACATGCGTATTTGCAGTACTTTAGTTTTGCTATAGTAAACACTGACAAGCCATTGGGGCCGAAATTAATAGTAATCGTATTTTATTGGTGCTATTCCAGATTCAGGTTACACAAGTCAAGTATTTATGCGATCCAAATAGACTTAGTAAACATATTCTTAATAATAATAAATAAAACAGAGAGAAATAACAGTACAAATTGTGTATCAATGAAATCAAATTAAAAGGTGCAATATGTGTACGAAATAAACAATTTGAAAGAGAATTCAAATAATAGTTAACAGTATACTATAAAATGATTTCCTCAAAAGATACTTCTTAATTTGTATATTAAATACATAATCCGTGCTCGATTTTATTTCCATGGGTAATTGATTATGTAGTTGAGGTTTCGAGCATATTTAAGACATTTCATAATGTACATCCCGGGTAACGTAAGAATATTTAAATCCACAAAAGTTTGTCTACAATCGTCCCTATACCCTAAACTCGATACGACTCGAACGGATCGGCGCTGAAGAGCAAATATTCGGCTAAGTATTAATAATTGACCCCATGCTATAACACCGTATGTTATGTGGCTATGAAATAGTAGAGAGTTTGTGAGACTTCTTAGCAAAAATACAACTCTACAGAGTTTAGTGGATAAGAATTCCCCATGGGAGTTCCAATCCAACTTTGAATCCAAATGGAAACCCAAAAATTTAGTTGTAGCATTTATTGCCTCACCCATTTTTTTAAAAGTAAAAATCACTTTTTCTGTTTTGTTGGCACTAAGAGTCAGTTTACTAGCGGTAAACCACTCAAATATAGAGTCATTGATCCTGTCGCTCTCCACTTTTGCGGACTCTAAATCAAATGACTTATTAATACAAATCGTATCATCGGAATACAACACTAATTTCCCGCTATTTAAATGTCGGGGAAGATCATTAATATAAATGAGGAACAGCAAGGGCCCGAAAATGGACCCTTGCGGTACCCCATGGGAAACTTGTGTTTCAGATGTTGCGTTATTATTAAATAACACTCGCTGTTTAGCGGTAAACCACTCAAATATAGAGTCATTGATCCTGTCGCTCTCCACTTTTACGGACTCTAAATCAAATGACTTATTAATACAAGTCGTATCATCGGAATACAACACTAATTTCCCGCTATTTAAATATCGGGGAACATCATTAATATAAAGGAGGAACAGCAAGGGCCCGAGAATGGACCCTTGCGGTACCCCATGGGAAACTTGTGTTTCAGATGATGCATTATTATTAAATAACACTCGCTATTAACATTAAGAATGAACCGACAAGTCGACTGTTTCTGTTGGGTGGAAATTTTAATAGTATAACTTTCGCAATAGAACCTAATGAGGTACACAGTCAAATGCCTTGCTTAGGTCGAAAATCCTTGTAAGACCTCTTCGACCAACGCATTTAATGCGTCCGTAGTTGATAGTCCTTTGCGAAAGCCAAACTGATCACTGTGTAGTATCTCGTTCCTCTCGCAAAAACTAATAATTTGATTAAATAATATTTTTTCAATAATTTTGGACATTATTGGTAGCAGCGAAATTGGCCGGTAATTATTTAAGTCGGTCTCGTCTCCTTTTTTATAAATAGGAATGACACTTACGATTTTTAAACACCTAGGAAAAGATGAAGATTGTATACATCTATTGATAAGCAAACAAAAAGCAAGTTATACAGTTCATGTTTACCCGTTTCTGTGATTGGCCTTAAAATATGGGTTTTAGTACATCTGCAGACTATACAAGTTGTTAGTGTTATGTGTAATCGAATGTGGTCCGATAAATAAGAATCCAGAGGCATAAAATCGCCGGCAAGGATTATGCATCTCTGTGTATTTAAGCTATCCAAAAGATTACTTAAAATATGAATAAAATTTGTAAAATTTTCGGATAGCGAACTATACACCGTAACGCGTGTAACGCGTGTACAACAAATCTGTACAAGTGGTCACTTGTGAAAATATATACTTTTCATTTTCTATGCCAATGTTATGAGAGAACAGAAAAATCATGGAGATGACTACTACGTTTGATCGATGAATGTCAGTAAAAATGCAAGAAAACTAGCACAGCATAAATACGTCAGGAACATATCATCAGTGTCAAAGCCAGTTCCAAGTATGGACAGTGATCCATTGCCAATTTATCCAGATATAAGTGCAAAATATGCAAAGATCCTACGAGCAATGAAAGGGATTTCGTTTTAGAAGAAAATGTCGCAAAGTGAACTGAGTGATTTGATTTGCGATTTGAATTTATTGAAACAAAAAGCAGAGCTGCTTGCATCACGGTTGCAGAAATTGAAAAATCTTGACCCCAAAGGTACAAGCCATCATATAAAGAAATGGGAAATCACGCGATTTTGCTGTTCTTCAAAAAAGAAAATGACATGTGTTTAAGAAGTTTGTCAAAACACTCAATCTCGAAGGACCGGCTTTTCCGTCTTTAATCAAGTTCCAAAACTGTCCTACGAAAAAATCAAAGAAGATGGGCATCGTTTTAACGGTACTTTGTCGGTAACCACAAATCACCCTATTACAAGCAAGTAATCGACATTTTTTTTTTAATTATCACAAGATTGGAGCTTGTCTGTCTCTCAAGATACATCTTTTGCATTCACCTCTTAAATTTCTTCCCATAAAACTTGGGCGACATGAGCGACGAGCAAGGAGAGCGGCTACACCAAGATATATCGAAAGGCGATACCAAAGATATTGGAACGAAGGCATGATGAGCGACTACTGTTGGACCCTAATGCATGAAATAGATCCCAAGCAGTAAAGAGTCAGTTCAAACTCTGTTCATTTCTGATTTATTCTTTTTAATTCAAATAATGATCGTTAATGGTCAAAAATACTTAAACAGTGAATTTATTGAATATTTCGAAACCTAGAACCAATTTAAAAAAAACGGGTTGCTGATTCTCAGGTTACCGTCTATAAATGTGTAATTAATAATACTGTTAATAAGTCTAGAAGGTTAATCTAAAACTTTTACTGAATCATACTTACAGATAAATTGTCGATAAATCGAAGAAAAAACAGGCAGTAATTTTATAAGAATTTTGACCTCATACTTATTAGAAAGATTTTATTATTTTCTACTATGTATTAAGGATAATTTGGAAAATAGAAGGAGCATCAACTAAACCTCAAACTTCAGTAGCTTATATTTTACTACATGCTTTTTAGCTTAACCTTAATGTTTATTATTTAAATCGAAGAAAAAAACGGGCAGTAATTTTATAAGAATTTTGACCTCATACTTATTAGAAAGATTTTATTATTTTTTATTTATGTATTAAGGATAATTTGGAAAATAGAAAGAGCCTCAACTAAACCTCAAACTTCAGTAGCTTATATTTTACTACATGCTTTTTAGCTTAACCTTAATGTTTATTATTTAAGGTTATTTTAATGTCTTTTTAGTACATTCTTACTATAAAAATTATTTCAAAATAAGATTTACTGATTTAACTTGTAACTTGAAGTTTCTTTACAGATGTGCTTATTGGATGTATATTGTTCATTCATTTCATGATAAGTTATTAAAGTTTTAAATTTGTTGTTTGTATGAGAGATTCCTTTCTGTGAGGATGCAACAGTCAATTAAATAATGTAATTTAAATTATAGATAATTAGAGGCAAACTTGGTTTGGTTTCATTTTTGGTCAAGTTTGATGTGCTGCATTTAGTGTATTTTGCATTTTTAGAAATCGGTTTAGTGCGGTGACTATACTATAGGTGTCAAAAATATATCTTAAGATATTAGACACATTTCAAATGAGTAAATCTATGCTAGCCCGACGTATACTATCTCATTCCTTTAAAATCCATTTTTATAGGACATATCCGCATTGTTATACCGTGTTTTATTACTTTTTGGTTGGTAATAAGTTTAGGAAATGAGAAATCAATAATACTTGTATTTAAAAACAACTCCCTAGCGATCTGTTGAATTAACTGCATAAATAGGTTGTTGTTATATATAATGCTCCCTGAGTTAGTAGTGAAGTAGATCTGCCTACTAAGCAGATAGATGACCTCCTTAAACATTCGTTTTTCAGTGACAACAGTATAGCGTTGTACTGAAAACTGCAGCGACCTTTAAAAGCCCATAAACAAAATCGAGATTGGTCACTTAAGACGAATTGATTTAATTGCAAATTCTAATGCAATCTCTCATTACACCATTGCCTCAACATAGGAAAATTGCGATGACACTGCATTCCACATGAGCGGCAATTTCAGAATAAATTATACGGTTTCTCTTGGATCGATTTTTCTGCTACGTTTAAACTCGGATACATGATAAACATTTGCACTGTGTCTTATATAAATCACTATTTTAACTTCAATTGTTTAATTACAGTGCTTACAAAAATGGTTTACGTTTACAATTGTTTTTGGTTAATTAAAGTTAATTGTTGCTTGAAATCTTCATCGTTTCCTAATAGAAATTAATTTCATATTTTCTAAAAAAATCATTAAAATACACAACATTACACTGAATTGAAAAATTCACTTAGTTTTAACATATAATTATTATTTGTAGTTCGAACATGTGTGATTTTTTTTTTAATTCAGTGTAAGTATGGATCACCACGTAGTAATGGTGGCAACCATTCTCTTAATTAAAATATTCATGAATACAAATCATTTTATTTAAAGGCGAAATATTTTATCACAGTTTTAATGAAGGTGAACTATATTACTCGTATTTCATACTTATCAGAGAGTGAGTCAAGTGAATAACTTTAAATAACAAATAGAGCAGTGATGTGTAAACATAGTCTTGGCAGATATGTAACTAAATTATAGGTATTATTATTTTGACATATTATATTTGATATTTCATTCACTAATCTGTCATGTATATATATATATATATATATATACAGTTCTTGTACGATGAAACAATTTAAAGCGTTTATTCCTACTGAACTATATTTTTATGATTACTTCATTTAGATTATATAGTATCATTCTGTAAAATATATAAGTTATGTACGACCCAATTGAAGATAATTATAGAAAATGTTAAACCAGCATACCTTGCTCAAGTACTACCTTAGGGGAATAGCAGTATCGAAACAAGCTGTTCAAATAAATAATTACTATGTTACTTAAGTTGACATATAATAAATTATAATGTTATAAATGGCACACATTTGTCCACTTGTAACTATAGTAAGAAATTTAAATCACAATCTGGGTCAGTGCAATTACACAAACATGATTATTCAATTTTCTTCAACCTGGCAATAACCAATGTGACATTAGTGTCCCTATTATCCTGATTGCAGGTGTCACGAAAATGCCACGGCTTTTTCATTCTGTTCAGGAAATAATGGGATTCCGTGGATTTCTAATTGCCATAACAATATAAAGTAATTAGCCTGTCTGCGGGAAACACAAGATTCGACTGGATTTTATTGGGCTGTTAACTAAACAAATGGCGGTTTAAGTAATCAAATGTTCGTGTGTGTTCACGTCCTAATTTCTTTTTTTAGAGAATTTAATTTGCAAAGATTTAATGATTAGAATAATTTACGACTGAATAAATAGTAAATGATTACTTATAAATGCTTTTGACTGTTTAAAGTTTTGTGTATCGATGATTTTAAATATTCTACATTTTTATTAATAAAAATTTAATATACATTTATAAGTTAATGAATTAATATAGCTAATATTCTATAAAAATATATGCTCGTTAATACAGAAAAACTATTAAGATGAACTTCTTCGGTTTCATTAACTATATTTAAATGATTTAAAAGAAAATATTAATTCTAATAAATATTTTCAGGTTCTGATTAATCTTCTCCAACAATGGCCTCGGTAAGTGACACATTTTAAGCAATAATCTTTTTGAATTCCTCTAAAATGTACTTTTGGTTAATAAGCAGGAGATACTGTTATAACTATACAGTATTCCTATTATATATTAATTTAATATTACTACCGTAAGAGTCTAATAATCGATGAAAAAATGTAGAAAAAATTACTCTTTGCAATAAGATTAAGATATGCTCAAAGATATTTATTTTATACAAATAGCTCTATATTTCTGGTATCAAAAGTGTATGCTCTAAGCGATGTAAGTTGTTCCAATAGCTGTGTATTTTGAATAACTTTTGCAGCACTGTAAGTAAATCGAACGCAGCTAAGCAGAAGAAGAACAAATTGAATGAGTATCTACTTAGGTTTGTGATAAAAACCTCTATATTAATAAATAAATAATTAAATAAGAAACAAAATAAAAAAAATATTTATCATATTCACACGCAGAAAAGACTTGATAAGCTGGACCTTTAATCGTAAATTTGTTAATATAGTTAAGTTGTGTTAAACCATCATATTTTGATCACAGAAATTTATGTTTCAGGCATTTTCCTACATAAACAGAACGCCCTTTAGTTTAATCAAAACAAAAGAAAGATAGTGAGAAGAAATATAATAAATATAGCATGAAATTTTCTAAAGTATATAAAAATTGACAAGATATGATGCATTTTAATTGAAATTACCTTTTAATATATAAGGTAGTTTCACATTCGAGCGGTGGTACAAATGAGCGGTTTATTTAAACTTAAAAAAATTGCCATTACTACACAAGAAGGTATCCCACTGCCTCACAAGATGCTGTATACTGGTGGCATACCACTCCTCTGGCTGTTGATGGAACCATGTCAAAACTTTCTGGTTCAGCCTGACATCAGTTTCCGATCTGAATCACTGTCACTTGTGTGCCTTCTTCAATGGTCCAAAGACATGGAAATCACAGGTTGATAGATCCGGACTGTAAGGGGGTGGTGTAATACCTCCCACCTCATTCCCGCTATCTGTGACGACTTACGTAAGCATCCCAGGACGTTTATTATTTTTGGCTGTACGCAAACGAGTCAAAGTTTCGCTGTACCGGTCAGCATTGGTGTTAAGATGAGGGTCTTTAAAGTCAAGAAGTAATGGTAATGGTCCACGGTGATAGAAAAATCAGGTAAATTCAACCTTGTAAGCGGAAGATTGAATTTTGTATTTCTGATGCCTTGGAGACGATGGATGTTTCCATTGCATTCTGTCACGTTTTGACTCAAGCTCATAATGGTGACACCAACTTTCGTCACCGGTATAAATATGTGATCTTCAGTCAGTTGCCGGGGTATCCATTGTGCACACACTTTTCGGTATCCATCCTCATGCATTTCATAATGGGTTGTTCCAACGCTTATAATCAAAACAATCTGCTAATTCTCCAACACAAACCCGCCTATTCTACACAATGGCTGCTCGCACAGCAGAGGTACTGGCATCACTTTTCGAATGCCGAGGTGCGCCTAGCAAATCCGCTGTCGATTGTCTTCCATTACTGAACTTAAGAGACCATTCCACTACTGTGCTTTTCGAAGGAGACTTAAATTGAACAAGGGTGTTCCCCTCAGCGTTTTAAAACCGCTCGCTGATCTGTCTTGGAATATCACGAGTCAACTACCACAGTAGATACCTACATTACCGGGAGCCGTCTTATGTAACTTTCTCCGGTTTTAGCAAAACTAACATTCGTGCTACAGCGATCGTACGTGTATTTATTGAAATTGCCTCGTATTTTTTCATTTTTTCATCCTACATTGATTTATAATCTATATTATTATAAAGTTTCTGCACAGTTACGTGGGATTAACCACTTCAGAAATTCGAGCCATAAATGCCAAAATGGGCATTTCTTGGAGTTGTGATAAATGCACAAGGATCGGTTCGGACTTAAACTCGTTTAAAGCCGCTCTTGTTTCTCTTCAAGAAGAAATGAAAAATTTAAAATCGGTTTACACTATTAAAGAAACACCGCTTAACGAAGATATGTTTGAAGATGTATGTATTCATGAGGTAGTGGAACGTGAAAAACGTAAATGCAACATTATTTTTTATGGAATTAAGGAGCAACAATCCAATTTAACCACAAAGGAGCGAATAGAAAATGATCGGTTGGCCGTATCTTCCATTGTGCAGTCTTTGGCTGAGAAGGTTTTTCCCTCAGAAATAGGATTAAGAACCTCACGTCTCGGCAAATTTACGGATGGAAAACATCGTCCTAGTCGAGTCACATTACATTCGGAAAACGCATGCGTCCAGCTAATAAAAAAGCGTACCGTTTAAAACAGTTACCTGCGTATAGTTCGGTATCAATTGCGTTTGATCGCACCCCACGTCAAGTAGCGTATTACAAAAAACTTAAAGCGGAACTAGATGCTCGTGCTGCAAAAGGAGAAACGAATTTAAAAATTAAATATTTGCAAAACCAACCTAAAATTGTTACTCTAAACGCATAAATCCCAACAGTGTATCTTTTCATTGTTACTATCAAAACGTTCGTAGCATAAAAAACAAAATTGATGATTTTAATTGTTTAATTTCGGATAGCGAATTGATAATTATGTTTAACAGAAAACTGGCTTTATAGCCTTTATTAACAACAAAAAGAAAACAACTAGAATTCCCGGTGTTGTGCAATTCAATGGTTTAGAACTGACCTCTCCGGAAACAATTGTCAACGCATTTGCTGACTATTTTGAAAATGCTTATACCAGAAGTGAAGGTTTTAATGATATTAGAGAGAACCATAATAATCTACCAACTATTAACATAACAACTATTAGCTCTAATGATATTCTTAATGCCATAAATAAATTGAGTAGTTCCATGTCTTGTGGTATCGATGGTATTTCGAATTTCTTAATAAAAGATTGTGGACATATCCTGGTTAAACCTCTAAAAACAATTTTCAATCTCATTCTAAAAAACTCGGAATTCCCCACAATTTGGAAACAAACAAAAATCTGCCCAGTGTTCAAATCAGGGGATCCTAGCATCATTATAGATTATAGGCCTTTTGCCCTATTGTCTAATTTTGCAAAAGTTTTCGAGATGATAGTTTACGATTATATTTATCTGAATGTCAAAAACCTAATCTCTCCGCATTAACATGCTTTTATGGAAAAAATATCTACAATAACAAATATCAGTTGTTTTAGCGAATTTGTAACCGTAAAGGTCAAGTTGATTCTGTTTACACAGATTTTAGCAAGGCCTTTGATCGTGTAGACCATGCTATTTTACTCACTAAACTTTCTGAATTCGGTTTTCACGTAAATCTTATTAACTTAGTAAAATCATACCTATCTGACCGACGTCTACAAGTATCAGTAAATGGACACTCTTCAACTACATTTGTTGCTTATTCGGGTGTTCCTTAAGGGTCAAACCTGGGGCTATTACGTTTCCTTCTCTTCGTTAATGACCTAAGTACTTCCTTACATCATCACCACCTTTTATTCGCTGACGATCTCAAAATGTATTCACCGATTTTTGATACATCGTCTTGTATCTCTCTACAGAGTGCACTTAATATCCTATCTGACTGATGTCGTGTCAATAAATTATTTCTTAATGTGAGTAAGTGCAAGATAGTTACTTTCTCATGGAAAATTAATCGGCTTCTGTTTCCCTACCACATTAATAATCAAATGTTGGAGAGATGATCTATCTCTAAAAATAATTTTTAATTCACAATTTACTTTTAAGGAACATATTCTTTCCATCACTTCCAAAGCCAGCCAAGCACTTGGCTTTCTTATCCGTAATACGAAATTATTTACAAATCAAAGGGTTTTGATTTCTCTTTATGTCTCATTTGTGCGACCTATTCTTGAATATGGGGCAATTATTTGGGATTCATTTTACCAACATCATATCCAGTCAGTTGAAAACATCCAGCGGAAATTTTACAAATCACTCTGGTTTAGAAAATTTGGAATATATCCACCCCAGGATTTTAACCATGAGGCACTTCTGGGTGAATTTAATGGTGTGCCACTTGCCACACGCAGACACATCCAGGGGCAAATATTTCTGTTTAAAGTCATTCACAACTTAATTATTTGTCCTGAACTGTTAGTTAATTTAAACTTTCATGCTCCTAGGTTGTCCATTAGAAATTCTATTTTTTTCTATCCTCCACGAGCAAATTCTAACATTTTAGAAAAATCTCCTATAAACAGAATATACAAATTTCGTAACGGTATTGCATCTAAGTTTGATATATTTAACTGTAATTTGAGTCAATTTAAAACTTTTTTATATAATCTTTAATTTCTAATATGGTATATGATCATTGTTTTGTATGTGTACGTCATTATGCTTGTAAATACATGATAATCATAGTTTTTTAGCTTAAGTACTTAGTTTTAATTTGTAATCATATTGTTTTGTATTCTTCACTGCACGTTACTCTGTAATTGGGCTTTGTCTGTTGGGTAATAAAGATTTTGTATTCTGTTGTCATAAAACTCTACCATTTGGTTTAGCAGCCACTGATTCAGAATCATTTTGAGACTATTGTCGTCATCAAAGCGCTTTCCTCCGAGATACTTCCTTAAATGTATAAATTAGTTGTAGTTCCTGGGTACTTGAACTGGGCTATATGGCGGATGATCAAGTTATTTCCAAACAAATGATGCTATGAGATCTTGAATTTTATTAGCTTTGTATGGCAAAGCATTGTTATAAGGCAAAAGGATTTCTTCTGTTCAGCATGCTGCGATTTTCTTCATTGATAAAGTTCTTAATATCGTTTACGGGGAAAAAGTCGACAAGCCACATACCTTTTCTGTCCTAAAATACGGTTTACATTTCACTGTCTTGGGTTATAGTGCATTCCGCTGTAACCTAAGCCACCCACGTTTCGTCGCCTGTGACAATTTGGTTTAAAAAAATCACCACACTCGACAGAATAACGCTTAAGGAATATGAAAATGCTGCCAAAATATTTGGTTTGATGTTCCAATAAATTGAATTGAATAGTAACGACCCATCCCCAATGCATATAATTTTACTATAATAGTAGTATTGCTTAAGTATTTTTTATTAGATTTTTCTGTAGTCATTGAGTTTTGTAAACAGATGATATTTCGAAGGAGTCAAGTCTGAATTGGTTGAAAGTTTGTCCGCTATAGTTTGTAGAATGGAGAGGAACCCATAAAGGAAAAGTAGCACGGCAAGCAAATATGGACAATCAATACTATTTATTAATTTATAATTAATAAATAGTATTAATATGCCTAAATTAAGCAACGCAAAGATTTAAAATTTAAAATTATTGATATTTCAGAATTACTAAATTTAGATTGTAATTTTCCAAGCCTGTATTTATTATATGTGATGCCATAGGAAGTAAGTCTAGATAACAAGGCACATGAAAAGCTTTCGTAGTATCACGTGCTGACATCCACAATATATCTGAGAAGGTCGCGTTGGAACAGGTGCTGGTGCCACCCAAATAAGATCTATCACGTGCTGATATGATAAGAAATTAGTAACCGTAAAGCTCATCAGAAATACCTATTTACTATTAACAGGTATAAGTCCCCATCACTTGTTTTTGAACCAATATTTTAGAAATGGTCGATTTTAAATTAACACCTTAATTTTAACAATTTCTCTATCCCGATCTTTAAACAATAGATTAGTAAAATAATTGTTTCCTGTCAACCACAGCCAAGGACAGGTTTTGATCTATTTTAGATCTTATTAGCGTAGTGCTGTTTTACTTACTTTTAACTCTCCGGCTAAACCATCAAATAAGATGTTACCATTATCGCTGTTAACAATTCCCTATGATTTGTCGGGGGATATTCACCAAAATCGGGTCCTAGTACAACGCTAAGATAATAAATGGCACCTTCGTGGTAATATCTTGATTGCAGATTAATAAAAAAAGTCTTTTCTCTAGTGCGAAACTGTACCACTTCAGAAAGAACAATTACACAAAATTAGGATGATCAACGTAAGAGAGAACATACAGCTGCTTCTATCTAATTAAATTCTATAGAATCTTCAGAATTATTAAAATAATAATAATTATAATAATAATATGCAATTATACAAATTAGAAAATTATTAAAATTGTTAGAACTTTTAGTATTTTCAGAAACTTAACATTATTTTGAGTATTAAGTATTGATAGAATATTTCTTAAGGCTCAGTAGTAATATATATTTATTGATAACTTTTCTACATATTTACATTCGAATGATAAATAATGAATGAGGTGTGAATATATCAATTTATCAAAAGACTATCGACCGGAGGTCTTTCTTTTCCAATCATACGGCATCAGTCGTTAATGTGTGAATGGGATAATATATGGAAGTTGAAAGGATTTTTGGAGAATTTTTCTGATAGGAATTGAAGGCGTTCTAGGATAGGGATAACTAAAGTGGTATCGTAGAGGAGCTGATTAAATGGATTGTGTAAAGGATTAGGAGGATGCCGGAGTTTGGTTAGGGAACGGACGGATGCTTGCTCGCTAACTTCAATATTGTGGTAGGTTGGATTGCTGGGATTGGTGTAAAGGGAACAACCATAGTCAAGTAGTAGGCCGCAGATCATTTTATATATTTTAACAGCTGTTCTTGTTTTTATACCACTTTTTTTATACGTTAAACTAAGCATTTTGCTCTAGAAGTAATTTTACCTTTCATTATGGCTGTATGTTTTTTAAAATTGATTTTTTGGTGTATGGTTATGCCCAAGTACTATACTTAACGCATGCTGCGGGATGGATCATAGTTTGGTAAATATGAATTTTTTAAGGTGGGTGGTTATTGGTGCGATTATAAGGAATTAAGAGCTGTGATTTGTGGGGATTGATTTTAATGCGCCATTTTGCAAACCATCTTTGAAGGGAGTCAATAAGCTCTTGGAGGAATTGAAGGGCTTTTGGTAGTGTGGGAGCATGTGTGATTAGGACAGTGTCGTCTGCAAATTGCAGAAGGTATTTGGATGGATTACAGTAGAGAGGATCAGGGTTGTAGACATCAGCACAAAAAATGTTATATAACCGAGGTGACAGGGCAGAGCCTTGAGGGAGCACTTGTTCGGGAGTAAAGGAAGAGTAGAATGAACTATGGATTTTGAATTTTAGGGATCTATTAGAGAGGAATTGTTTAATAATGAAAATGATATGATGAGGGATATTTAGGAGATGGCACTTGTATAGCCCTTGATGTCAGATAGAGTAAAAAGCTTTCTGGACATCTAAAAATAGGGCTGCAGAAGCTCTGCCTTCAAGATGAGATATTTGAATATTTGAGACAAGGATAGTCAGTGGAAGGGAAGTTGATGGGCGGGAAAGAAAACCAAATTGTTATTTGGAGATGTGGTTGTAAATTAAAGAGAGGATTTTGTTTTTGAGGAGGAATTCACAGATTTTTCCAATAACAGGTAGGAGTTTGAGATTGATGAAACGATAGCTGGATAATAAAGTAAAGGGTTAGTCACGTTTAGGGATACATTTAAGGCTCAAATAATTCTTTTATTTTCTAATTTTTTAAAGAAACTGTCGAAATTTTAGAATAATTCGAATCTTTATAACACTCACGATTCTTTGAGTTAGAATATTGATTCTTAGATATTTTTTAAATTGTAGATGAATTTTTGAAATATTAAATTATTTAGGTATTTTAATTGCTAAAAGCATAAGAAACTTTAGAATATTTAGACTTTAAAGTTTATATATCAAACTAATTACAGTCTAAACATATTTTTTAGAGTTTTTAGCGTTTTAAATATATTTATAATAATTAGAATTTTTAGAGCTTGGATAATCTTTTATTTGTATAATCTTCTGAATCCTGAACTTCTTGTTCTTTTTTCCCTTTGGAATCTGGGTTTTTATCAACTATCTTTAATATTTGTAGAAATTTTGTTAGAAACTTCAGACTCTTTTATATTTTCATAGAATTTTTAGAATAATTAAAATCTTTATATTCCTTGAACGTTTTTAACTATATTGAATCTTTAAAACTTTTTAAAATTTTAGAATTTATTTTATTATTTACACTAGAATCTTTAAAATCTTTATATCCTTTAAAATATATAAATTATGAATATTCTTTAGAATCTTCAGACTCTTTAGATTTTACAGATACTTTAGAATTTAGAGGTCTTTTACTTTGTAGAAAATTAACTAATACTTAGAAAAAACACGAAAACATTTCTCAAATCTACAACAAATGAGTCTTATTAAGACCACAAAACAAATCACTTATTGAAATAGCTACTTCTTTACGTGTTACAATAGCAAGGCTATCAAAGCAACACTAGTTTGAACGTATTTATTATATTTCTGTGAAATAAACTGAAAATGGTTGAAAAAGCGTCTCTCACTACCCCAACCTGAAAACTTAAAAATTGAAGGCAACAAAAATTCTGAAGAACATTTGTATTGAATATTGTTGTCTATCAACAAATAATTAATTCATATTTGAAAGATTCAGACAATTTTCACATAGGATCTTGCGCACAAAGTTTTTTCACGCAAACAACACCATTTTTGATATTTTTGTCACTGTTCCGGGAGCAGTAATCGCATCGCTTATGTTTTGCATTCCCTCGATTCTCCGGTATTGCCTGAAGTGTTATTCCAAATTTCAGCTCGATGCGTCTTCTGACGTCCCTTGGTGTGGCCAAAGAAATTAGCCTACTTGACTGGAATGGTTTCACCAATTGTAACACAAGTTTTCAAGATATCGCGCCTGTGAATTTTTTATACAGTTTTTCTCCTTAAAAATGAGGTATGCGCTGATTGCCGTAACACCTTGTAGGATGTGCAGATCTGATCCATGGTATCTATTCCACATTGAGTCGAATTATAATATTTGATAATTTCCGGTTTTCTTCATCGTTGGTGTTCTCTTCGCCTTCCAGGTGCATTTTGAAAGTAACACGATAGCCTTCCTCTTCAGTGGAACCTAGGAAACTATGGTCATTTTTTGTTGGTAACCATTTTAATTTGACGTGTTTTGTAGGATTTAAATAATGGTGGTATCTAATTTTTCTAAGAGTGATGTTGTGATTTTTCAGAAGGCCAATTGCTGGAGGTATTCTTGTTTACGATAATTAGTAAAATAGTAATGTTCCGGCCGCTTCCATGTATGAGGGGAGATGAGATAGTACACTATTTCCTCTATTGAGTTCTTTATGTGGTACTGGCCTTTCGGTTGTGTTCCCATGTAGATTTCCATATTCTGAATGCAATGAGTCGTTGAATCTCCTTGTTAAAGACCTTGATGATGTAGTATCGATTCAGTTTTAACGGAAGGTACTGGCGAAAACTACAGCGTTCACGGAATCCCACCAATTGTTCACCTATGGTCACTTTTTGAGTTGGCACGTAATCGGAGACACAATTTTCATTTATCATTGAGAACAAATCACGTAGAGGCCTGAGTTTATCACTTTGCATCCTGTCTTTTCTTCTTGTGTTGACGTCATCAAAAGGAAGACTTCTCGGGAGCAATATTAATCGTTTTGCAGGCATGGAGATCAAAGTAGTTCATATGAGAAGATCGAATAACGCCTTCAATGTACAGGAGTCCTAGGAATGCTTGCATTTCGTCGGCTATTGTAGATTTCGCGTTACGTTGCCATCCAAATTTTGGTTGAATCTTCTGGATAAAGATGTTAATGCAATCCAAAAAAAAAATAGTGTGCGCGATCGTTGAAAAAACACCTCCAAATCTTCGGCAGTGGTTGCGTTGTTGCATTTTTGAGTTAAGCATAACCTGATCTCTCATACCACTTGGATTGATCTTTACCAAGAACGTATTCGGCACCACTCTGAACTTCATTGTTTTCATCGTCACTGTCGGCTTCAATTTCAGTGCAGGAATCATGATATTCATCTGGTAGATTTTCGGGATTGATGAGTTGGCTGTCCAATGCGTTGCAGCACCAACACCCATCTACGTAGTCGTTGTCATCTCAGATTCTTCTAGGTTCCTCTTCCAACTCCGCCTGAGTCAAATAATGCACAAATTTTGTATCACGAAATATATCGGTCGCTCGGGACTAAATCATTTTTGATATTTCTACCTTTATATAGCAAATATCGTAGAGAACCCTTGAGGCAATTAGAGCGGACAGGTAATAGGGAACCGTTTATGTTGGGCATTCTAAATGAGGTCAAAGCCAGATAATCGCATTTTTCTAATACGTTTAAATGTGTTTTTTGACAATCCAAATCGATTCTCTAGGCAATTTAGAATATTTAATAGATATGCTATATGCCAGAAACATGCTGACGATAACTTTATTATTGATAATAATGTATCAACCTTTTTATTAATATTCTATTTTCATCATTCACTGATTATATGTCGTTTCATTCAAAATGGTATTATGTTGTAAAAGATCAACCAATTTTGCATGTAAATATATCCAATTATAAACTGGACGAAGAATTGATTTGAGAATAGTCGCTAAACAATATATGATTACATTGATCGTCAGAATGTTGTTTTTCTTGTTACCATATAAATTTAACTATTTTATGCATTAAAGGTAGATATCGAAATATAATAAATAATATAAATATAGATCAAAAGAATAAAATATTAAGTAATAGGTTCACTATTAGTCTCCTATCTCATTTGTGTTTATTGACCAACTATCATAGTTAGTCGCTCCAAGATTTTCTGACTCATAATAATTTTAATTATTCATCTACAGTAGTGACTAAATAATAAAATAAGCCACAAAAGACGTAATGCAATTGACACACGACAATATTTATTACCAGTTTTCAATGATAACTCCTTATGTAATTTATGATAATAACGTACTTGAAAACAGGTATAACTAATATAAAATGTACGAATGAATAATTTAGAGTTAATTTCAAAAATGTACGTTAGATGAGAAATTATATCATTTCTAAAATGTAAATAACATGTTATAAAATTCTCCGGTCTCGCTTCTTATTTAGATGTCGGGAACTCGCTTTGAGGAAGCACGAACGATATAGGAAATTACCGTAGCCATCTAGGGCATTCTGATACAAGCGATTTCTAGTAAATTGCAAATACATAAACATGAGTATATAGATGCTGCGTAAGCACTGAGCCAAGCGGAAAATTTCATTTATAAAATTATTTAAATATAAACGGAATATTGAGGCTGAGAGAATGGCATTATTGGCCATCTTTATTTATATTTGATTTGAAACGAGGGGTTTAACAAATTCAAGTATTCGTAACGTTTTCTTTTAATATCTTGATCCGAAATTTCAAATATTATTAATACTTGATATAATGGAAGTCATTTTTTACAGATCTGACCATTCTCTCTAGCTAGGAAATTTAAATTAGTAAAGGTGATTGCCGACCGTTACTAAATCTTGTAGTTAGTAGGAAAATAAGATACATTTTAATGTATAATACCATCAGATAAATCTTTTTTTAGACTTTTGTTAAATAAATATTAAATTTTGTTCTATCTAATAACCTTTCAACATATTATTGTTTATAATGGAACTATCATCAAAAATTATTTTATTTATTAGGTTAAAACTTTAAAGTCATGCTTTAGTTAACAAACAAAATTACAATTCTTCTATGCCTGCAATATTTTCTTAACTAAATTGACGCATTTCTTGGAGTAATTAAATAATAATATAATATTAGTTCGATTTACAGATAACTATATTAGAAGACATTATATTTGGTGCTAACACTTAGTGACCTTAAATGATACAAGATTCTCGAATATGAAAAATATGTTTTCCAATTCTAGTAGACTATTATATATCAACAGTATTTCTCTTTGAAAAAAAATCTACAGAATATGCTAAATAGTTAATAACAAGTAATTGCTAGTAATGGACAAAAAATATATAGGTCAAGATGTATTAGTGGTAGGATTTTTTTAGTTTAAGTCAATAGAATTTTTTTTTTATTATACATAGTACATTACTTTACTTTAAATGTTTTTATTAAGATAATATCATAAATAAAAATTGATCGCTCCTAATTGTAAGGAGATTAGATACAAATTTTAATGGTACAAATGTTTTGCAGACAGATGTTATATCATTTGTAAATAATATCAATTAATTTCCTATTAAATTGTTTATGCTGCCAATATAAAGCAACAGTTATGCTCTGAATTTGTTACTAATTTACCATATTTGGAAGATAATAAGTAATAAACCTTATAAAACCACTTTTTAGATAATTTATAATTCCACACAATTTTTGCAGTTAAGAATTCTTGAAACAGACAAGACGACTTACTAAAAATGCATTAAATAGCTTTTTGTAGAAAAATTTAGTATAATTACTTTTTTTTTTTGAGAAATTATAGAAAATTTTGACACAGCTATAGTTGTACAAAGCAAAATTAATTTACTGTACACTAATTAGGAAGTTAAAACTAAATTTCTTTGATATAATATAAAAGATTTAATTTTTTATAGTAAAAGTCCAAGTTTCACAACCCTTATAAACCTCTCCCTGGTTGTTAGGCAGAGTGAATTATTTGTTAATAAGGGTTTTAGTTTTTGAAATGCTGATCTGGCTTATTCAATGTTGCACCTTATCTCTTCCGAGGGATTGTGAGGTTTCCCTGATCCAGCATCCCAGATATTTAAAAATCTAAACTCTTCATATAGAATTCCATTTAATCTTAATACTTTTGATGAGTCCTTTTTGTTAATAAATATGTTAATGGTTCTTTCTTAACAGAACTTGTTCTTGAAGTTAATTAGGATAACAGTATTATCTGCGAAGCAAATATTGTTTATAGTTCTTCTCCTATTGCAATTCCCTTTTGGTCTTCCAATGCTTTTTGAAAATGTTTTCTGAATACATACTAAATCATGCAAGGGAGAGGACTTAGCCTTGCCTTACGCTTCGTTTAACATTAATTGGTTTAGAAATATTTTTATTTGCACTGATATAAGCCGATTGGTTCCAATATAAATTTGCTATGAATCTAAATATTCTTGTCATTTGGAGCTTTCTAGAAGTCAATAGAGCATTGAGAATTATAGTTTGTTTATTCCGAAGCTTTTGCGAAAACTGACCTGTTCTTAACGCAGTGCATCTTAACATTTTATGTTGATTCAACTTTTTAGGAAAAGGAACAAACTTGCTTCCTCATTCAGCTAATCCTGTGGAATGTGTCTCGTATCATACATCTGATTATAGAACACCGTTCGTTCTTTTATGTTGTCATAGTTCTAATAGCTTGTAACAATCTTTAAATATTTTGTCGAGGCCTCTGGCTTTATTGCTCTTAGCCTGCTGTGAGGAAGCATGGGCGCCTTCCGCTTTAAGAGTGTAGAAGGTGGGTTTGTTGTTCTCAAAAGTTTTCTCCATTTATGTTTCCTATAGTCGTCTTTGGTTATTTGTCAGAATGGTTATGCTGTTTCTCTTATATGTACCTGAGATTTATTTGATTTTCTTATGATTATTGACTTCATCATGCTTTTTATGCAGTAGTTTTATTTTATCGCACTCGCTGCTTATCCAGGTTTCCTTGGCTTTTTGATTTCCAGTTTAATACAATTGTGTTTATTTTTGTACTCATCTTCGTTGTTATTCTTCAGGACTCTTCATTTCTCTATGAAAGCAATAATCTCTTTAGTCGCCCACAGCTGTTTTTTGCATTACACGTGACTCATTATGTTTGCCCGTTTCATTAATGCCACCTCTTCTTTGCCCATCTTTCTTCAACGTTTTCCACCTTGTAAGACTGTGTGATATTAGTGATTATTTTACTGTTAAGAACTTGTTCAACATGTAATGAAAATGTAAGTTTTCATCTTTGAGCCTTTGTATGATTTACGTTTTTCTTAGGTTTATTGTATCTGTGATAAAGATAGGGTCCGTAGCTGCATCGGTAAAAATCGGCCAAAATATATCGGCGCCCTTAATTGCATTTTTGAATCGGTTGTTGATTAGAATATAAACAATTTGGTTACAGATTACATGACTCTAGTTGTCATTTTGCAAAGAACATGGGTATAATCGCATTTAAGGCTGTTTAAACCAGGTGTTGGTCCCAACGTGTTCATCGGCTTGGTAGAACTATATTAATAAACATTTATTAAAGTATTTTGCGTTATAGAAAATGAACTAATAATTAGAAAAACACGAAAACATTTCGTAAATCTACTACAAAGTAATTTTTTTTGTAATCTTAATAAGATTCATTTGTAAAAAAAGTATTGGTCGAATAATAATAAGATTAAAAACTCAGCAAATATAAAAAGACAGACATTTGCAGAAAATCTTCGAAACGTCAACCAACGAGAACATCACAGACACTGACGTAATTGCACACAAATTTACTGACAATTTTGACACGATCTATTCAAGGACACAAGACTCAAACTTTGATCGGCCAAATTTTCAATTTTCATAAATATTGCTTCTTTAATTTTAAGGTGTGGGAAGTGATAAATATTTTAAAAAAACAACAGTTCAAAACCGACGGACCTGTTTACACACGACGAAAGAGAAAAATACAGGGACTGGACATGACTACATATGGTAAATAGTCTCATCTTAAAATCCTATCCACTCCTTATACACGACCACATTCTTAATAATTCTCAGAAGTGTGGAAAATAGGAATTGCAATTTGTATTTGATAATCGCAAAACTACAATAGTTATTCTAAAGTTCTAGTTCTAAAAATGCCGAACCATAACGAATATAATTATTTCAGACGCATCATTATCCCACCCGTATCATCAAATGTTTTGATTAAATAATTTATACTTCTAACATAGAATTTAAGAACGAAAATAAAGATAGGAATAAATTGTTTTCCATTTTAGAATGTTTTGGTTTGCATGCAACAATAAACGATTATACGAGAGTTGTTCAAAACTGCAAAAGTAGTCTCGACAATATAATCACTAATTACAAAGGCGAGTATATATGAAAAGTAATAAATATACATGTTTCTGACAATTTAGGTCAGAAATTTGTACTTAAAACCTTGCAATATTGCACTACACGCGAGTGCCAATATCGTCGAGTTTTTGGTGAAGTAAATAAGGAAAGATTTTTGTGTGCGTTACGTCAATGTGATTGGGGATTTGTATATAACATTAAATCTTCTGATGTAAATAAACAGTGCGAAATGTTCAATAGTGAATTTATTGAAATATTCAATAAAAAATTTCCAATAAAATGCACCAAGAATAACAATCGGAAAAATGGGATTTGGTATAGAAATTCCCAAATCAGGGACTGCAAGGGTGAATTAGATATTTTGTTTGTATTGTCACAGTATAATAATTATTGTAAAGAACTATATAGGGTAAAAAAACAAGAATATGATAGGCTAATACGAATTTCACGTTATGAGATATATGATAAAAAAAATTAAAAATTCAGATAATAAAATAAAATGTATGTGGGCAATTTTCAAAGAAATTTCAAACACATCAACCAAGAATAAAACAATAAAAGGTAACCCAAAAGTCGTGGCAGAAGAATACAATAAATTTCTTTTATATACTATAAGACTACTTGGGCGACAAAATAAATCCAGAACAAATGACTCTTATAACCACATTGAATACAATAATAAATCTATATTGTTATATCCAGTAACAGAATCAAAAAAAATTAAAAAATAAATCTATTAGTGGAGATGATGATGTATCAAATCATATAGTGAAAACGTGTATAAACTCTATAGCGCAAGTGCTGGTGCATATTATAAACAACTCTTTCAAATATGGAATTTTTCCAAATCAAACGAAATTAGCACTTATAATGCCTTTTTTAAAAAAAGGTGATCCACAACTTATGGATAATTACAGGCCTATAAGTCTTTTACCATCACTTTCAAAAATATTTGAACTATTAATGTGCGACAGACTTGTAAAATTTTTATCACAGTCTGGAATTTTTAGTCAGAATCAATTTGCTTATATCAAAGGTAGAACGATCGAAAATGCCATATTCGAATTTACCAGAAATATAACTAAAGGCTTAGAAAATAGAGATCTTGTACTAAGCATTTTTCTTGATTTATCAAAAACATATGATACAGTAGATCATAAAATACTCTTGACTAAGTTAGAAAGGTATGGCGTACGAGGTAATGCTTTAAAACTATTTCAGTCGTATCTAATAAATAGACAACAATGAGTAGTGATAGAGGAGGGTAGACAACAATTTAAATCTGATATCAAGAAATGCGGTAATGTTGGAATACCGCAAGGAAGTATTTTGGGCCCAATATTGTTCATCATTTATATCAATGATTTACATTACTTAAGGTCAGAGTTAAATTGTAGCATCACAACCTATGCTGATGATACAAATTTTCTCATAAGAGCTCAATTTTATCCCGATCTTGCCAGAATGAGTAATGACGTATTTGCAAAAATCGATAAGTGGTTTAGAAGTAATACGTTAAAACTTAACAAGGATAAAACAGGCGCGGTTTTATTCAAAACAAAACAGTCACAAATAGCAACTCCCGATGAAATAGTACTATCAAATACATGTGTAAAATTATCACATCATTTTAAATTTCTAGGGGTATATATTGATGCGTTAGATTGGCGGTCACACGTAGAGTATTTATCACTGAAATTGAGGATTATTATTTGTTATTTACTTAATAATATAAAAAAGTATCTATGTACAGACTCCTTAAAAATAATATACTTTGCAAGTTTTGAGTCAGTGCTCAGATTTGGGATACTATTTTGGGGGAACAGTAATCACATTGAAAAAATTTTCATAAATCAAAAACGTTTTGCCCGTGCCATGTTTAACTTAACGTATAAAGAGTCGTGTAGAGGTATATTTAGAAGAAATAGCATTCTTACTGTATACTCGCTATTTGTTTACGAATGCCTTAAATATATATTTAAAAATAAAAATGAATTTATGACCAATAATCGGCATATTTATGACACAAGGACTAAAGACATAATCTATCCACAACATAAATTGACAATCACCGAACGAAATGCGTTTTACAGATGTATTAAGTTTTATAATAAATTACCGACACAAATTCAAGAAATACAAACATTTTACAAGTATAAGAAAGCCGTTTTTCGTTTATTGGTGGATGCAGAACTATATTCTATAAATGATTTAGTATGTCGTTTGTCAAGTAAAGTTTAGTTTATTTTATTATTACTCCTTAACCCTATTTCATTTAAGTTAATAATCACATTTTTGTTTTGTTAACATTATTTAGAAATAAAATTTAGTTATTATTATTATTATTATAATTATAGATAGTTAAAACCGTTTATTTCTAAAACGGGCATTAAAGCTGATGATCAAACTAGAATTATATCCAAGAGAGTTCACAGCTATATTATTTAATCGGTTGAAATCTTATCTGCCATATATACTAGATTATAACAAATCTTTTAAGATGATCAACCGTTCAATCCTACAACTTATAATAAAAACCATGTGCGTTCTCGCTATTTTCAAAGTTATTCATCTAATGGAACCTAATGTGACAAAGATGGCAAAACAATATTAGCTGCAAAAAAATTTACTAAAGGTGATAAGGTGATTGGAATTTTCCATACTTGGACTGCTACTTCATCTAATTCATGTCTCAAATTTTACCAAGCACGTAAAGAATATACCTTAAAATTGCTTGCTGATGACTGATGACAGCTATATCACTCACTCTTACTACAAGATTGATTATTAATAATTCCTAGTAAATTCGCATTTATCTTATCCGGGAATAAATAACTAGATAAATTATTTAATAAATCATATATTTTAGAAAACTATATGCCAGTACTAATTTCGAAAGAAACATAAATTCTAGGGTATTTGCTTAATAACGCGTTGAAATATTTATTCCAAATTAATAAATGAATTTTAATTTTTTTCAGAAATCTTATGTTAAGTTTATATTATGTAATACTCTTCTTTCATCTAATTTGAATAAGGCGATTTTGCCCAAGTCATACCCCTTAAGAAAAGAGCTGTATGAAACTCAAGATTTATCAAATCAATAGAAATTAAATGTGTTACTCAGAACTTTGTTAATATTGGTGTTATGTGTTATAACAAAAATACATTTAGATATATTTTCACGTAAAAACTAAATCTTTAAAAAGTTTAAAAACATCGATATAACTAAGTCAACTTGCTTCTTAAGTCGTACCACCTATAGCCTAAGACATACCACGTATAGCCTAAGTCGTAACTAAGAGTTCAATTTAATAATATAATAATCGAAACATAATATTTATTCATATGTTTACAGATGCATTCAGTTACAACAATCATTACATAAAAATCTTTTTGTTTTCTTGTTCAAACATCGCGCATCCAAAATTTGCATTTCAAGCATTAAATCATGTTTTCCATCCGATCTTCTCCACAAATGAGACAATACTAATCCCTTTTCTTTTTTTAAATATTTCACGCCAATTCATTTTTATTAATTACTGTATTTCTTCTTGTATTTGCCGTATTTTTTTATGCTTTCTATATTCTTTGTGGACGTAATTTTGTTTATTACAGGGATCAGAGCTAAAGTATTTAATTGCAGTTTTATTTCTTGACTAGTGATGTAAATTGGAGTAGTGCGTAAAGAATCTTCAATTACAACTGTTGAATCGTAAACATCGTCATTAACTTTATGGGTGTTGCATGGCCAAAATATTCATACGAACTGATTTTGAAGATGCAATTCCAAATAGTTCTGACACAGTAGTTTGTTTAATTGTGTTACCAGTATTTATTCTTAACCAAGTAAATGAAGTTTCTTTATAATTGGTTTTAGAGATTTAGAAAATGATCTGTGTAAGGGTTGAAGGCGATGGGTTGTATAAGCAGGAATAGAAAACATTATAGTGTCGTAATTGCAAGCTAGTTCTTTAGCTTCAATATTTCTTGCATGAGTAGTGTGTCGATCCGAAAGAAGGAGTATTTGCTTATTGTTACTATTCTCCAACTTTTTATACTTGATGAAATGTTTTAACCATTGAACAAAAATTTCTGACGTTATCCCGTTTTTAGAGCTTCCAAATATGGTGGTGCTCCATTCTTTAAAGAATCGTTTATCCGGATGAGTTTAAGTATTAGCATAGGAGGTATGTATTCACCTGCAGTATTCATATAGCATACACTTGTATTTGACAAACATATTTCACCGCTTGTAAGTGCCCCAACTTGATGTTTGTATTCTGAGCAATTATTTTAGATGTTTTAAAAACAGTGGATAACCCTGTTTCGTCAATGTTATATATCTAGTTAGCAGTTAACTTCTATTCGCCTAATATGGATTCATATTTATCAAAGAATCCATAAACACTTTCTTAATTGAAAGTCCTGACCGTGGCTATTAGTATTGCTTCTGGAGTACGTAAAAATAAACTAGGATTAACCTTCATAAATTTATAGTACCACTTCTTTTTCTTTATTGAAACGGTGTGGTAATTTAATATTTTCCGCCAACTTATAAGCAAATTTTCTTAGATCAGTTGCAGTAATCCCAAAAAAGCTTGATTCTCCGTATTTTCAGTTATATTCTTAGGTCTTCCAAATTTGAAATCCTTATTTAATCCTTTAAAATGACGTCGAAACATTGGTTTAGTTTTATATTGTCGATGAGTTTCATTGAATACAATAACTGCTTCCGATAATTTGTTTAACGCCTCGTTTATATTTTTTTGTTTCCATGCATTATATATTCGCTTTGACTGTCTTGTTATGGTTTCAAATATGAAGAATGAAATAAAGAACATCATATAAGAGTAGGAAAAATTAAAAATTATTTCTTAAGTCGTACCAGTACAATTTAGGAATCTTATACTTAAGAAACACCACATTAAAATTTAAAACTAAATATAACTTAACATTGAATACAATTAACACAATTTCATTTAAACCAAACAATTATGTTAATTGTATTTAACCTATATTAAATAAGAGACATAATTTTAATAATGATTTACTTGCAAAATTTACTAACAAAAATATGCAGAAAATTGAAATACACATATTTGCTGTCAAATTTTACAAAGTGTTTTTTTACATCAAATAATAATTCGTCATACGGCATGATTGACTGAGATGTTTATTTGGTTACCGACGATTGTGCTTTTGTCACTGTAGTTTGTGCTAAATGCATTGGTATGACTTGAGCAACCTTACCTTATATATTAAATCGATTCATATTCTTTATAATAACAAAATACGAACATATTTTTAAGAAAATGAATTAAAACTTTTAACTATACAAAAGTGATGGAGATAGTAATTAATGTCGTGTAGGTTTCTATTTACAACCTGCTTTCCCCGTCAAATAGGAGGCTGCTGAAAAGATTTTTCAAAATAAGAAAGCACGTACATTTTGCTGACATTTCTACTCCTGTAGTGGGCAATAATAGATTTTGGAAAATTCGACACTCTATGTGTATCTCTCCTTTTTTCTCTACCCCGAGATAGATTTATGTGTTAACGAACAGATGATTCCCTTCAAAGGTAGTCTCATTGTGAAATACTATATCATAATTAACTAACGAAATGTAGAATAATACGCCTTATGTAGATGATGCAAACTCTGATCCCACTTGCTTATGTATCAAGATTTCACAACTGCTTTTTATAAGAGTTCAATGTGACACTGTGAACTAACCTTTAAACGATACGTGTCAAATTTTGGCAGCAATTGGACAATTGGTTCGTGTGTTACAGCATTTTGCTATTGGAAAAAAGGGTTGGAAACAAGAATTTCGTTTGTTAATGAAATACTATTTTTAATGGAAAAAAATGGCGCTGAAATAAAAACTTGGCTTGATAGGTGTTATCCGGATTCTACTCCAGAGCATTTTGGCGATTTGCCAAATTCTGTACAGGTCATATGGGTATCGAAGATGATGAGCGCAGTGGGCAATCAAAGAAGGCTGTTGCAGATGAATACATCAAAAAATCTACAAAATATTTTTGGTCGAAATAGCTGAGAACACATAAAAATAGCATACAATATAACTTTGCATGGCCGTAATGTTGATGGAGATAGCTGAGATTCCGAAGGAACGTGTTAGACATATCATCGTGCATGAATATTTGGGCATGCGAAAGCTCTTTGCAAATTAGGTGTCACCTGAGCTCACATCATCGATCAAAAATAACAACGTCTTGGTTGTTTGAAATTAAAAGAAGTTTTTTGTGTCGGTATGTGACAATTAATGAAACATAGATCCATCACCACACTCTAGAGACCAATAGTATGAGTATTCTGCACCAACTTAATCAAAGCGAGAAAATACACCACAATTGACTGGCATGGTTATAGTGTCTGTATTTTGAGATGCATGCGCATGATATATTATTCATCGATTATCTTCAAACAAGAAAAACAATTAACAGCAACTATTATATAACATTGCTAGAGTATTTGAATTGCAAAAAACGGCCCAATATGAAGAAAAGCAATGCGCTGTATCCTAAGTCGATGAAAACGATGGTCAAACTCGAATTGGACAACGAATTGCTTTCTTATCCACTGTATTCTCCAGATTTGAGCGACTATTTCCTCTTTGCAGACCTTAGGAGAATACTCGCTGGAAAGAAATTTAGCCGAAACAGAGGCTTAAGTTTTTTTTTTTTTTCTTCAAAACGATACGAACATTTCAACTGTTTGTTATGTACGCTTCATCGAATGCGAGACTGTATTGATTCAAGACACTACTTTTCTAATAAAGAAAATCAACCTTGGGTAATCTGAAGAAGTAATTTTCATGGATGAATAATAATGGCTAAATGGTGTGAAAACCAGAACATGGTAAGGGCCTTAAATTTTTAAGGAGTCGAAAATGCTGACATGTGCCAATGTATTCCCATCCCATCCCAATGAAAAAGCGTATTTGAATGTAGCTCGACCAGAAGTTATGTAAGACTACAACATCTTAATGGGAGACGTTGACAAACCCGACTTCCTCATTACAGCGCATATTTCAGATCCAAAACTGGACCTTGCGAATATTTATATGCGGCATAAATATTTCATGACCCAATGTTTGGCTTCAATACAATCAATGAACTAAAAATCTGGGTAAGTTTTTGATTAGCTTACATTACGGAATCGAATTGAATAAAATCAATATTTTGTCATTGATCGTCTTTTCAGCTTCTATTGCTAAGATCAGCTTGTAAATATTATCTAGGAACCTAACCGAGTCCCATAACATCCAGGAAGTTTCGATCAATAAATAATGTTCGATTTGATAAGATGGACCATTTCCATTTTCTTCATTATCATATCAAAACTTGTAGTAGAATATGTTTTTTCTTTTTTGGTAAAATGCCAATGAGGACTGTGAATTGAATTGTAACAAATGACTTTCATAAAAATGATTTTAGTCTCAAAAATTACATTAACTAAATTTTGTAACAAAAGTCGTAAATGCGGCGTTCAGCTTTATATCTTGGACTCGAGTCTCTTAAAAACGTTACTGCGTTTACTTTGCCCTATTCTATTTAGTCTTCGTATTTCAACTTATCATACAAATCCATCAAGAGTTCTTAAGAAGTGGTAAATTTTAAAATTATCCAGTCATATCAGTCATATATAATTAAATCATTGATACTTTGAACTATAGAAAAACCCAGAATGATAAATGAACTAAGACTTTTACATAGAATTAAAAATACTACTATTGAATGTAATAGTTTTTTAGACATGTTTTATATTTTATGCACCTATTACTTTGTTCCTCGCTAAAAACAGGTCTCTTTTTAAATACCATCGCACCAACTTACCAGCAACAGTATATTTTATAGACTAAGAATAGTATTAAAAAACCAATTAGCCCACTTATATAATGAAAACTAATTTACAACTGAGATAAATTAAACTTAAGGCCTTAAGGACTAATCAGCAACGGAATACACTCAGAACACTATTTTACCTTTTAGGCTTCTACAATAAAATTTCTAATGCCCCTGTTACATAAACACGACAGTGTAAATAAATTTTGAATATAACTAATTTTTCTCATGCAAATGATTATAATATACTTATATGTCTATTATCAATGAAAGCACTTTAAAATAATCGATCATTTGCTTGTTTGTTGCACATCTTTTAAAATTATTAGCTATTTGATTGTTATCATTAACATTATTTTTGTATTGTATTATATTTATTTATTTTACCCTTGATTTTAATGGCAGTATTATTATTAAACAATACAATAGAGGCTTGACGATCCAATTACAATTTATTTATTGTATATTTTTTTCGAAATTGACCGTGAACGGTATTCCTCATTCCTCCTTCCCACGTGTGACATTGACACATTTCGATAGGAAAGGAAGTCATTAAAGCGAGCTAGGAATCCGGCCATCGTTCCTGTTTTTTTTTTCATCATTTCCTCAATGGGAAATTGGAAGCGTCCGAATCGTTATTTGTCGTCGACACATTACCGTCTTCACACATTTATTGAATTGCTCGTTCTCAAAATCTCTCGAGACTTTCTAAACTCGAGAAGTACGATAACCAGGAAATTGATTAATTTATAACAAAAAACATTGTAATTTTAAGAAATCTGATGGCTTAATGAAATAATTAAAATAAACGTAAATATATAATATTTGTTACATTTATTACTTATTGATTATTGAATAAAATTTACTATTTTTATTAAGTGTTTTAGATTAATTTTTATATCATGAATTACTACGTGGTAACGATCCTAATGAAAAGTAAAAATTAAAAAATCATAAATGGTTAAATTTGTTTCGCTTTATAAATACATGCTATTTTATTTTGGAGCAGTGATGACGATCAATTAAATGTAAACAAACTTCACAACTTTACACTTATTTAATCCTAAATATGTTTATGTAATACATAATATTAAGTGGTTTGTAAATTTAAATAAATTGTTAGAATATGTTTTTAAGTCGACATGTAAAGTACAATCAATACATCAGTATTATTAGTAAATTGGTATAATAATATTATTAATTGAATTAAAAATAACGAACAAAATTCTCCAATTTAAGTACGATTAATTTAACTGTGTTTGTTCCTTTCAATAATTTACTTATTCATCAGCCCAACGTTTATATTTACGCTATCACTTTATTTTCTTGATTCTCTAATTTACTTGTGTTAAAAATAATGATATTAATTTAATAAAATCACATTGTAAATTATTGATTCGGAAAGATTAAACACTTGGGTGAGCATTTAATATTACCTTGTGTCCTTTTATTCCGCCACGCTAAACTGAACCTAGTAAATACAATTGTCCGTCCTAACGGCATTTAGCCTTAATTAATACAAATATTTATACATTATTTTGAAATGCCATTAATTAGTCGGAAATTTGTGTCAGTGGGGGATTCTGTGTGAATTACAACTGTATATGCCAATTAATCTAGAAAATAAATTTAACGATGTTGAATTATAACGGAACAATGTTATACATTATAACTCCGATTTGTTACAATGAAAATATGCTTTTAATTATGTAGATAATAAATGGATTTTATTAACAAAAAAACATGACGTCTTTTAATGTAAGCTTATGACAACCTATTTAATACACACAAAATAGTTTTTTCTGCATATCTAAATGTACAAAGAATATAAAAATTAAACATTTATATGCTATATTAAGTAAAATACAATTATTGTTATTGTCATAATAGATTGATTAAGATATTATAAGTTAATGTATTATACATAGAAATCAATTAGCCACACATTAAACCCAATTACCTGAATATCTAAACAGTACTATTTTAAGGATAAAATTACGTGAAAATATGAATTCTAGGCTGTAATTTTTATAATAAAATTAAAGTAATAATTAAAATTAATTATTTTGAGCATGTCTGCACCATAGTTTTACAATGTAAAAACTACATAAAACCAACCAACAGTTAAAACAACTACTCCACGTACTAAAGCACCGCCAGATATAATAAAATTAGCTTAATGTAAGCTACTTTAATCCAACTACTTTACATAAATCTAAATAGCATTCTTATTATGTATTTTATATAAGCTATTCCATCACATAATTCTCTTATCTGTTCAACTTCTATAATTTCACGTTCATATTATTTATTTATTCTTATTTCTGCATATACAAACAGAAATTAACTTCCTACTCTACTGTATTGCTTCCTAGATGAGCCCATAAAATGACCGTCCGGGGTTTTAAGTTTAAATGTCTTTCAGCAGAATAAGCAAAATCTAGTTTCTATTATCTATACTAGAACTAAAGATAAAAAGAAGTTTCAACAATAATAATTCATAATATTAATGAAAATAGTGTATAAACTTGAAAAAGTCTTCAATACGATTCAAAATTATCAACATAAATCACTATATTGTAGACATTATTGAATTAATAGTATTTATTCTATATGAAAAGCTATATTACTTTTATTATAGAAACATTTAATTTAGCTAACGTTGATAATTTATATTTTAACCAAAACTTCAAGTTTGTTAATATAATAGTCAAAGGCGATTTTTTATAGAATGAAATAATTTTATTATGTAATATATCAACTATTTTTTCGATAACTTTTTGCCATCGTTCGGCTAACATCATTATGTCAGGTTCAAAATAATTTCTAACCTTTCTCAGCAAAAAATGAAGCTTTTTTTTGACACCATTGTCTAAATTGAATTATTTATTATTGAAAAGGTTTGCAAAAATCGAAACAATTAGTAGTCGGACGGTGCAAGGTCTGGTGAGTTCCTCAAACCCCATCCAAACTCAAGCAACTTCTGTCAGGTCACTAGGCGTATGGAGTGGGCGTTGTTCTTCTGCTCGCTTTTCGTTGATGGCTTCATTCAATTTGTCCAACTGGCAATAGTTTATTGTTTCTGCGACAACAGTTTAAACTACCCGAGGCTTTCATAATTCTCTCCAAATTGATAGTTTAACTTTGTAACAACTTTGAGAAAAACACGTGAAAGATAAATTACTCTCTAACTCAGTGTTTTCTAACTTTTTTTGACCATGGCCCTCCTAAGCCAATCTAAAATTCTTATGCATCACAAAGTTATGGCTTCAAGTATCCAACATACTTTGTTTTAAATTAGAAAATCTTTCTTTTAAATTAAGCGATAGAATTTTCAGATGATCGACAATAACAAGAAAACTGTTGAAAGTTTTTGTTGTTAATATATTTCTGACATATCTCAATAAGGGTAATGAAACCAAATATCTTCGCTTTTGCATCGATAAGAATTTTATTTGTTCCTTGAAGTTTCTTATTTAATATATTTCGTCGTTCAAATATAACGGTTAAATAACTTACAAATGCTTTGCAATCGACTGTTAACAGCTACCTAATTTCAGGACTGTTATTTAAGAAATCACTAAGTATATCAAACATTTCCCTAAATCTTTTCAAGCTGTTCCCTTTAGAGAGCCACCTTACTCCAGTGTGAAGGTCAAATTCTGCATTTTGTTCATCAAAAAATGGGTTGAAGAGACGCTCACATTTGGCATTAGCTTTAAGAGCATTGATACACTTTGTTACTGAATGTAGTACTTCATTAGATCGATCTGTTTTTAACTATCAAATGTTTTCTATAAATAACACAATGCAGAAGAATAATTTCTGAATTTTAACCTTTCATCAATATTAAGTAGCCATTTATCTTGCCCATCATATTATATATATATATTTTTCATTCGTATATTATTGACATCTAAGTAGTTTTTTTAGATTAATATATATATATATATATATATATATATATATATATATATATATATATATATATATATATATATATGTTGTAGCTGGTTTTCGGGTTATACTCCGCGTGGTTTGTAAATTATATTCACGACGTTTCAGATGGTCTCTTCTGCCATCTTTTTCAAG